>JADMNL010000026.1:18625000-18990000 GCA_016271365.2 Neoceratodus forsteri
CCAATGGTATATTACCCCTTTACATGATCATGTCTCCCTCCCCATATTACATCACCTGATCACACCCTTATATCTCCCTCCATGTATTATATCACCCCATTACACTCTCTCATCTCCCTCCCAGTATTACATCACTCCATCACATCCTCATGTCTCAGTGCCTGTATTATATCACCCCATCACTCCCTCATGTCTCCCTCCCTGTATTACATCACTCCATCACACCCTTATATTTCCCTCCTTGTATTACATCACCCCATCATACACTTGTATCTACCTTCCTGTATTACATCACCTCATCATACCGTCATATTTCTCTCGCTATATTGCATCACCCTATCACACCCTCAAATGTCCTCCATGTATCATACCACCTCATCATACCCTCATATCTCCCTCCTGTAATACATCATCTCATCATACCCTCATATCTCCCTCTCTGTATTACATTACCCTATCACACCATCATATCTCCCTCCTTGTGTTACATCACCCATCACATACTCATATCTCCTCCTGTATTACATCATTCCATCACACCCTCATATCTCCCTCTCTATATTATATCACCCCATTATACCCTCATATCTAACCTCCTTGTATTACATCACTCCATTATACCCTCATATCTCCATCCCTCTATTAGATCACTCCATTACACCCTCATATCTCCCTTTCTGTATTATATCACCTCATTACACTCTCGTATCTCACATCAACCTATCACTCCCTCATATCCTCCTCCCCATATTTTATCCATTACACCCTTATATCTTCCTTTTTAATAATCACTTCATCACACCCTTATGTCTCCCTTCCCGTATTATATCACCTCATCACACCCTCATATCTCCCTCCTTGTACTATATCACCCATCACGCCCTCTTATCTCCCTCCAGTGTTATATCACCTGATTACCCTCTCGTATCTCACATCAACCTATCACCCCCTCATATCCTCCTCCCCATATTATATCACCCCATCACACCTTTGTATCTTCCTCCTTGTATTATATCACCCCTTCACACCCTCATAGTTCCCTCTCTGTATTATATGACTTCATCACACCCTTATATCTCCCTCCCTCCCTGTATTATATCACTCCATCACATCCTCATGTCTCAGTGCCTGTATTATATCACCCCATCACTCCCTCATGTCTCCCTCCCTGTATTACATCACTCCATCACACCCTTATATTTCCCTCCTTGTATTACATCACCCCATCATACACTTGTATCTACCCTCCTGTATTACATCACCTCATCATACCGTCATATTTCTCTCGCTATATTGCATCACCCTATCACACCCTCAAATGTCCCTCCATGTATCATACCACCTCATCATACCCTCATATCTCCCTCCCTGTAATACATCATCTCATCATACCCTCATATCTCCCTCTCTGTATTACATTACCCTATCACACCATCATATCTCCCTCCTTGTGTTACATCACCCATCACATACTCATATCTCCCTCCCTGTATTACATCATTCCATCACACCCTCATATCTCCCTCTCTATATTATATCACCCCATTATACCCTCATATTTAACCTCCTTGTATTACATCACTCCATTATACCTCATATCTCTATCCTCTATTAGATCACCCATTACACCCTCATATCTCCCTTTCTGTATTATATCACCTCATTACACTCTCGTATCTCACATCAACCTATCACTCCCTCATATCCTCCTCCCCATATTTTATCCATCACACCCTTATATCTTCCTTTTTAATAATCACTTCATCACACCCTTATGTCTCCCTTCCCGTATTATATCACCTCATCACACCCTCATATCTCCCTCCTTGTACTATATCACCCATCACGCCCTCTTATCTCCCTCCAGTGTTATATCACCTGATTACCCTCTCGTATCTCACATCAACCTATCACCCCCTCATATCCTCCTCCCCATATTATATCACCCCATCACACCTTTGTATCTTCCTCCTTGTATTATATCACCCCTTCACACCCTCATAGTTCCCTCTCTGTATTATATGACTTCATCACACCCTTATATCTCCCTCCCTCCCTGTATTATATCACTCCATCACACCCTCATATCTTTCTCCTTGTATTATATTACCCCATCACACCCTCATAGCTCCCTCTCTGTGCTATATCACCCCATCACATCCTCATAACTGACATTTACCTACATTCCCTTGCATCTTCTTCCCCATATTACATCACCCCATCACATCTTCATATCTCCCTTCTTGTATTATATCACCCCATCACACCCTCATATCTCCTTCCCTGTATTTTATCACCCCATCACGCCCTCATGTCTTCTTCCTTGTATTATATCACCCCATCACACCCTCTTAGCTCCCTCTCTGTATTATATCACTCCATCACATCCTCATAACTCACATTAGCCTACACTCCTTCATATCTTCTTCCCCATATTACATCATGCCATCACATCTTCATATCTCCCTTCTTGTATTATATCACCTCATCACACCCTCATATCTCCTTCCTTGTATTTTATCACCCTATCACATCCTCATATCTCCATCCTTGTATTATATCACCCAGTCACACCCTCATAACTCACATTAGCCTACACTCCCTCATATCTCCTTCCCCATATTGCATCATTCCATCTTGTATTATATCACCTCATCACACTCTCATATTTCCCTCCTTCATATTACATCACCCCAACACATATTTCTAATCTTAACTACCCTGTGTGTGGAAGGTAATGACTAAACGTCCTTTAAAAGTTAATTTGCAACATTTTATTGGGAGGTTAGATGGACAGCAATGTTTCCTCAAGTAAATCTGCACCCATTTTTTGTGTCCTACTGTCCCATGGCTTTAGGCCAGAGTTTTGCTTTGCTGATTCTCTGATTCATTGACTCTTTCTGCAGGATGAGATCAGTGAAAAGCTTGACTCAGTCTGTAATAACATGAGCCGCTTGATCCGATGGGCATGCCGCAGAGTGATGAAAAGGTACAAAGACCGCATAACAGATGCCCTCAGCAATGGATCAGACGCTAAGGCTGTTTGTGTCTTGCTCGGGATGTGCAAAAGTCCAGACTCTGTCTAAGGTCAGTGTGTCATGGAAACTGTTTCAGAACAAGGGGTTGGGTATTTTTAATGTTTTCTTTTTTATTCTGCTTTTTTCTTACTACAATATCATCTTATTTTATCTGGTTCCCCCCGCCCCCTCTTCTTGCACCTCGATGATGGGGTCACCCTGGCGCAGCACATTTCCTACAGCTAGGAGGGCAGAACAAGTGTCTGTCCTCACATCTGAAGTTGATAGCACTCCATAATCGAGCAACGGAGATGGGGTTAAATGCTGAAAATGATTGTGCCTTCACTCCTGTAACCCTCCCTTCACCTTAATAATGGGGTTATCACAGTGCTGCGCATTTTCTCTTTTTTGGGTTTTTCCTTGTCCTCCTTGGCCATCCAGGGGGATGAATGCTGAAATTGATTGGGCCTCCCGTCTGTGTTTGCCACAGTGCTGCACCTTTGTCCAGCAGGGAGGGTGGCATGAGTGGGTGCCCTGACATCTGATAGTGATGGTGCTCCATAACTGACTGGTGTCGAGGGGGGCGAATGCTGAAAGTGATTGGGCCTTCCCTCCGCTGTCCCCTTCACCTTGCTGATTGGGTCATGTCACCACATCACTGCACCTTTCCTGCAGCTGGCATGAGTGACTACCCTCACATCTAATGATGATGGCACTCCATAATATGCGGAGGAGAGGGGGTGAATGCTGAAAAGACTTTTGCTTTCCCTCCTTGGACAGGAGCCACACACCTGCTTGCTAGCATCATTGTGGGAGTCAGGAGCTCTAACTTGAGTTAAGAATGGACCAAGCTCACAGCAGGGCCCTTTCAATATTAATACCATTTTTGTGTATTTAACTCTGTTACAAGTGTCAGCTGTTCTCACTCTGGTCCCATAATGCACTTGGCTCTTCTTCTGCTAGATCTATGAGGCTTGGGCCTTTTTAGTCTTTGGGCGGAGAAGCCTGGATCCAGATGTTCATGGCTGGAGAAACATTATGCATACATGACGTGATTCCTCCACCTGGGAAGCCATCTGCTTCACAGGTGGATACAGGCCAGTACCCATCAGAAAATAGCAGAAATACCTCTGTCACTGCTGATGATCCAGGGTTTGAGCCCCACGCCTGGGATACCTGGAGCAGAGGCCAGCAGGAAGGATTGAGAGCATCTGTATGGATATTCCACTGCTGAGAAGGACTCAGAACAGTACTATCCACAGAGCAACACATGACTAAAGCTTGATGGAGGTACTATTGACAACATGAATAACCTCATACTGTATGGTGTCCTCCCAAAGACCATTGTGAGCATGGAATGCTCAAACTGAGGGAGGTGTGTAGGGAAAACATTAGGAAAAAATCTCTATTGATGGCCGGATGATGAATGGTGGCTGTTACAACCCCAACCACAGGGCATACCAGGAGGATGGCCTCCACAGTAATCCATTCTGTCTGGAATATGCTCTAAGGAAAGGTCGCTGGAAGTGGGCCCCAGACCTGGGAGTAAACTGATGTGGCAAGGGTTACCTGGTTAGATTAGTGCTACATTTATAGCGCCAGTCAAGAGAGTGCTAGTCCATATAGCGCTACCCTGGACAGCGAGCAGGGATGTGCAGCGCTTGCTATATGTGCTCCCCTGGTTGCTGTCTGTGGTGCTGCCACAGGACAAGGGCAGCAGAATCCAGGAGGCTGGTCAAGCTGCTCCTGTGGCGTGGAGGGCTGGGGCATAGAGCATCTCAGCCAGGAGGCAGTGGAGACCAGGGTTCTAATCCTAGTCTCCAACCATTTTGGCAGAATCTGGACTTCTTGTTTGTTACAAGGGGCTGTGGAAACAGTATTCCACAGCCACACAAATTTTAACTTGCCCCATGATCTGCTCCCCCCGGAGTGAGAATCTTTAAGCCTGGGGGGTGCGGGGGGCTCTAAAAAGGATGGCACTTTTACCACGCTGCTAATGCCAATGGCATTGTGGTCGGCTATGTTCTGACCCAGTGCTGGGGCAAGGCACCATGGTTGATGGAGCACCAGTCCAACCAGAAGGATACTCTGGATAGAAGCAAGGCAAGGCAACTTTATTTGTAGTGAGCCCAATCCCAGAAGCTTTGGGCACCTAACAGAGTTTAAAACAAGAACACAGGCATAAAACAGTCATAAATAACTATCACAATAACACATTGATAAAAACTAAAAACAGCAGTTAAATTATGGAAGGCTTTCAGACTGTCACATATGGAACTAGACTAGGATGGAATCAGCAATCTGCAAATGTCTGGACAAAGAGGTGGGCCTTCAGCCTCCGCTTGAACACCTCAATAGAGGGGGACTCCCAGACTAGAGCAGGTAGTGAATTCCTCAGGGTCAACCCGGAGACACTAAATGCACAATCTCTTGAAGTCCTGAGCCGAAAACTGAGAATGAACAGGAGGCCCCTCAATGAGGTGTAGAGGGAGTGAGCAGAGGTCGCTGGTGTCAGGAGCTCAGACAGGTAACCAGGACTCAGTCCATATAGGGCCTTAAAGGTGAGAAGAACCAGGTTGAAAAAGACCCTCCACTTGACCAGCAGCCAGTGCAGAGCCCGCAGGACCAGGGTCACATGACTGGACCTTCAAAGGCCCATCAGTAATCAGGCCACTGCATTCTGCACCAGCTGCAGTCGGTGAAGGGTCCCGCCCGTGACCCCGAAGTACAGAGAGTAGGAATAAAGGCACACTTGAAGACAAGTACAGTGATAACGAACAGATATAAATATATCTTTGTCACACTGTTCTACCGCAGTAATAATAAACTGCTATAAAAGTACCTGTGTCACACAGGTACCCCTGAGTGGTAATTAACAGATATAAAAATACCTCTGTCACACAGTACCCCATCAATGGTAATAACCAAATATAAAAATACCTTTGTCATACAGTACCTCCTTAGTGGTACTGTAATAAACAGAAATGAAAATACCTCTGTCATACAGTCCTTCCCCCAGTAATAAACTAATATAAAAATCCCTCTGTAACACAGCCCTCCCTCCAGTGGTAATAAACAGATATAAAAATACCTGTGATACACACTCCCCCCCTTAGTAGTAATAAACAGATATAAAAGATACCTGTTACAGAGTTTCCTCTCAGTGGTAATAAACAGGTATAAAAACACCTGTCACATAGTCCCCCCTCGGTGTTAATAAACAGATATAAAAATACCTGTGTCACACAGTCTGCCTCTGGTGGTAATAAACAGATGTAAAAATACCTGTGTCACACAATCCCCCCTCAGTGGTAATAAACAGATGTAAAAATACCTGTGTTACACAGCCCCCCCATAGTAATAAACAGATATAAAAATACCTGTGTCACATATTCCCTCCTCAGTGATAATAAACAGTTATAAAAATACCTGTGTCACACAGTCCCTCCTCAGTGGTACTCAACAGATGCAGATATTTGTGTTACACAGTCCCCCCTCAATGGTAATAAACAGATGTAAAAATAACTATGTCACAGTCGCTCCTCAGGGGTAATAAACAGATGCAAAAATACCTCTGTCACACAGTCCCTCCTCAGTGGTACTAAACAGATATAGAAATACCTGTATAACACTGTCCCCACTCAGTGGTAAAAAACATATATAAAAATACATATGTCACACAGCCCCCCTCAGTAGTAATAAACAGATATTAAAATATATGTATCACACAGTCCCCTCTTAGTGGAAATAAACAGATATGAAAATATAGGTGTCACCCAATCCCACCTCAGTGGTAATAAACAGATATAAAAATATCAGTATTACACAGCCCCCCCCAAGTAGTAATAAACAGATATAAAAATACCTGTGTCACACAGTCCCCCCTGAGTGGTAATAAACCAATGCAAAAATACTTGTGTTACACTGCCCCTTCCCCAAGTGGTAATAAACAGATGTGCAAATGCCTTTGGAAAACAGCTCCCCCATGATAATAAACAAAATACCTGTATCACACAGTCCCCCTCTTAGTGGTAATAAACAGATATAAAAATACCAGTCATGCAGTCCCCTTCAGTGGTAATAAACAGATGTAAAAATACCTTTATCACACAGTTCCCCCTTAGTGGTAATAACTAGATATCAAAATACCTATGTCACACAGTCCCCGCCACCCCCCAGTGGTAATAAATAGATATTAAAATACTTGTGCCACACAGTCCCCTCTTAGTGGAAATAAACAAATATAAAAATATATGTGTCACCCAACCCCCCTCAGTGGTAATAAACAGATATAAAAATACCTGTATCATACAGTCCACCCTCAGTAGTAGTAAACAGACAAAAATACTTGAGTCATTCTGTCCCCCTCAGTGGTAATAAACAGGTATAAAAATATCTATGTCACACAATCACCTATCAGTGGTAATAAACAGATGCAAAAATACCTGTGTCACACTGTCCCCCCAAGTGGTAACAAACAGATGTGAAACTGCCTTTGAAACACTCCCCCCATGGTAATAAACAAAATACCTGTATTACACAGTCCCTCCCTTGGTGGTAATAAACAGATATAAATATACCAGTCACACAGCCCCCTCAGTGGTAATAAACAGATGTAAAAATACCTGTAACATATAGTCCCCTCTTAGTGGTAATAAACATATCAAAATACCTGTGTCACACAGTCCCCCTCAGTGGTAATAAACAGATATAAAAATACCTGTGTCACACAGTCACCCCTCAGTGGTAATAAACATATCAAAATACCTGTGTCACACAGTCCCCCTCAGTGGTAATAAACAGATATAAAAATACTTGTGTCACATAGTCCCCCTCAGTGGTAATAAACAGATATAAAAATATCTGTGTCACATAGTGCCCGCCACCCCTCAGTGGTAATTAACAGATGTAAAAAACCTGTGTTACACATCTCCCCTTAGTGATAATAAATAGATTTAAAAATACGTGTGTCACTCAGTCCGCCTTCAGTGGTAAAAAAAAAAAAGATATAATAATACTTGTGTCGCACAATTCCCCCTTAGTGATACTAAACCGATATACAAATACCTGTGTCACACAGTCCCCATTCAACAGTAAGTAACATATATAAAAAATACCTGTGTCACACGGTATCCCATGACTTTGGTGACCACGATTGGGTGCCTACTGAAAGGGTGACTCAATCGCGGCACCTGTCATCAGAGCTACTGGGGAAGGTGGGCAACCAGATGGGGGGTACGTAAAATAGTGACATCCTGTCACTACATGCCTATGCTCACAGGGGAGGAGTGAGCACACGAAGAGTGGGGTGGGAAGGGATGGAGGAATTGTAGGGGGCAGCGCCACAGCAAGCTGCTGAGCTGCTTCTGTGCCATGGTGGTTGGGTTCAGGATTGAGGCAGCAATGGTGCTGGGTTTGGGTCTGAGTGCAGGTACTTTTTGTTGCACCCAGCAAGAATTTTTATTTTTTCCAAGTTTGCACCCCCCAACATGCACCCCCCTTGAGTTAAGAATCCTTAAGTGGATAAAGCGGAAAACCTAACTCCTTGGCACCATTTTGCTGTGCACTGGGGAGTACATCACTGAAATATTTTTTTGGTGATGTGCCATCGCCCTAACAGCAATCGCCCATTGGCGAACGCCATTATCACATAGATCTGTGTCTCACTGCCCCCCCTCAGTGGTAATTAACCAATATAAAAATACCTGTATTACACAGTACCCTTCAGTGGTAATAGATATAAAAATACCTGTGTCACACCTTCACCCTCAGTGGTCATAATTAGATATAAAAATATCTGTGTCACACAGTCCCCTCTCGGTGATAATTAACAGAAAAATACCAGTGTCAGACTGCCCCACCTCACATGACAGAGCAAACAATTTAAAACAGTACTTGGCAAAAGTAAAATGTAAACAAGAGATAAGGTTTATTTGGAAAGGCTTGAGCAAGGTTCTGAAGAAGGCAGCCTAAGGGATAAGGAAGACAACGACCCCCCAATCAGTCCCACAAGAGTTCTTGCCCTATCTCACACAGCCTCCTCCTCCTGTCAGTGCTCCAAAGGATGTGCAGTACCCAGTGTGCTTACTGTAGTTTAGGGGGGGTTCTGGCTAATAGCTACACTGGAATATTTTTGGAACAGCCAATACAGCCAAAGGTGTCCACTGGGTGGGCTCAGAGCATGGCCATCCTCTGAAAGGCTTTGGGAACCAGTTACCAGCACTGAACTATGAGAATGGAATCCCATATCTGACATCACTGACTCATTGCATGACCTTGAGCAAGCCCCATGACCTCTTGTGCTTTAATTCTTCTGGCTCTACAGTTGGGGTAGAAGTAGACCCCTCCTCCCAAGTGAACCCAAAAGGTGCTGTATCTCCACTGAAAATTCTAGGGTGAATAAATTGTAAAAAAGGTATAAACTGGTAAATCATTTGCTTGCATTCAGCCTCATCTTGTCTGCAGATTGGCTACTTTCAAAGCAGGATTGACAGCCAGATCAGTGTAAATGGTTTGGTAAGCTCAACCCCTGTATTTGCAATGCATCTTAGTAAAATTTGTGGGGAGGCAGCTGATGTGTGACCAATCAAAATCAAGAAGTTAAGGTTCCAGTGCCCCCCACTTTCTGTTGCTTTAAAGTCTGTAATTTTTTTTCAAATAACTCCAATATTCTTACTTGTTGTAAATCTTTGGAGGGGTTCTTAGTCTCACCATCCAGCTGAATTATGATCAGGCCTGACCACCGCAATTACCACAACAAGGTAACCGCCTCCTTCGGAGGCCAGATCAGCCCATGCTATGGGCTCCAGTCAATGCTGTAACTTGGATTTGGGAGGGGGGTCACCAAGAAATATCCCATTATCTTGCCATGGTGCATCCTTAACCCAGAGAGGGTCTTCAAAGATCTCCGCTGAATATGTTAATCACCCATACTGATGCTACATCGGGGGATGAAGAAGAAGAGAGCACCATGTACATGCCGGTGAGGTTGGTGGTAGCAAAGAGCTATGAGCAGCACCAATTTTCTAACACTCCTGCTGCATCATAAGCATAATAGCCCCTAATGATGGCTCCTGATTGGCCACCAGGCACAGATGGGTGGATGGGGCTGAAAGCAGATCCACCCTACAATATGCATTGTGTCTTCCTGATTTTATTTATTTATTTATTTGGTAATCAGAATTCAACATTTGAGCTAAAAGCTCATTTACAAAGGGTCCTCATCAAGAGCAAGGGCAGGGGAGTGCAAACAGGAGTAGGTAAAACAGCGGCAGCCAGAAAGGCATAGTCAGGTATCAATGAATAATAGCATGCAGTAATCGCTAACAGGGAATGTAAGGCAAGGCGTAGCATAAGGTAATCATAGGCAGGTATTACATAGCCATTGCAGGAGTGTAGGAAAACAAGGGGATACAATCCCCAGACCAGCATCGGCAATTAAGTGCATTAGTCAAAGAAAAGAGTATAACATTAGCCAGCAAGAGTTCCACATGAGTGATTAGGATGGTAGCTAGACATCACTGTCAGTATCCTGACCAATAGAATTATATGAAATAGTCCAGAAGGAGACAGCACTAGTTGAAGAGAGGTGTGGCAGGACAGTAGTGTGGAGGCACCAGGCGGCACCTTGGGGGAGGAGAACGGGAGCAGAGGGAGTACTGTCAGGTGGTCGGGGAGGTGGGCAGGTGGGGGAGCCTCATGTTTCTGTGGAGCAGGAGAGGGGGATCGAGGCGTTGCCCGGGAGTGGCAGAGGCTACCAATAGCAGGGTCAGGTGCGATAGTAGCAGTGTACCGGAGGGGAGATAGTATTCTGAAGCACAGACTTTAAGGGGCCAATGTGAGGGAGGCTTGTGGTGGAGTGGGGGAACTCATTTAACCATGCAGGAGCCCTGACCGTGAAGGCTCGTTTCTCCAGGGTGGTTCTTCTGAATGGGACCGCTAGGGCATGCTTACTGGTGCTTCTTGTAGCATGTTTGGAAGGTACGTGGTGGTATAAAGCTTGTGTGGAGGGGGGGAGCAAGTCCAAGGAGGGCCTTTTTCCCTAGCAAGCAAGATTGAAACTTGATGTGATCAGACAGAGGAAGTCATTTAGTTTTGATGTATAGATCACACATATGTGTTAGGCAATCAGCAACTAAGACAAATCTGCAGGCTTTATTGAGGGTTGCATGGACTCTGAGTAGGCTTGTATCAGAGGCCGTGCCATAGATCACGTTTCCGTAGTTCAGGATTGGTAGTACTGTTCCAGTAACCACCAGGAAGCTGGCCTCTGGAGTGAGTCAGAATCAGAGCCTATGAAGGGCCCCTAGTTTCCTGTTGACTGCAGAGGTGATATTGCAGATGTGTTCGGCAAATAATAGGGACTCATCTATTGTAATTCCAAGGTAGTGGAATGTGGACACCTGCTCCAGGGTGGAACTAGGGTTACAGGTAATTGAGAGTGGCCCATCACCACCAAGCCTTGTTTTTCCCCAGGATCCTGTTGAGGTATGTTCTTGTTTAATTGATGGTTACCTGGCGAAAGTAGAAGGTTGGACAGGTCTTAGTGCAGGGGGGTGGGCGAGTGGTCAGTGGTCCATGTACCACCAAGATAAGAAGCCGGTCCATACAAACCTTATTAAAGACATTGGCCACTGTGGCTTCATCAAGGATGACCTTGTCATTGTGGTGGAGCACAGATGGAGGGGACCTATCATTGGTCTGACGAGGTTCTTAAGTGAGGCCCAGAATTTCCTTGTGTATGGCCTGGGGTTTTAGCTTCACACACTCCCTTGGATGGGTTTGAGGTCATGAAGCATACATTGCCCACCAATATCCTTCTTCTATTGGTCAGTGATAAAACTCACCCCTGGTGGCCAGCAAAGGATGTGATGAAAAAGAGGGGGCGGGGAGCACATAAAGGAAAACACCAAACATGCATATGAAGCAATTATGAAAGAAAGACTGGGGGGTCATGGCACCCATGAACCCCCAACCTAGGCTACGCCAACAGTAGCGTCTGCCACCCTGAAATGTGGTTTCTGAGTGTGAGGTAAGCTGTACAGCATTACTGTGAGTGTACCTGAAGATTAAGTAGTTTTCTGTTACCTTCCAGGCTACACAGCATCACGTGGCTGGCGTCTGGCAATCAGTCACCTCCGTCACTATAAGAACATCACATGGAAGCAATGAACCCCTGCTGAGGAAGGATAGCTTTCAAGCAACTGATATACAGCGCTTCGCCAGAGAAGAATCCATTGCAATCCATCCCCGCTTTTAGCAAAGCTGAACTTGAGTCACTAACAGTGTTTGATGAGCCTGAACAGTTTAACACTTTGTTTGGGCAGTGCTATAGATTTTTAACTACTGTTCAAAAATCTGTTGTGCATTCCTATTTTTAGAAAAAAAATGTTTGGTTTTTTTCGGTCCTCTTTAAAACAGAATCAGTCAATGTAATATATGATACAGAACAATGCTTTTTATCATCACACAGCCAGAACACCAGGCCGCTCAGAGCAGGGTCGTCAGACTAATGCTGTAATAGGGTTGAGCCAATGAAAGAGTGTTGTGCAGTCACTGGCCATGTGACCTTGAATAAAGAATTACCTGACATGTAATTTTTATAGAAGAGTCCCTCCTAAATGCTCTACCCGCCTCCCCCACATAGCAGAATGAATAACTAAGAATGACATGTGCTTAGGCCATCCGTTCTGCAGTGGCAGTATGTGTCATAGCTGCGCCGGAGGCTCGGGTTCAACAGTTAACTTGGGATGCCTTAAGCAGGCAGCCAGGCTAGGAAACAGTGCTACAGAAGTGTGGATGGCAACCTTTCCCAGCCAGGCAGCAGGCTGTGCAAATGTCTCCACTAACTCTCTCCCCCAGTGACAGTGTAACCACTAAGTACCTAACTCCTGTGTTCTGTCTGAGCTGGAGCGTGTGATGTGTATCGGTATGCCACTCACCTTCTCCACCACCACCCACCTACAGTAAATTCCAATCCCACCAGACACATACACACACACACACTTTCTTCTGTTTGCACAGCCTCCTTTCCTGCCTCCAGCAGTGGAATTCTCTCCCAGTCATATTGCTCCCCTAGCTTTGACTCACTATACCTCAGTTCATCCAGGACATCAGCAGTGAGGATAGTTAGCCCATTTGTGGCCTAGGGTGAGGAAGGGTAGCCTATCCGTAGCCTGGAGTGAGGATAGGTAATCCGTCTGTGGCCCAGAGTAAGGCGGGGTCACCCATCTATGGCCTGGAGAAAGGATGGGTAGATAGTCTGTGGCCTGGAGGGAAGCAGGTTAGCCAGTCTTGGCCTAGAATGAGAATAGGTAGCCCATCTGTGGCCTACAGGAAGGACAGACAGCCCATCTGTGACCTAGAATGAGGATGGGTAGCCGTCTGTGGCCGGGGAGTGAGGCTAGTTAGCCCATCTGTGGCCTAGTGTGACAATGGGTAGCCCATCTGCAACCTAATGTGAGACTAGGTAGCCCATCTGTGGCCTACAGGAAGAACAGGCAGCCCACTCGTGACCTAGAATGAGGATGGGTAGCCTGTGTGTGACCTAGAGGAGACAAAGTCAGGAAAAAGCTGGCAACTGGTGTTGTTAGCAAATGTTCTTGGTTTAACATCAAAATAAATATCACCATTTTGCATCTGGCATATCCTAATATAGCTGCTAAGTACCTCTTGGTAGTTATTGTGAAATATCCGTGAGGTGATGTCATAAGGTTCTGAGAGGAAGAGAGATTGGTCCCTTGTTGCAGTATTACTTACGACGTTGTATCTCTGACATGTAGTACTACCCCTGTAATCCATCTCATAACTGCTGCTCTTCTCATGAAACCCCATCCCTGCAGTCCTCCATAGCACTAATGACACGTTCAGCTCCTTGAAACACATGAGCCTCCAATGTTATGCTGTTTGCTTGCATGCCTTTTTAGTAAATAAAACTTTTGAACTGCGTCATGAGCTATGTTTGTTAATAATTGTGCTTCTACACACACACACACACACTCACGCACACACACACTTGTAATTTTGTGCAGCACAGTGCTCATTCTTTGTGACACAATTTCTAATTGTTCCCCTTTGCTATACACAGAGGGGTCAGAAACCTTGTTAGAAAGGATATTGCCTGTGCACCGGCTCCATGGCGCTAAGTGATAGGGCATCTCTCTCGCACACTGGTGACTCAAGTTTGAGCCCTGATCCTGCAACATCAGCAGAGGCCTGCAGAGAGTGATTCAGAGTGCCCATCAGACATTTCCAACCCATGGGGTGGATGGCAGTGATCTGGTTAAGAGCAGCTTCTGGTGTTGGCTTTGCTGCAGCGTTCTTGGCAGCATGGGTGGCTACACATTGCCGAGCGTCCCCACCCCCAGGATGCTGCTGTGGTCATACATATGTGGGTGGTGGGTGGGGCCCCAAAAACAGAAAAGGGTTGTGCTGAGCACCCTAAGTGATGGCCTCCCTGTCAGCTCCTCCCAGTCTACCAAACCCTCAAAGCAGGCTGGCCCACCCAACTCCAGCCATCGCAGGCTGAATAAGATGCTTCCTTCCTGATGGCAGCAGGAGCCCCCCCACCAACAAGGATAAGTCATATCTGCCTGACGACAGAGGTACTGGAGGCCTGGAGAAAGGGTCCAGCAGAGTAGGGTGAGCCTGGCTGGCAGCAGGGAGTTCCTTGTGGAGAGCCTGAAAGAGGGGATGTCAGGGTAGTAGGAGTTAAAAAAAAAGGAAGTCTTGAGCTGACCCACTGGTGCAGTGGTAGCGCTACCATTCGCAGTGCCAATGACATGGGTTTGGGAGCTCTGCTGGACTGCTGTCCTCCTTCGGAGTGGGTGGATGAAGTCGGCAAAAGTCCTGCTCCTGCTGATGGCTGGGAGTCAGTGTGCCTGGCACCTAAGCGTGAGCCAGGATTTGTGGCCTCAGCAGACATTGGCGTACACATGCACAGAAGCATGCGTGGTGTGTCAGTGACATCACTGTGCATCAGAATCACCAAGGAAAGCAGACAGAAAAACCCTCAGGCCATGTGACATGGTGCCCTGAGACTGTGGCCTCTGCTCCAGCTGGAAAGATGCCAGCGTAAGACTTGACCAGAGTTCACAAGCTGATCTTGGTTTCTCCTTTTGTGCAACCCTGCTGTGAGGGGTACGTCATGGGCCTCTTGGCCTGAGCAGCTTGGGGGATGCCGGGTGGGGGCTGGGGGACTTAGTGGGCAGATATGGGATATATCCTCCACCTGAACAGAGAACTTATGTAGAGTTTTAAAATAAATGGATATCATAAGCTGGCTGAGTGGCATGAAGGATGGAGGCACTGGGCACTTTACCTACTCCCAGGCCAGTGAGACCTGGATTCAGGAATGGACCACGACCATGCATGGGCTGGCCGGGGGAAAGAGGATTGAGCATCCAGTGATGGCTCTTGTCCTTCGAGGAGGAGGGACAGTGTATACTGTTGCTGTACTGCCCTCCAGCAGAGGCTGGGTGGCACAGCGAAGCAGTCTATAGTTCAACGGCATGACACAGATGCTGAAGCATATGGCATCTCCACACTGTGTGCACGCATTGTAGCACATGTGAGAGGAAGAAAAACTGAAGGAAGCTCCCTAGTGGGACCTACTCACTCCTGGAGCTAAGAAGAACTGGGGTACCCTGGGAATGGTGGGTGACAGCCTGGGGGGTCACTGGCAGAAGGAGGCTGCTGAAGGCAGAAGGAGAGAAAAACCTTTGTGGGGGGGAAGGATCTCATAAAAGCTGAACGCCTATCACAAGATGTTACCAAAGTCATGGGACTAGGTAGTATCCCTGCATGAATACTAAAGGAATTAGCAAATAAACTCACTGTTGCTAAAATCTTGTAGACTTCAGCAAGCATATGATGCAGTCCCTCACTATAAACCTATTAATAAATTGAACAACACTGGTATACACAGCAATTGTACCATGGTTGTCAAACTGATTGAGCAACAGAACTTGGAGCATTCTTATAAACAGCAGTTATTCCGAGGTAGGGAGGGACTCCAGTAGAGCACCTCATGGTTCTGTACTAGAAACAACATTCTTCAAAATCTGCATATCTAACCTGAACAATAGCATTAAATGCTGATGTATAAAGTTTGCTGACAACACCAAGCTGGACACAGGACAAGTGGGCTTTATGATCATATGAGACATGGTCACGTAGCTGGAACATGAATTTCATTTTCAGTTTAGATAAATGCTCAGTGATGTATATGGGAAAGCATAATCCAAAATACAACTATATATTATATTGCATAAAGCATAATCAAAAATACAACTGTATATTATATTGCGTAAAGCATAATCCACAATACAACTATGTATTTATATGGCGTAAAACATAATCCAAAATACAACTATGTATTATATGGCGTAAAATATAATCCAAAATACAACTATGTATTATATGGCGTAAAACATAATCCAGAATACAACTATTTATGCAATAGGTGTGGAACCAAAAGCAATTGCATAAATCCATTTATTTCCACATATGTGGGATAAATCTAACCACCCTAGATTTATCCCACATATGTGGGATAAATGCAAACTGTCGATGAAAGCGTTTTTGTTCACTTTTTTGACAAACAAATGTGAATAACTTTAAAACTAAAAATGATAGCATAGTACTGTGAGTGTAAAAAATGTTCAGGACAAAAATATCTACAAAACGAGTGGTGTTTCATTTATAGATACTTTTTAGTTTTTTTTATAATTAGCAAAAAACAGCATTAAATCCAATTTTTTTTCACTTTTCAGACTAACAAATGTAAATAACTTCAAAATGAAAAATGATAGCATGGTACTGTGAGCACAAAAAATGTTCAGCACAAAAATATCTACAAAATGAGTGGTGTTTCATTCATAGATACCTTTTAGTTGTTTTTTCATAATTAGCAAAAAACAGCATAAAATTCAATTTTCTTTTCACTTTTTTGACAAACAAATGTGAATCACTTTAAAACTAAAAATGATGGCATGGTACTGTGAGCACAAAAAATTTTCAGCACAAAAATATCTACAAAATGAGTGGTGTTTCATTAATAAATACCTTTTAGTTTTTTTATAATTAGCAAAAAACAGCATAAAATGTAATTTTTGTTTCACTTTTTCATCAAACAAATGCAAATAACTTTAAACCAAAAAGGTAGCATGATACTGTGACCATGACATTTGTTCAGCAAGAAGTTCTCTACAAAATGATTGGTGTTTCATTTAATAGCAACCACCCCGCTAGGCGGACATACACCAGGAAAGTTAACCGAAAGTCCCAGAAATTATTATTTAAAAAAAGAAGATAAACAGTCAAAACCAAATGTTCCTGCACTGATGAGAAGCATCCCTATTGCATAAATGAAATATACAATGGTGAGCAGTCAGATAAATGATTTATCTACACTTGTGCCCGACCTCGGACACCTCACTCGTGGCTTACGCCACTCGTGAAGTTACCCGAGGTCAAACAGCACTTGTGTAGATAAATCATTTATCTGACAGCTCACCATTGTATATCCCATATTTATTATATGGCATAAAACATAATCCAAAATACAACTTTATATTATATGGCGTAAAACATAATCCAAACTACAACTATATATTATATTGCATAAAACATAATCCAAACTACAACTATATATTATATTGCATAAAGCATAATCCAAACTACAACTATATATTATATTGCATAAAGCATAATCCAAAATACAACTATATATTATATGGCGTAAAGCATAATCCAAAATACAACTATATATTATATGGCATAAAACATAAGCCAAAATACAACTATATATTATATGGCATAAAGTTCAGAAAAATCAGGGAGGAAGAAGATTTAGGTATACTAGGAACTGACAACTTTAAAAACTGTAAACAATGCGAGAAAGTTTTTGACAGTACCAATTTAGTTTTAAATGGTATTAAAATAAATATCTCAAACACAACCCCTTGTGTTATTGTGCCACTATACAAGACTTAAGTTAGGCCTCATGTTGACTATTGTACACAATTTTGGGGCCCAGCAGTTCTTGGGGATACAGACCATAGCCAGTGAATACAAAGAAGGCATGCCAAGATAATTAAGGGACTTGGGGCCAGAGTCACAAAGTTTTGCCCAGGCACAAACCCAGTTTATGCTGTGCAAATTGGATTTTGCGCCAAGGTAGTATTCGCAAAACCCAGTTTGCACAAACTGGGTTTCATTTCAGCTCAGTTTGGAGGGGCCACAGTGCAAATGAGAGAGAGGAACTCATGATTCTTGACCAGATTGGAATCTCTCTTTAACTCCTTCTATCGTTTCACTCTTGATGCCTTCTTTCATTCACCACTGTTCTCTCTACCACTCCCTGACTTTCTCCGCCCTAGAAAATCATCGATTCCTACACTGTGCCAAATTCATGTCAAAATTTTGGTTTGGCTCTCTCTTCCCCCATATCTCACCTCCTCCCTTACTATTCTCTCCCCACCGGACCACTCCCTTAGGACATATGACTCTCAACAGCTAGCAGTTCCATATCGGTCCACCATGGTTGGACAGATGGCTTTCTCGCATTGCCTCCCTAAATTATAGAATAACCTCCGACTACAGATTCATCACTCCTCCTCCTCCTCCTCACACTCCATATCGCTAGCCCTACAAACCTTTCTAGTGGTAAACTGTACCTGTGGCTAGTCATTTTCTCCTATTCAAGCTGTCTCACTGCTTTCTATCTCCTATTCAGCTAGCTGTTCATGTACAGGTTACACTTCTCTTTAATTACTATGCTTAACTTCTCTTCTTAACACTATGCACAATGGTCTTCTTAACACTATGTATAATTGCTTTCTATACAGCACTTCAACGTACAGTCATGTATACTCTGCACTCTGTATCAACGTACAATGTGATAATGTCCTTGGGTTTAATGTGGCCGATGTATATATTGTGTAGTATGTTGTATGTCTACACCATACACCATTAATCTGTTCACTTAATCTGTCAACTGTTATGCTACTCTGTGCATGTACTTTATTACGTGTTCTCCCTTATAACCCCCCCCCAGACACACCGTGAGACAAGCAACTTGTTGTTCAGTGTGCCACTCCTGGTGAAATATTTCAATAAATAAATAAATTTCGGCACAGTCCCATTCACAAAGGATTTTCACCACACAAGGGCCTTTCACAGAGGTCCCTTGCATGGAGAAAATACAGCTGACTTGAGACCTGGCAGTATCCCGCATAAGTCTAGTGACTGGTGGAGGTACTGTGCCCCCTCCCAGATGATGGCCATCCCCGTCTAAACAATATTTGTCCCTGGTAGTCTAGGGGTCCCCTTCCCCAGTGTCCATTGTCGTCCCCATCTAAATAATATATTGTCCCTGGTGGTCTAGTGGTCCCTCCCCCCTCCACCAATATCCATTCCCCATCCCCATCTAAATTATATACTTTCCCTAGTAGTCCAGTGGTCCCTCCCTCCCTCCTTCCTGATCATCAGTCACCCTCCCGGTAGTTTTCCCTCAAATATCCCTGGTAGTCTAGTGGTCTCTCCCTATCCTGATCCCACGTCCCATGAACTATGAAGAAACATAACCCAGGTGGTCTAGTGGACCCCCTGCCTCATCACCCTGTCCAGTAGTGACCCACCACCTCTCCCCCCAACCTGACCCCCTGCCAGTGACCAGCACAGCCGTCCACTCACCACCAAGGCTGGCCACTGACTGAGCTGTGAGTGAGTGTGTACCCTATAGAGTACATACTCATTCACAGTGATTGACAGTTTCACTGTGAGTGCGTACCCTATAGAGTATGTACTCATTCACAGTGATTGACAGTTTCACTGTGAGTGTGTACCCTATAGAGTACGCACTCATTCACAGTGATTGACATTTTCACTGTGAGTGCATACCCTATAGAGTACGTGCTCATTCACAGTGATTGACAGTTCCACTGTGAGTGAGTGCATACCCTATAGAGAACGTACTCATTCACAGTGATTGACAGTTTCACTGTGAGTGCATACCCTATAGAGTACGTGCTCATTCACAGTGATTGACAGTTTCACTGTGAGTGCGTGCATACGCTATAGAGTACGTACTCATTCACAGTGATTGACAGTTTCACTGTGAGTGAATGCGTACCCTTTACAGTACGCACTCATTCACAGCTCTGTTGGTGACCAGCCATGGTGGTGAGAGGAGGGCTGTGCTGGTCACCGGCAGAGGGTCGGGTTGGGGAGATGGAGTGGTGGGTCACTACTGGACAGAGTGGGGGGTCCACTAGACCACCCGGGTTATGTTTCTTCATAGTTCACAGGACAGGGATTGGGGACAGGGAGGTACCACTAGACTACCATGGATATCTGAGGGAAAACTACCAGGAGGGCGATTGGGGAAGGGCCACTGGACTACCAGAGAAAATATGCTATTTAGATAGGGACGGCAATCAGACATCGGGGGGCCGGACCAGTAGACTACCAGGGATATATAAGACAAAATGCCGAGTGGGCAATTGGGGAGGGGGGAGGGACCACCAGACTACCAGGGATATTTCAAATGAATTAACAGACAAGGATCGGTATCAGGGACAGGAGAGGGACCACTGCACCACCACTGAGTACATCTGCATCAGACAGGGGCTGGGGGGAGCATGCTACGACACCCACAGCCCATGTAAATGAGTCCATTGGGCATGTAAATGGCCAGCTAGCCGCTCGCATGCCCAATGGACTCATTTGTATGGCTGCTTTTGCGAATACCAGATAGCACACTGGTGCTGTTCATTGTGGAGCCATTCACAGGGCTGCAGGTCAGGGCAGCACTAGTGGGGTTAGAGGTAACGGTAATGGTGTTACCGCTGCCTCTACCTAGCCCTCTTCACAGTCGGATAATGCCATATGCTAGCCATCTGTAAATAGCATTTTTACACACCTGGCAATCGCAAAATGTAATGCAATATTTTGTGTGGCACGCTGTGATTTTTTGTGAATCTGGCCCCTGAGGATAAAGATTACACAAACAGACTTTCTAGCCTGGGACTCTGCAGTCTTCTAAGAGAATAAGGGGTGATTTATTAATGTTTTATAAAACATTACCTGACCCTGAAATGCTTTATTTACTGGGTGGGGATGAGAAGTAAGCTATCACACCGTGATATCAGGGCCCATGACAGGTGATCTAAAGTTATCAATTTTAAAACAATGACAAGAAAATACTTCTTTGCCCCAGAGAATGGTTGAAATTCCTTACCAAGTGCTGTGATTAGGTGCACCAATTTGAATGTGTTAACATGTTCTGCACCGTTACATGGGTGGGGACCTAATCAGTGGTGGTGGGGGCTGGAGTTCCATGGACTTACATCCTTCTTCTGTAGTACGTTTCCACCTCTAAGTATGATTCCTAGTCTGATAATAGAACAAAAACAGTACCTACTGGCTAATTTACTAATGATGTCCGTGTTTTATTTTTGGCAACACTGCCACTTTATAAAGATAGACTATAGATGCCCTGTTTGCACCCACAGTTAGTACCACAGGAAGTGCTTTTGTAGAAAACAATGTCCCACAAAAAAGGGAAGTGACTGGAACCATCATGATTTAGAAGAGTATTAAAATTGACCAACACATGTGAAACACATTTGTCTGTGTAAACCACATGCAGGTTTGTGTACCTAACGAGTGGTCTACCTGAGTGAAGGGGTATGAGCATAGACCCTGGAATTCTGCGATTCCACAGCCATGGAATTTGCCACAGAATTTGCATCATGTTGCAGAATATACTCAGTGCTACAAACTTCGTTGCTCTTGACAAACTGTCATTCAAATCTACAGTTTTCCATAGAGGCTGGCTCCAACCCCTGCCATTTATCCTGATGCCCTCATCTATATGCACACATTATTGATGACATCACATCGGATTTTGGCCAATGACAAGATTGCATTCTGCCACAGAAATGAATAAGTCATGCCACAGAAATCAGGACTGAATGCACTTTGATAATTAGAGGGTTTATGTTTCTATTAACATTGATGAAGGATCGTAAGTTGAAAAATGCTATTGTCCTTCCTTGTGGGTCTTGTACATTTATTTATTTATTTATTTATTAGCTTTTGGTAACCGGGTAAGTGCGCTAGGCAACAGACCTGCCTATTTTCAGGCACGACCCGGGAGAGCACAGGACATTGGTCACAATATGCAGAAATGCACAGACATAATATAGGTGTACAGGAGCAAAACAAGATATACATTGGGTAACACAGTAATAGTTACATAAGGGTACATTTTAGGCATAGATCATAATAAGGATGTAAAATAAAGCAATTAGGGTAACCATAAGACAGCTGAGGACAGTAAAGACATCAAGGTTCATAGCCACCTAGACAAGCATATTGCATGGGAGAACATTAGTGTAGTACTCAGGGTCAGACCCGACAGCCTGCAGTGGGACAAAGCAAATTAAGAGCATTTGCATTGGCCAGAGGCTAGAAGGTGGGTGAACAGCGAGTTTTTGAATTCTCGATGGGAGGCTGAAGTTTTCACCATAAGGGGGAGTGAGTTCCAGAATTTGGGAGCAAAATGGGCAAATGCCTGTTCACCCATTTTTGTCATGCAAGGTCTAGTGGAGAGCATGGGGACAGAGCAAGACCTGAGGGTACGGGTGTGTGAGACAGGAGTCAGGAGGTTGGCAAGATAGACAGGGCAGGGAGGTCTAGACAGGGAGTCGATAAAGCAGCCCAGGGAGTAGGCTCGAATATCCTTAGGTGACAGCCAATTTAAGCCAGCGTAAAGGAGACAATGATGGGTAAGATGTGGGGCAGTTAAGGCGAATCTACAGATGTTGTTGTAGACAGTGTCCCATTTGTGGAGTGTAGCAGAGTTTTCAGCAAAGAGGAGGGGCAGAGCATATTGGAGCTGGGGTAAGAGAATACCTCTCGCAACAGAAAGTCTAGCGGAAGGAGTGAGGGAGTGGCACATGCGATAAGCTCCGCCAATTTTAGCATTGACGGCATGGCACACCATATTGACATGTTGAGACAGGTCAAGTGTGGGATCCAAAGTGACCCCAAGGTACTTGAAGGACTCAGTGTTTAAGATGAGGGAGCCATCAAGGCATTGAACCCGGAGCCTGTTTGCAGGGGCAGACAGTTTCTTAGAGGATCCGAATAGCATAGCACAGGTTTTTTCTAGGTTCAGGACTTGGTGGTTGCTAGAGAGCCAGGTCTGCAGGAATTGGAAGTCATTAGTGAGAGTGGAGTTGATGGCAAACCGATTTTGACCCAGAGTAGAGAACAAGGTCATTCATGTGCATAAGAGTGCAGCTATGCCAGGATATGGTGGGAATATCATTTAGGAAGAGGGAGAAAGTAGAGGTCCAAGAGTGGATCCCTGGGGAACTCCAAGGAGATGTTTAGGGGAGGAAAGGCCTTGTGAAATGCTACTGCCTGAGTCCGATTGTCAAGATAGCTATGGAACCAGGAGAGGGCTTGGTCAGATGCTCCAATGGATTGGAGTTTCTTTGCATGAGAGGATGGTGTACCATGTCGAAGGCTTTAGACAGGTCGATAAAGATGGCCCCAGTGAGTAGGCCACGGTCCATATTATTTCTGATGTCATTTGTAAGTTGTGTAAGTGCAGAGGTGGTACTGTGACCGGGCGGAAACCATGTTGGACGGGGTTTGAAGATTAAACATGTCAAGGTGAGCAGCAAGCTGCGTGGACTATTTTTTCAAGTAGCTTACTGAGAGGGCAGAAGAGATATAGGGCGGTAGTTGGACATGAGTTTGACATCACCCTTTTGTGTATAGGGATGGTTCTGGCAGTTTTCCGGTGGATGGGACAGTAGACGATGAATCGAGAGGTTAAAAGCCAGGTGATAGGTCTGGTCAGCCAAGTGCATACTGCTTAAGTATGCAAGGATGGATGCCCTCAGGCCCTTGACCCCCGCGTGCGGAAGGAGTTAAGTAGCTTACGAACTTCAAGGTATGTGGTTGGAGCCAGAACGAAAGGGAGGGGTGGAGGGGGAGGGAGAGAGAGGGACAGTCAGGTTGTGGGCTAGTTAGAGTAGCGACTGGTGGAGAAGAAAAAAGGGCATTGAAGGCGTTGGCAATGGTGTCATGGTTGGTGCAGTGAACACCTTGAATGTTCATGTCAGCTGGATTCTGTTGCTTGTCATTGCCAAGAATGTCCTTAATTTTGGACCAGTACCTGCGTGGATTTGTAGAGGATGTTATTAGTAGGGGGATTTCTGCCAAATAAAGTCCTTCTGAGCAGATTTCTTGAACAAACACCTGATGGCTTAGTGGATTCTGGCCACACCATCCCTATCGTGAAAACAGACTGCCATGGCACAAACCTAGCTAATGTGAGTGAACCAGTTTGGACATACAGAGATTTGTGAAACAAACAGTGGTGTGTGTGAGTGAGTGTGTATGTG
Source organism: Neoceratodus forsteri (assembly GCA_016271365.2). Lineage (NCBI taxonomy): Eukaryota > Metazoa > Chordata > Ceratodontiformes > Ceratodontidae > Neoceratodus > Neoceratodus forsteri. The sequence continues at coordinate 18,649,443 of JADMNL010000026.1, forward strand.
CGCGTGTGTGTGTGTGTGTGTGTGTGTGTGAGTGTGTGTGTGTTAGTTTTCAAAACTGTCAAACTCTGCTGGAGCAGGTAAATCCTTATTTTAATTAATTTCCCCTCTATCACATACTAACAATTCCAGTACTGAAACGTGCTAGCTGACACCACTGTCATTGACCAATTATTGCTCTTCAAGGTGTAGCACTTATCTAGTTTGAGTTTAAAGCTACGAACTGTGCTGTGTTGCTCCTGCACTTACAGGTGATTTGCAGTCATTTGCCCAAGTTGCAGGTTTTCCAGGTTTTTTTTTTTGCATCTCAGCCCCACTGGTGATGGCAAGGTTCTACAATTGTTCTGAGGTCCACACCGATGTGTACACAATGTATTGTTGTTCCATAGGTGATAGAAGGGTCAGACAATTGGTAGGACCAAAGATGTAAGAGGCAAACCCCCCCATTGAGTGGCATCACCCAAACCGTTATTTTTTTCTTGATCCAGTTTGTAATATGTGAACTACATAACTCCCCCTCACCGACTGACAGCATCTTCCTGTGCCTAGTGTCTTGATGCCCCCCCTCCACCCGAAGGTCAGGTTCTTCATTTTAATTTCTTAACTTTGGACTCTGTGCCTTATATCAATAGACCATGAGCCTAGTCCACAACCATCAGCACTACGTATGGCTTCACTTCAAAAAGTCTTCTGACACCCTGAGAGCCACAAAGGGATTAATTAGTAAGTAACACTGTTTACTGCACATGCTGCATTTAAAGGCACAGTCCTGCCTCGTTATACATTAACATGATTGCAAAATGTGATAGAACCAAGCCCTTCCACTTATGAAAGTGGTAGAGCCACGTCCATAGTGGCCCCCCACCCCATTCCAGCATCTATGTTCTGTGCATTGGCTAACATGTTCAAAGCCTGTGTTCCCTGATCTGGTTTTGGTAGTCAGAACGAATTGCATGCAAAATACAGCTCGCTAGAAACAAAGGGAGCTGGCTTCCTGCAGCCGCCGCTGTGTTGGTCAACTTTAATAGCACAAGCTTCCTGTTGGGTTACAATTAAGGTCTTATCGTATGCTAATCAGTTCAAATGTGCTTGTGTGTTCAGTTATAAAAAGAAACTTATCAGTGATCTCTGAAGCTGCTCCAGACCAGAGACTGGTGATAACATGGCTCGCCTCCTGTGCCTGGCCTTGTTTACTCTCACCTCAGGTAAGGGGCGTGCTTCCAATTGTGACGGGAAGGGCTGGGTTTGGAGCCTGTATTACTCCTCACATGATCCGAGAAACCCAAGGCATAGAAATGCAAATTGTTCCTGTAGGTTTAGCAGTTTGTTGGGGTACCTTCCCTGAAGAGTGAGCATTGTAACAAATGCTACAGAGAGAGATATATATATATATAGAGAGAGGGGCCACTTAGCCCACGGCAAGCCTCAGTGTGTGCTGTTATGGGGAAAACAGGCACACTGGAGATGCTAGCAGCTGTCTGGAGTTCTGCCCAGTCATGGTTTATTTTTTCTCCCCCTTCTTCCAGTCTCTTGTCCCTCTTTTGTTTCCTTTTATTTGGGTAATTCTAGTACTGAGTCTTTATGCCTAAAATAATTCTGTCTTTCCCACAATTCCTTATACTTTATGTATCTAAAGTTTGTTTGGGCCACTGCCTTCTCTTGACCAGATTACTTATCCAATTTCTTAACAACACCTGCTCTTTCATACCCCAACTTTGCTTCCAATATTAGATAGTTCTTCATCTTCTTCTTCTGGCTGTCAGTATTACAGACAAACACAGTTGTCATGGCTTTGTGTTATTTATTTATTTATTTATTTATTTACAAATTGGTGACTGGGAAAGGCATGTGGAGCCAAGGCTCATTTCTAGTTGTTATTGGGGGGGGGGGATTCTTTTAATTTAAATTTTTAATTTTAAAAACAAAGCAATGCAACAAAAAGTGACGAATAATAAATGAAGCACAACACTAGTGTACATGTATATGCACTTAATTATCTTAAAGAATAATCTATGCATACTTTGTATATGTATACTACATATCTCTAGGTACGTATACATGTATCTATGTGTATGTGTATCTATGAACATATGTATACATGTATCTACGTGTATGTGTATCTATGAATGCATGTATACATGTATCTATAAAATATATTCATTGCAAAAAAACATTGTTACTGCATCAGTTAGGGTGAGTACTATAACTACAAAAGGAGGGAAATTAGGCATTAGGGTTTACAACCCTAATTCCTCACCCCCACCACCCTGCACAGACTGGCAGATGTGGGGGAGGGTGCCTTGCTGTCATCAGCCATAATGCTCGTGCCATTCCACCCCTACCCCCACCCTGCAGACACTGACGGTAATGGTAGCCTGGTTGTTTGTCCCAATGCCTCCCCCATTCCCCTAAACTGTACCCATCTCACCTTGTTTACTGATGGAATGGGGTGAGCATTAGGACAGACAACCCCAAGGCACACCTCGACACCTGTCAGTGTCTGCAGGGTGGGGGCGGTGGTGGAATAGTGTGAGCATTATGGCCGGTGGCAGCAAGGCACACACCCCACATTTGTCAGTCTGTGCAGGGTGATAACCTTAATATCTTATGTCCCTCCTTTTGTTGCTATAGTACTCACCCTAACTGATGCATTAACAAAGTTTTTTGCAATGAATTTCCTTACTTTTTGTGACAGTACAATCTTACCCTTATTTGGTTCTGGGAGCATCACTCCATAGTGTGTTGTGGGAGCACAGGGCCTCATGCATGCTTATTATTGTAATTGTCCCTGATATTCATGTGAGAGGTCAGGTTCCTCTGGGCCCTGCGCTCCCATCTTTCGATAAGTGTAAAGACGTTGTAATTAACCCTCATGTCCCTGTTAAAGCTTAGGGCCCTTCCGGCCCTGCACTTCCATTACTGCATAATGGAGGACCTGCATTCCCATTACTGCATAATGGTATCCATATATGGTCACGCAGGGCCCTCTGGAGACAGAGAGCAGGCCTAGAGACATTCCAGGTAACCTTTGTATTGCAAATGGCACAGTATCACAGTAACCATAGGAACGTTGAAAAAAATTTCACTGCAGTTGTAATCATGGCCTGGCAATCTGCATATTTTTTTTCTCTCTTTTAGATATTTTCTGAAGAAGACCTAAGGTCGAAACGTAGATTTTTAACTCTATTTTCTATTTTCAGCGTGCATATAATATAGCTATTTTGTTTTGCTTTTAGACCACATGTTGATACAGTGCCTTGTTTTTGTTTTTTACAATCTGCACATTTGCTTAGTACACCTTTCATACTAAGCTGTGTTTAGTGAAAAATCTGTATCCCAAACCGTTTTCGGGACATAGCTGCTGAAAGGTACCGCAACCGCCACAATGTTATCCTGTGGGAAATTTCCAAACTATGGAATGTTATAACTGTGGAACCAATGTAAATTTTATCACCAAACTAGCAAAAGGCACATCTGTAGGGCAAGCTCTTTCTACCCTGCAAATTTCAGCCCAAAAGACCTGTTTTTGTTTTGTTTTTTTTTTGCAGTGAAGTGGCAAAGAAACAGCATTTTTTTAAAAAGTAGTTTCAAAAAGTTTCTCAAGTTCTCAAAAAATCTGTGAACTTTTTTGAAGACTTGAGAAAGTTTTTGAAAAACGTTTGCAAATTTATGGCCTTTTACTATCGCACAAAAAGTATCGCACAGGACATCTAACTTTTTCCCATAGGAAATAAAGGGAAAAAACTAAATTAAATAACTTTCAAAAATATTTTTTTTTAACTATTTTTCCCCTCTGGTCATGGCTCGTGGAACCTTCTCTCAGGCATCCTGTCTGTTTCCAGCCCGCATGAGGCCCATCCGGTCTGTGCCTCCTCACTCTCCCCCCCCTCTCTGCAGCCAGCACCCTCGGTTTAACCCATCCAGGGTGGGTCACCCCTCCTCTTGAGTGCTCTTTCATGTCAGACTCTGGCTGCAGGTAAGAACCTGGGTGTAGGACCTGGAAAGCCAGTCAGAGTGAGCCCGGCGGTGGGCATGGAGAACAGGTGCCATCACCTGTCCCACGAGCTGGTGTTTTCCCTGTTCTGCACTCTCCCCCCCATCATACCGCTCAACCTCCTGCCTCATAAATCAGGGACAAGGCTTAAAAAAATAAGGGACAAAGGACCAAAATGAGGGACACTTCTTCAAAATTGGAGATATCCCTTCAGGAAGCTGGTAGAATAAACGGCTTGGTGTAACATGCATTACCTAAGGAAGAACAAGTCTGTAACTTTAATGTTTGACATTATTTTATGCTTATAATCCCCACAATTTGGTCATGGAAAGACAATTTTTAGGAGGGACAGAGTACAATTTTGAGGCAAAATCAGGGACGTCCCTGAAAATCAGGGACAGTTGAGAGGTATGCCCCCCATACATGGCACACACCCAATGCTCTGGCACACCGCAACCCTGCCAGTGTTGACCACACTAATTATATACTGCCCAGCTTGCTGCAGTGCCCCTTGTCTCCACCGTGGGCCACTGGCATGCCGGGTCATCCCCACCATGCTTCCTCGGGGAGGAGAGCATCACAAGGACACTCATCCTCAACCCTCCCCTGCTGACCCCCGGCACGCAGAATTCACTCCCAAACCCAGGTCGCCGGCGTAGCGTGAGGTGTGGCTGTCCAGCACCTCAACACTCAGCGCCACCGGGCCAGCTGAAAAGATTCATATTTTTTCACCAAACCTTCAAAAGGCATTTCTGTGGGTCCAAGGCTTTCAAACAAACAAAAAAATCACACCAGTATCTACACCTGCTTGGGAGATACACGTGACAAACAAATAGTCAAAAACTTGGTAAATTTGGGGATTTGTAAACTTTAATAACTTTGGAACTGTTCAACAGATTCACACAAAGTTTGGCACATCGCCAGACCTTCCCTGGGCACTTCTCATGCCAATTTTGTAGTAACCCGCTGTGTTGAAGAATGTTTCCCCCAAACGTTATTAAGGTTCATAATTCAGGTTTAATATTAAACTTCCCTCTCACCCTAACTATTGTGGCACTACCACACCAGTATAATGCAGCTGTAGTTAGGGTTAGCACGAGCATTTAATGTTAAGGGCCAATTTTTGCAGGGTAATAACTTTGTTCAGGTTCAACAGATCTGCTTGTAATTTTGCATGCATCATTGGAACGGGCAGGTCTGTTGATATGCCAAATTTGGTTTGAATCCCTGATATGATTTCTGAGATACAGAGTGTTGAAAAATAAGATTTTTATGCTCTTTTTTTGACAACATGTATGTTTTCAGGGTAGAAAACTGTGGCTTCACAGATGTGCCTTTAGAAGGTTAGGTGAAAAAATATTAATCCGTTCAAAAGTTATGAAATGTTCTTTTCCCCATTCTTTCCTATGGGAAAAAAAATACTGTATATACTCGTGTATAAGCTGACTCACGTATAAGCCAACCCCCCCATGCAAGCAGGTAATTTTTGTAAACATGACTGACCCGTGTATAAGCAGAAACAAACTTCTTTATTACAAAAAGTTTTGACAAACACTGCACATCGATTGAAAACCACAACATGCTTATAATAAAAAAATGTCATTGGTAGTACTTGCAGTCCTGTTTTTAACGTCAAGCCGTTCTCTTTGATGTCAGAAAAGCCTAGCTCAATCCATTCTCAAACTGGTGCTATATCAGGTCCGTCGGGGGGAGAGGTAGTGAAGCATGCCATGACTGGAGACACAACTGGAGACAGCAGTGCAGAGGGAGAGAAACACTGGTCTGGAAGGACAGTTTCAAATACCTTTTACACAGGTACTGTGTTTGTTCAAGGGTTCAAAGTTCTGGTTTACAGGAATCATGAAGACTTATTAGGAGGGGGTCAGAGCACCAGATGAACATAATTCAAGTAAGTGGCAGGTGGGGGGTGCGAGCAAAGGCTTCAGCATGTGGCAGGAGTTTGTTTAAAAAGGGAAAAAGTTTGTTTACATGTTACATATATGACACTGTGTTAGTTGGGTAGCTAGATAAATGAGCTGGAGCTACACTAGTATTTATGAAGTGGTGACTGTGACATTTGGCCGGCTGGTTATGATTGTTCTATGATTTTGTAATATAAAAATGTAGTGTGTGATTGTCTCCATACGACAGCTGGGCTATGGGTGCTTCTTCCCCCCCACCCAGGCTTCAGTTAAAATGACAGGATATATATATTAAACAACAGATCTCTGTAATATGATTAACTTCCAAGACATTGCATTTTATGGCCTGTTGCTGCTTTGAAGTGGAAATGAAATGGGACTTTATGAGTCTGCCAGAGGATAGACATCATAAACATTTTATGATGTCTTAGAGGAAAAACATGTTATCCCACTCTGGTGTTAAAAAGCTGTAAAACCCCTTTGATGTCCTTGGAAACAGGAAACCACACATGATTAGAGACAGTCATAATTTGGGAAATTAGTTTTTGCTGATGTCACCTTATTTGATATACCTCCTGATGGGACATCGTGTTTGTATATTTTTTATATTCTAAAAGGAGGAGCTAGATGACACAGAAGAGGGGTGGAGACACAGAGTTTAGCTGTATTCTGTGTTTCCACTGAGAGACATTCCTTTTTGTACTCCTAAGAAACAAGATCTCAGATCTAAGGCACTGGTAGAGGTATACATTAGATAGAAAAAGTCTAACTATATGTTGGTAGGAGTTTGTACTTTTCCTTGTTTTATTTTAAGTGATTGTATGCTTTGTGATATAGTGTTCTGTGTTTACATTTTACATATTTGTATCCATTTTTGCAGTCCTCTGACAATGGCCTTCCTGCCTGCATACCCCCTTCCCTCTCACCTGCAGTGCTTATTTCCAAGATTGCCCTTGGCTGGTTATGTCATGCTACCTAACATTTGGCACATTTTGAATTACTGGAATTTCCCTAAGCTTCAGTCTCTTACTTCTTGTTATTGTGTAACTATATATTATTATGTTGACCTTTGTATGTATGTATACCCCCCATTCCTTCGACGTGGAACCTTTGTAAACGAGCAGTTCCTGCTCAAAGGTATTTGTAATCCTAGATTTCAATAAAATAAAAATAAAATAAAAATACATTTTAAGTAAACCTCTTATTTTAAAGTGACTGCCTGGTGTATCTTCCAAGTTCTTTCTTTTGCATTGATGTATGGAGGGTTAAGATTGACAAAACTGTTCATAAGCTTAATGGTGTTACCAAACTGGGAAAAGGTAAGAATATACCTAAGGTCTTTTATAGAGTTTTAAGGGTTCATTTTGGATACCTGGTTAGATGCCCTTAGGCAAAATATATCTGGCATCCCCACAAAGAACAGATTTTCTGAGCCTGTACATTTGGGTATGCTAGCATAAGGTTCACAGTTTGAATCCCCCCAGAACTTGAGACTAAAGGTGATTCGGATCCACAAGCAGACAGGAGGGTTACCCTGTTCTGTTAGCTGTTCACAATACTGTGCTCGGAGGTTGGCACAGTGGGAGCAGAGAGCCTGACCTGCTGAGTGCGGTTTGTGACAGTGACGACGGGGAGGGTGTACCAGTACTTAGCTGAAGTTCCATTACAGTGAGATTGATTACCAGATTGTACCAACTGACCTGCGTATAAGCTGAGGTACCTGATATAGCAATGGAAAAGTGGTCAAAAAAAATTTGGCTTTTGCACGAGTATATACGGTAGTTGTTCCTGGAGACATAGGATTCTAGTTCGATGCAGAATCCTGCCTTGGCATAGGATTCTATGAACTGCCATGTTAGATTCAGAATGATGATGGTTATTTTGCTCTTATATTGTCTCTTGAACGTAATATTGTCTCTTGAATTGTCTTGCCAGCTGTTATTGTACACTGTACACTGTATGTAATTTCACATACCCCCCCCCCACAGGATGCATCTGGGATTAAGCAGTAGCCTATTCAGCATGCCTTCCTGGTAAAACTCTGAAAAAAGAAAGAGGGAGAGAGAGAGAAAGAAAGAAAGAAAGCAAGAAAGAAAGGAAGGAAGAAAGAAAGAAAGAAAGAAAGAAAGAAAGAAAGAAAGAAAGAAAGAAAGAATCAATCCTGCATCGAAGTGGCATTTTATGATGTAGAGTCCTGCATCAAACTGCCATGCTGCACGGCAGAATCCTGCATCAAACTGTCATTTTTCCAGGTGCACCCCATTGTAATTACTATTTCCTGACATTGGGGTCCCAATCCCCATGTTGGCATTTCTTTAACCCTCCACTACTGTGGTGCACTGGGGAGTCCACCCCCAGTGCAAGAAAAGCATTAACTTTCTGATAACTTTCTGTTGTTTCCGACACTGGAATGCCCACCCCTAGTGCCAGATGTCTCCCCACCAACCCCACAGCCAATTCCTATTATTGTTTGCTGACATTAGGGTGCCCAATCCCCGTGTCAGGATTTATTTCTCCCCCTATTACTGTGGCACACTGGTGAAACCACCCCCAGTGTGCCAAAAACCTTTACTTTTTTTCAGTGTTGTTTCTGACACTGGGAGGCCCACACCAGGTATTGAATGCCCACCCCACCCATTGAAATATTAATAGTGTTCACCGACTTCGGGGTGCACAATCCCTGTGCCAGGATTTATTTCTCCCTCTGTTACTGTGGCACACTGGCAAAACCACCCCCAGTGTGCCAAAAACCTTTATTTTTTTTCAGTGTTGTTTCTGACACTGGGAGGCTCACACCGTGCATCGAATGCCCCCCCCCATTGAAATATTAATAGTGTTCACCAGCTTCGGGGTGCCCCATCCCTGTGTCGACCTTTGAACCCCTAGACTATTGGACACTGGGAGCCCACCCCAGTGTCCGAAAATAATGTTATCCCTGTCATAAAAAAAGAAAACTGTCCCCCAGTGTCTTTTTTTTTAATCCTACAAAAAAGAAAACGGTTCCTCGTCATCTCCCCTGCCCCCCTCACCCATCCCAACCCTCCCACTGAGCACCCACCTCCCCACACACCCTCTCACCCTATACTTACCTCTGGAGGTCGGCGGCTGTCATCTTCTCTGGACTGGGACACATCCACTCTCTTCAAAGCCCAACCACAAACTGAGGACTCAAGGTAGGCTTGTATTATGGCTCTCAATGGGGTTTTCAACTTATGTTGGTATCTCAGCCATTTTTAGGAATTTGTATCCTAAATTTTAAACACGTGGTTCTTGGGACCCCACCTCATGAACACTGTCACTGCCATTTCATTATTCGGTCCTGAAAGGTGATTTCACGGTCACTATGTGAAATCTCCTTTCTGGACCGATTAACGAAATAACGTGCCAGTGTTTATGAGGGGAGGTCCCAAAAAGCCCATGTTGAAAATGTGGTGCAAAAATTCCCAAAAATGACTGTTATGAGTGTGCGTTATGCAGTTCGTGCGCATATTCGTATCTTTGCCTATTTTTAATATTTTCACTCCAGATTTTCAACATTGAGATTTTTTCACACCTCCTTATGAACAGTGCAGCTGTCATTTTTCACATCCTGCCCAAAATGTGTTTTCGCAGTTGTGGCACAGAATGACGCAGTTGCTGTGTGAAATCAACTTTTGGGATGTACTAATGAAATCATATGCCACTGTTCATTAGATGGGGTCCTCAAAAGCCCATGTTGAAAATGTAGTGCAACAATTCCCAAAAATGACTGTGTTACGAGTGTGCATTGCGCAGTTTCTACGCATATTCGTAACTGCGCCAGTTTTTAATATATTCCAGATTTTCAACATTAGGATGTTTTCACACCAACTCATGAACAATACACTGTCATTTCTCACATCCTGCCCAAAATGTGTTTGCACAGCAGTGGCATGAAATGGCACAGTTGCTGCTCAAAATCACCTTTTGGGACTGAGTAATGAAATGAAAGTGTCAGTGTTCATGAGGTGGGGTCCCAAAAAGGCCGTGTTGAAAATTTGCAGCAAAAATACCAAACAACTCCCACAAAACTGGGATACTATTTCACTATTTCAAAAAGTAAGGAAATTAATTAACAAAAACTTTGTTTAAAACAAAGTTAGGGTTCTAGATATAGGTCTTCAACCAAAGTGACACAGGTCAAGAAATTGGGTGTTAGGGTTTACAACTGTTATACCCCTCACCCACCAAACCCTACCATTGTAACCGCAACCCCCACCCTCCACACACAAACAGGCATCAGGGTGTGCCTTAGGCTCGTGGGTCCCACCCCACCCCATCTACCACTTGACAGCACCACCCTTTCCACACACCAACAAGTATTAGAGTGCCTTAGGTTATGGACTCTTAACATTCACCCCATTTTCTTATACTGTACCATGTCAGGTTACTTACAGATGGAATGGGTGAGCGTTAGGGTCCATGACCCTAAGGCAGACGCCGGTGCTTGTTGGTGTGTGGGAGGTGGGGTGGTGCTGCAAATGGTAGGGTTGGGTGGGGTGGGTGGGGCCCATGACCCTAAGGCACATCCTGATGCTTTTTCTGCATGTGGAGGGTGAGGGGTGTGTGTGGTTCCAATGGTAGGGTTTGGTGGGGGAGGGGTATAACAGTTGTAAACCCTAACATGCAGTTTTCTGACCTGTATCACTTTGGTTGAAGACCTACGTCAAGAACCCTAACTTTGTTTTAAATAAAGTTTTTGTTGAGTTATATGTGTGTATGTGTGTGTGTGTGTGTGTGTGTGTGTATATCTACATATATGTGTATCTAGAAACATAGAAACATAGAAGTTGACGGCAGATAAGGACTGCAAGGCCCATCCAGTATGCCCATTTATTTTTCTACCTTATGAATGTGCCATCGGCCTTTACTGTGTTAATGGCCTATCTATTCATACTCATCTATATTGCTCCCTTATGCCTATCCCATGCCTGTTTGAAGCCCTGCACTGTATTCATAGCCACCACTTCCTGAGGTGAATCTATGGATCTATGAAATATATCTATACATGTATCTATATATGTATCCATGTGTATCTACTGTATGTATACATGTATATGTGTATATATATTATATATGTATAAAATTGGGTACATGCCTGTTTTGCTAATTAATGTAATTAAATTACACGGGCACATGTGAATGCCTTGATTCTGGGTAATTAGATCAGTGAACTCCCATACTTTGGTGGCAGACTCTGGGCTAGATCTAATGGCCGTTACAGAAACTTGGGTGAGTGCGAACACTGATTGAGATATAGCAATCCCAGGCTACAACATATATAGGTGTGAAAGAAGGATGGGTAGAGGTGGAGGGTTGGCCATCTACATCAGAGAAGAGATCACGGTAGTAGAGGTTGTTACCACTGGGGCTAAAGGGGAGACTGAATCACTGTGGGTTTAGCTAACAGAATCATCAGGTCAGAAGACTCCAATAGGGGTGATTTACAGGCCCAGGGCAGGGAGAAAAGAGAGATAAGGGACTGGACGCAGAAGTGTGGGGGGGGGTAGAGTGAGAGATTGTTATAGTGGGAGATCTCAACCTGCCAGACAACGACTGGGACATCCCAGTGGCCAGGATTGCCAGAAGCCATGCCCTGTCTGATGTCTTGCAGGAATACATGTTGGTACAACAGGTCATGGATCCCACTAGACAGTCAGTCATTCTGGCAGTGGTACTAGCCAACTCAGAAAGAGTAGGCAGAGTATGGGTTGGGAAATCAATGGGATCGAGCGACCACAATACTGTACGGTTATAGGACTCCTGGGTACCTGTAAGCCATTGTCTAAGGCTAACATGCTAGAGTTTGGGAGGGTGGATTTCAACCCTATGCCATGCAGGAAATTGTCCTGTATATGTTAGCTGTGAGGGCCTTTACATGGCACAAGGAGAAGTTGGGGAATGAAGAATGGGACGAGTACCAGGAGAAAACTAGACAGGCCAAGAGGACAGTCGGGGTCACAAAGGCAGACACAAAGCTGTGTACTACAGAGGGGGTCAAGGGACAGTAAAAAGAGTTTTTAGATATGTATGAGAAAAAAGAAAGATGGGGGTGAAATTGCCAGGTTAATGGAGGGGCAGAGTAATCGAGGCATACAGGCAGAACACAGCCGTGCTAAATGAATAAACAAGGTGAACTGCAGGGAATTAGTTGGCATGAATAACAGTTCAAGGTCACAAGGGCATGAGTAGAAACTGACAAAAGGAAGACCCAGGAGGTACATGGGAAAGCATTATTTTACAGAAAGGGTTGTAGAACCATAGAACAATTTACCAGCTGAGGTGGTGGATGTTGAAATCATTAATGACTGCAGACATTGCTGGGACAGAGTGAAGGGTACTGTGGTTGCTCTGGATGACAGAAACTGGGAGGATAATGGGGGTGGGGTGGGGAGGGACAGGAACCTGGATGGACAATAGGTCCTGGGGTTAGATAGGATACCACAGGCAGACTGAATGGACCATTGGTCTTTTTCTGCCATCATTGTCTATGTTTCAATGTTTTATGAATCCCTAGCATGGCTATTCAATGTCTCTGTGCAGCATGAGGTGGTTTCCAGGGTCTGCAGGATTGTGGACATGGTTACACTGCACCAGGGAGGAGACAGGGAGCAGCCAGGAAACTACAAACCAGTCAACCTTACCTCCATGGTAGGGAAACCCACGGAGACATTAATCAAAGAAAATCCAGTGGACTACCTGGACAAAAAACTAACTTGTTGATAGTAAGGAGTACGGATTCTCAACAGGGAGGTCTTATCAGACAAACCTGGTAGTATCCTTTGACTGTGTAACTCAGGTATTCAGTAAGGGCCATGCTGCAGATCTACTCTACTTTGACTTTAGCAAGGCATTCGACTGTGTGCCACATCGAAACCTGCTGAAGAAGATGGGGCATGTGAGAACAGCTAGGGAAATAGTAAGGTGGGTTGGGAGTTGGTGGCTGGAGGGGAGGCAACAGAAAGTTGTGGTGAATGGGGGTCAGATCAGTGGAAAGAGAGGACACTAGTGGAGTACCACAGGGATCTGTTCTGAGCCCCGTCCACCTCAATATGTTCATCAGAGACATGAGAGAGGGAATCCAGGGCAGGCTGTGTCTATCCACAGATGACACTAAACTATGTGGTTCAGTTGACAACATGGAGGAGATAAGGGAGTTGCAGAGAGACCTGCAAAGGCTAGAAAATTGGTCCAAAGTCTGGCAGGTGAAATTTAATGCCAAAAAGTTATGCACATAGGGAACAAAAAAACAGAATAGAGTATTGCATGGGGCAGGGTTAAACTAGACACAACATCAGAGGAATGGGACCTAGGACTCATCATTATTGACTTCCTTTAGGTGTACCGACTACACGATGACACCGCCACAGCAAAGACCATCACAGCGACAGAATTTGACAAAAAGCATCGGGTCACTGTGATGGTCCTCACAGACACCAGCAGTACATCTCCTGGTGTGTTGCCTCTCCCTGAGACAACTCCAACTGGGAGCTGTATAATTAGAGACCAAGGGGTGTGGGGGTCAGAGCCCCCCACGTGGGGGGTTTGGGTGCAGTCCCCCCACATGGGGTGTTCGGGGGGTGCAACCCCTTAAGAAAACACACCAACATCCCCGACAGTACAATGCCGACACTTGGCATTATGTCTTTCGCTTTTGGGGATGTTGGGACAGAAGATGTTGCAGCGCTATAGGTAAACCCTCCCTTTAACAAACCAGCCAATGGAGCAAGGCATTCAACAAGGCTATCAGAATGCTAGGGTGTACTAGGAGATGGTTGGACAGTAGAAGGTAGGATGTACTGTTACTTCTCTGTAGGTTGCTGGTGATGCCACACCTAGACTATTGTGCCCAGTTCAAGTTCCTGAAAGGGAATAATACATTGGACTGTGAGAAGCTATTTACAAGGTACAGAGAAGATAGAGCAAGGGGTCATGTGTGGAGGTTAATGGGGGGTGTTACAAAGGATGTGAGGAAGCATTATTTAACAGAAAGAGTGGTCTGCTGACAGAGGTTGTGGGGGCCAACACCATACATGGCTTCAAGCACAACTGGGATAGAATCAAGGGGATATTAGCTACTCCACGGGAAGTGGGAGACAGAAACTCAGATACTAAAAAATAGGAATAGTATCAGCAAAGTCCCCACAGAGGCAGTAGATCCCGGGGCACGATAGGATAAGATGAGCAAGCTGGGTGGGCCATCACTTTTTTCTGCTGCCATCATCTGTGTTTCTATGGTTATGCTGAAGAAGGGCTGAAAACCACAGAGGTTTTCTTTATCTACTTGCTTCTACGTGCAAGAAGCTTAGCTGCAAGAATATGTGTGTTTCGTGGTCAGTAGCATCACAGGCAGAGCTGTCAGCACTGGTGTGACAGTTCGGAGGAGCAGGGCTGGTTAGAAATGTGTCAAACTCACTCATTACCATGGTCAGGCTGGATGGACCATTGATCTTTCTCTGCCACCATTATCTATGTTTCTGTGCCTTAATACTTCAAACAGTGTGTCACTGGATGAACATTTAATAAACACATAATGACACACTTTTCACATTACCAGTTAATAAAAGGGGGGCTACTAGCAGGTTACTGCAAGGTTCAGTACTAGTAGGGGCTGTGGACATGGCCTACCTAGACTTTAGCAAGACATTTGACACAGTCCCACACAAAAGATTAATAAACAAATTAGCCAGTCTGGGAGGGGGTCCCAGGGTGGTAGCCTGGGTAAAACAGTGGCTGGACAACAAGACACAGAAGGTAATAGTAAACAAAGTCCACTCTGAAGAAAGGGGTTTACTTGTGGGGTACTGCAGGGTTCAGTACTGGGTCTGGTCCTTTTTAATGTCTTTATAAGTGACATTGCAGAGGGACTGGAAGGAAAAGTATGCCTCTTTGTAGACGACACAAAGATCTGCAACAGGGTTGATACACAAGGTGGGGTGGAAAGGATGAGAATAGACTTGGCAAGGTTGGAGGAATGGTCAAAAGTATGGCAGTTTAGATTCAATGCAAAGAAGTGCAAAGTTATGCACCTGGGAGACAAAAACCCTGGGGAAGAGTACGCAATGGGGGTAGGTATTAGCAACAATAAAAGTGGAAAGGGACGTGGGGGTAATCATATCAGATGACCTAAAGGTAAGCAAGAAATGTGAGACGGCAGTAGGGATGGCTGGGGGATACTGGGATGCAAAGGGAGAGGCATCAATAGTAGAAAACAAGAAGTTGCTATCCCTCTGTACAGACAGCTGGTGAGACCCCATCTGGAGTACTGCATGCAGTTCTGGAGACCCCATCTCTGCAAGGACATAGACAGGATGGAGGCAGTCAAGAGGAGGGCAACTAAAATGGTGTAGGGTCTGCAACAGAAGCCATACAAAGAGAGACTAAAAGAGCTTAATATATATACCCTTGAGGAAAGGGGGGGGGGACATGATAGAAACTTTGCAGTGCCTCAAGGAAATCAACAAAGTCCAAGAGGGTAGCATCTTTCAGAAAAAAGAGATGTGCAAGAACAAGGGGACACAATTTGAAGATAGAGGGGGGATGGCTCAGGAGCAATGTGAGGAAGTAGTTTTTCACAGAGAGGGTGGTGGGCACATGTAATGGCCTTCCTGAGAAGTTCGTAGGATCAAAAACAGTGGGGGAATTCAAGATTGTATGGGACAGATACAAGGCAATTCTGGTGGGGGGTAGGAAGAAGTAGGCTGTTAGTTAACTAGGATCTGCAGCTTATCCAATAGGTAGGGAAATGGGCACACTGGGTAGGCCAAGCGGTCCTTATCTGCCATCAAAGTCTATGTTTCTATGTTTATTAAAGAGCAGCTAACACCTTCAGGATAACTTAAAACATAATATTTAGACACAGTTCAGCTTGTATTTCACATTAGTTTTGTATTCCCCATCCCTGTTATTTATTACTGAGGTCATTTGCATTAAAAGCAGGATCCTTGCTCCTGGAGAGTTAATCTATTTCTGTTACTTTCTTCCTACCTGAGGTCATAATGCACTGCTTGTGACATCACAGTTACTCCCATGGCAACAGACTGTGATGTCACAACACAGGATTATGACATGAAGTAGGGAGTCAGCAATAGAGGCTGATAGACTCTAACAGATAAAGATTATGTAGTCATAATATTTCCTGTGTAATAAAAGATGGGGAGGAGAAATCTAGAGAATATATTTGGAATGCAAGCTGAATTGTATCTAATTATTATGTTATTAAAAGTTTTCTTTGATGCATCGCAGCTGTTTAAATACCAATATTTTGTGAATGCAACTGACTGTTGATTACATACTTAAAAAATAATTTGGCCAGTTTTTCATGAAGTTTGCCATTAGACATATTGATGATTTCCAGGGGCTGTTTGCCATTAGAAGTACTGGCAATGCCAGCATCATTAATAGGAAGTTGTGTGCAGCAATTGTTATGTATCTTCTTTAAAACAAAGGAAAAGCTGGCCTCCTGACACAGTGGAAGCACCATCACTCACGACACTGACAACATGGGTCCGCGAACGAGCCCGAGCAATTGGACGCCTGGATGGAGAAGGAGGAAGATCGAGTGTCCCAATGGACACCCACCTCCTCCAGAGAGAGGTGACCACAGGTAGCAGTGCAGGGAACAACACTCACAAGGGGAAATTGGAGCGAGTGTCAGGTCAATTGGGTTGCATCCAGTTGTGTCGGCAAGCCAGCACGCAATGGCACAGCACACTCCGGGGGAAGGTCCGGACTAACGGGAACAACTGGGCCAGGGTTAGGCAGATGAAACTTCTACCCACCATGCTCAAAGTCCGACTTCCCCCACCACCATCCAGGGATCACCCCAGGCCTTCACCTCCACTACGGGTGATCGTCTAGATAGTGGGGAAGAAATGCCAAAGTGGCTGAAGGTGTACCCTGCCCTTGTGGAGGCAAGCAGGGGGAGGGGGAGGCAGTACAGTAGTGTGATGCAGGTTGGCCTTGGGGTCCTGGACAGATAAGTGATGAAGTCTTGACGAGTGGGAATCAGAGCTTAGCAGGGGTAGAAGGTGGCTCAGCCTGCACACAGGGGGATAAAATATGGTAAAAAAATGAGAGGAAATTCATTGCAAACAAATTATCAATCAAATCAAATCTTTATTTATAAAGCGCCTTTCAGAATCAAGGCGCTGTATACGATATAAAGTAAATGAAAATAAATACGTTTTCAGCATAGATTTAAAACTACTGATGGCCAGTCATTCTCGTAACCGAAGAAGTAGAGAATTCTACAGGGTGGTCTCTGTGGGAAATCAGTGTTTGAGATAGATTAAGAAAATCACAGTAACTCTGTTCATGAGCAGAGGTGCTGAAATGCCTGTGTTGAAATTTAGTGACAAAAGTCCATAAAATGACTGTGTTATGAGAGTACATTGCGCAGTTTCCATGCACCCTCGTAATTTCGCACATTAGTAATATTTTCACTCCAGATTTTTAACATTGGCAATTTTTCACACCTCCTTATGAAGAGTACAGCTGTCATTTTTCATATCCTGCCCAAAATATGCGTTTACACATCTGGCACAGAATAGCGCAGTTGCTGTGGGAAATCAATGTTCAGGACTGATTAAGAAAATCATAGTGACAGTGTTCATGAGCAGGGTCACAAAATGCCTATGTTGAAAATTTGGTGAAATAATTCCACTAAACGACTGTGTTACGCGCAGTTTCCATGTACGCTCTGAAGTTCAAGCATTTTTTATATTTTCACTACAGATTTTCAACATTGCCATCTCTTCACACCTCCCTATAAATGGTAGAGCTGTCATTCTTCACATCCTGCCCGATCTGTGTTTTTGTACATCTGGCACAGAATGGTACGGTCGCTGTGGGAACTCAAACTTCAGGACACATTAACAAAATCACAGTGCCACCGTTCATGAGAAGAGGTCCCAAATGTTTTCATGAGGTGGGGGTCAGAAAAAGGCCATGTTGAAAATTTGTAGTGCAAATACCAACAAACGCCCGGGGCATTAGGGTTTCTATCCATAACGTCCCACCCCATACAGACTGACAGGCAACAGGGGTGTGCCTTTGGACTGCTGACTGTAATGCTCATGCCATTGCACCCCCACCCCCAGCAGCCAGTGACAGGCATCAAGGTGTACCTTGGACTCTTCAGCCCCAGGGGTAAACCATTCTCCTATACTGCACCCATTTCAGCGTATGTCCTTATGGAATGGGGTGACTGTAAAGCTGAACACCCCAAGGTACACCTCAACACCTGTCGGGGTCTGCAGGATAGGGTGATGTGAAATGGTACGAACGTTATGGGTGACACCCCAAATGCATACCTCAATGTCTGTCCAGGTCTGCAGGGTGGAGGTGGAGTTGGCATGAAGTTCAGTACTTCACCGCCATTCCTATTCTGCATCTGTCTAACTCCTGCATTTCCAATGCTAATACCAGCACGCAAAATCCGGCATTGACAAATGCTTGTTAATACTCTGTAGTCAAAAGATAAGCATATTTTCAATTAATTCAGTTCCCTTTAGTTTACATAGTGCTACTTCTTTCCCTTTTCTCAACAAGAAAAATAAAATACTTTTTACCACTTTATAATTACTCTGTAGAACCTGTAGCGTATCCTTGTGTTTGTAATAATTTGTGGTAAATATTCTACTATTGTATTCCTAAATTTGCTGTACATTTTCTGCTCTGTACAAATACTGCATGCATATGTGCGATCTTCTGTTCCCGCCCCCCAGAACACATCTGGAAACAAGCAGTCATCTGCTCAGTATGCCCTCCTGGTGAAACTTTTAAATAATAATAAATAAAAATTACATTTACAAGTATCTTCTCTCTCAAATGTTGAAAGAGGACAGGACATTATTTCTAATTAGTAGCTATTTATAATGTTCCCATATACAGAAATAATATACATAAACCTAAATGATCCATATGTACCTGTACCTGAATAAAGAGTCATGTGAAAAACTATATTTGGAACTATTTTGTGATTTTTGTGGGTAGCGTTCTGTTACCGTTCTCTTCATGGAATCAGAGATCAATACCACGCTGCCTGGTCCATCCGAGGGAAGATGAAAAGCAGTCTCTGTACCATAGTGCAGAATTTGGGCTTAGCTTCTACTGCATTCATTCTGCAATAAATATTTAATTATCTGTTACTTGGACAAAATGTGGTTTGTCCTAAACATATGATAGGAGTACCCCACTGCAATCTAAATGAACGAGAACTGTAATAAAGCATTAACTTAAAACGTTTTTGTAAAACAGATCTTCAATGTCAAAGCGACATTGCTGATTGTTGAGTTGGAATAATAATAAAAAATTCTCATAATTACATTTTACACACAATGAAACTTAAAGAAATTGGGGTGCTTGAAGGAAAAGGGAATTGAAATCCATACTTTTTGCTTGATCAGCTATTAGGTTTATAGGAGTACAGTTTGGTAGAATAATACTGTACCAGTGAATACTCTCATCTAATCACAGGTTCAGAAGTAATTTCACCAACATTTCCCACCCCTCGCAGGGTATCAAAAGTCTGGGGGGGGGGGGGTTGAGGCTCCTGGACATTTGGACAGAAATTAAATTTCATGTCCTGGGGCCAGATTAACAAAACTTTCCCCAGGTGCAAACCCACCCAAGGCAAACTTGGTTTTGCCCAGAGTTGGTATGCATTAAGCCCAGTTTGTCCTCACAAACAGGTTTTCGGCCCAGGCAAAGTAGTGAGGGGGGCCACAATGCAAATGACAGGAAGGGGACCTGCATATCCCCGCAATCCCATTCACTAAGGGTTTGCTTCACACACGGGCCTTTGCAAAGGCCCTTGCATGGAGCAAATTACCACCAACAAAAACCTGGTGGTAATCTGAACAAATCTTTGTGGTTGGTAATGTGCTGCGTGCCCCCACCCCTCCCCAGTACCCGATCGCCCACCTGATCTGTGGAAATACTGTTTCCATAGTGTAGTTGTCCCTCTGCAATCCGATAATAATAAACAGTTTCCATAATGTAATGGTCCCTCCTCCCTCCCAGGTCTCGATCATCGTCCCCATGTGAATACATCATTTTTACCGTGGTAGTCTAGTGTCCCTCTCCTCCCAGTATCACCATCTCTGTATGAATATATTTTATGCCTGGTAGTCCAGTGTCCCTCCCTCCCCAATCTCCGATCACCCTCTGTGATACAGTAAATATCCCTGGTAGTCTAGTGAACCTCCCCACCCAGTCAGACATAGACCCCCATCCTGCTCCCTCCCCAACCCAACCCTCAGCAGGTGACCATCACAGCTCTCTTCACACCACTGCGGCTAGCTGCTGACTGAGCCTTCATGGAAAGTGTACTGCATACAGTACGTGCTCCTTGACTGTGACTGACCAATTTACTAGTTACTAGGTCACGAAAGATAAGGCATTCGATGTTTGTGAGAAGGTCCATTTTACCTGCCAGGTAAGGGGCTTAACACATGTTCACCTGTTGCTATGCATTTTCCAGTAACTCCACCTTTGTTTTCAGAAACTGCAAGTCTTTGACATACAGTGAAGCCCACCAGGATGAAGCCCAACTCTGCAGAATTCGGCAGTAGCATTACTGCAGCAAACATTCAGTTTCAATAGAAACATAGCTTTGACGGCACATAAGGACCGCTTGGCCCACCCAGTCTGCTCATTTCCCTACCTATTGGATAAGCTGCATATTCTAGTTAACCAACAGCCTACTTTCTCCCACCCCCCACTATAATTGCACTATGTCTGTCCCATGCATTCTTGAATTCTCCCACTGTTTTTGACCTCACAACCCCAATGGGAGTTAATCCCTTTTGTCCTGCAGGAAACCTGTGACACTGTGCTTTGTCCTGTACAAGATGTTTCTTTCTCCTTGTTTCTCTGCTTACTGGGCCAGTTCTTTAATAGAAGTAGTGTTCTTTTGAATTTTTGTGTCAAACTCCCCAAGCTTCACTTCTACAGATACAAGGCATTTGTTGGTTCCCCCGTGGCCTGGATTTTCTACAGCATGGCCATGATCTACATGGTCCTGAGGTCCATATCACTGGCTCTGCTAGGCTGAGCAGGCACTGGTCCTTTCATGGTAGCCACTGCTGCAAGGTAGGCTTCCAGACTCTTAGTAACATAGAAACATGTAATCTGTCATTAGATAAGGGCCACTTGTCCCACCTAGTCTACCCATTTTTTCTCTACCCACAGCATCACAAAGTAGTCTGTCTTGGTTCTCTTTTGGATCCATCTGTTCTCTCACAGCAAAGATGAATTTAGTTATGCTGTTGGAGATTGGGTCCAGGCCCTTGAAATGTGAATTAGTACAGTTTATGTTTAACACGATGGGGCTGGTCTGCCGGGGCAGTGGTAGTGCTACCGCTGACAATGCCAGCACCCAGGTTGAGGATCGTGCTTGACTCACACAGGAGTTAGCCAGGGGGATGGAGGGTTGAGCATCCCACAGCGTGCTGTCCTCCTCTGAGGATGGAGGGGGATCTGTGCCACCCTGTGACTGCCACCTGGGTGCCCACAGATGCTGGTGCAGGTGGAGGTGCAGTCTGGGGAATGGGGACAGCTGACCAGCTGGACAGATGCGCACACCTTGCATGCCTCCATTAACCAGCATCCCTTGGGAGGAAGGAGAAAAACTCAAGAAAATACAGCCATACCCTAGGACGGCTCCAGGTAGCCCACAGATCCTACACCCCGCCAACCTAAGCTAACACAGAGAGCACCAACAAAGCATATCCAAGGGAACTGGTCCAGCTGAAGAACCTCCACTGTGAGGAGGGGATACCGTAGGGCTACCCTCCTGGTCAGGTGGTCCTGGGAGATGAGGGGGTAGCTCAGAGCACGTAGAAGGACTGCCGCCAGCTAGGGAGGAATAAAACAGTAAAAATATAGCTTAACACAATGCAGAGCTCCAGCTTTAAGCATCCACCATGTTTGCTGCTCAGCAGTGCCCCCCCCCCCCAATATATGCAATGGCTGGACTTAAAATAAGTAATTTATGTTCAAGTGTGTGAGGGCAGAGCCATAACTTATGATTGGGGATCCACAAGTGATTTGTGAAAGTACTTCCCCCTAACAAGTGAGGATAACTTGTGTATTTTGAGTCAGACCAGTAAGTAAATGATTTATACAACATGAGTTTACTAGTTCTCATTTTTATGTTTGCTTGCACGCATGGTGCCTTCATCGGAGATTTCGGAGGTGTGTCACCTCCTCCTCCAATTCAGTCAGTGGGCTGGCAGGCGCGGCCCCTGTAAGCCAATGCATTTTGGAGCTGTCTATGACACGCTCCAAAATGCAGTGGCATACATTTGAAAGGGGAGCTACGCTTGAGTGAGCACCGATAAGATCATCGGGCTGCTCACGCAGCAGCCCCCCATGCACAGACAGACGGTGCACTTCGCATTGTATAGCCGACGGGGTGCCCAATCCCGCTTGGCTGAGCCGCGCCCCCACCCCCAGTTACAGGTACCACGCTGGAGCCCACCCCAGCGTGGCAAGCACTGTAGTCCTTGGCCGCGGGTGCCCAATCCCGTCGGCTGAACGCCTCAGCCTTGTGCCACGCTGGAGCCCACCCCAGCGTGGCAACGGTGCCGTGATTTGTTTTTATTTTGCCGACGGGGTGCCTAATCCCCGTCGGCTGAACGTCTCCCCAAGTCTTTGTGCCATGCTGGAGCCCACCCCAGCGTGGCAAAAGTCCCACAACGCCTTTTTATGTTTTAAACCTGTAAAATAAAAACTGTCCCGCTGCACGCCTCCCAACCCTCCCACAACCCGCACCCACCCACTGCACTCCAGCCTTCCCCACCCCCACCCCACCCCATACTTACCTCCGACTCGCGCGACGATCTTCGTGGACTGGGAACGCCTGCACTCTTCAAAGCCGACCGCTAACTGAGGAAATGCCGGTAAGCTGTATAATGGGTTACATCGGGGGGTTTCAACTTTATTGCATATCTCGGGCATTTTTGGGAATTTTTGCACCAAATTTTCAACATAGGGTTTTTGGGACCCCTTCTCATGAATTATGTCACTGTCATGGCGTTATTCGGGCCCGAAGGGTAATTTCGCGAAGTGACTGTGCAGTGACTGCGAAATCACCCTTCAGGCCCAAATACCACCATGACAGTGACATCATTCATGAGAAGGGGTCCCAAAAGCCCATTTGAAAATTTGGTGCCAAAATTCAAAAATGACTGTTTTTACGAGGTGCGTATGCAGTTCCTACGCAGGCTCGTAAGTTCATGAAATTTCAATATTTTCACTCCAGATTTTCAACATTGCCATTTTACCACACCTTCTTATGAGCAGTACAGCTGTCATTTTCACATCTCACCCAAAATGTGTTTCCACCCATGTAGCAGAGAATGGCGTAGATCGGTCTTGAAATCAATGTACTGGACAAATTAAGAAAATCACAGTGACATTGTTCATGAGCAGAGGTCTTAAATGGCTATGTTGAAAATTTGGTGAAAAAATTCCTAAAATGACTGTTTTACTAGGGTGCATTGCGCAGTTCCTACGCACACTCGTAAGGTCGCGAATTTTCAATATTTTCACTCCAGATTTCCAACATTACCATTTTACCACACCTTCTTATGAGCAGTACAGCTGTCATTTTTCACATGTCACCCAAAGTGTGTTTCTGCCCATGTAGCACACAATGGCGCAGTCGGTGTGCGAGATCAATGTACGGGACAAATTAATAAAATCACAGTAACACTGTTCATGAGCTCAGGTGTTAAAATGGCTATGTTGAAAATTTGGTGAAAAAATTCCTAAAAATGACTGTTTTATGAGCGTGTGTTGCACAGCTCCTATTCACGCTCGGAAGTTCATTAATTTTAATATTTTCACCCAGATTTCCAACATTGCCATTTTACCACACCTTCTTATGAGTAGTATAGCTGTCATTTTCACATCTTGCCCAAAATGTGTTTCCACCCATGTAGTGCACAATGGCGCAGTCGATGTGCAAAATCAATGTATGGGACACATTAAGAAAATCACAGTGACACTGTTCATGAGCAGAGGTCTTAAAATGGCTATGTTGAAAATTTGGTGAAAAAATTCCTAAAAATGACTGTTTTACTAGCATGCGTTGCGCAGTTCCTATGCATGCTCGTAAGTTTGCAAATTTAATATTTTCACTCCAGATTTTCAACATTGCCATTTTATTACACTTCCTTATGAACAGTACAGCTGCCATTTTTCATATGTCGTCAAATGTGTTTTCAAGATATGTAGCGCACAATGGTGCTGTGTGCGAAGCAATGTTTAGGGACAGATTAAGAAAATCACAGTTACTCTGTTCATGAGCAGAGGTCTTAAAATGGCTATGTTGAAAATTTGGTGACAAAAGTCCATAAAATGACTGTGTTACGTAGTGAGCAATGCGAGTTTCCACGCACTGTAAGTTCATGACTTTGTAATATTTTCAGTCCAGATTTTCACCAGTGGCATTTTTTCACACTTCCTTATGAACAGTCCAGCTGTCACTTCACAACATGGCTGAAGTGTGTTTCACACTTTCAGCACTGAGATGCATGGTCGCTGTGGGAAATCATTGTTCGGCACAGATAAAGAAAATCACGGTGACACTGTTCATGATCGGAGGCACCAAAATGCCTGAGTTGACAATCTGCTTTAAAATATCCCCAACCTAATTATATTACGGGTGTGCGTTGCATTGTTTCTATGTAGCCATGACTTCACCATTTTTTAAATATTTTTCCTGCAGATTTGCAACATTGCCATTTTTACACTTCCCATGAACAGTACAGCTGTCATTTTTACATCCTGTTCGAATGTTTTGCACCTGTGGTGCTAAATGCCGTATCGCTGTGCATAAGCAGCTTTGCTAACAAACTGATATTCCCCTGTTCATGAGGTGGGGTCACAAAAAAAACATGTTGAAAATTTGGAGTGAAATGCCACAGATGCCTGAGGTATTAGGGTTTCCAACCATAACGCCAACCCTGTGAGAATGACAGGCATCAGGGGTGTGACTTGGGATTCTTGCCTGTAATGCTCATACCATTCCACACCCTGCAGCCAGTGAGAGCATCGAGGTATGCCTTGGACTCTTCAGCCCCAAAGTTCACCCCATTCTCCTATATCGCACCCACATCTCCGATTTCCTAATGAAATGCAAAGATAAGGGCCAAAGACCCTTAAGGACCAATTCGTGTGACACCCCTTGTCAGTGTCTGCAGGGGTGGGGTGTGGTGAAATGGCGAGGCCGTTATGCCTGATGACCCAAATGCACACCCCAATGCCTGTCACTCTCTGCAGGGTGGTGGTGGGGTTGGCTTCAGTTCAGTACTTCACTGCCATTCCTATTACGCAGCTCTGTAACTTCTACATTACCACTGCCAATGCCAGCAAGCAAACATTCGGCATTGACAAATGCTTGTTAATCTTCTGTTTGTGTGCTGGAGTTCCTTGGAAACCATGTACATGTTGGTTGGATACCTGCCTCCTTGAGTTTAAGAAGTGTCCTGTATTAAAGGAGTTTGGCCACAGGGTCTCACTGTTGCCCTGCAAACAAAATAACAGGCACCCCGATTCGACTCTAGCAGTAAAAACCTCTGTGGGCCAGTACACAGTCAGAGTTAGTAATGGCAGTGCTGGGTAAGTTACATTTTCTATTACTTTCTATTACTTTTGGAAACTTGTTCCAGGAAGCTCTGTGCAGTCACTAGCAAGGATGGAGAAGTACTGGAAAAAGTAATACACCTTACAGTTATAGTTACTTATGTCTTTTTATACAAAAGAAATACATAACTGTAACTGATTACATTTATTTGAAAGTAACTAGTAACTAACCTATTACTTTCAATTAAATGTAATCTCTTATAGTTATTTATTATTTTTGTATTGTTTTGTATAAAAAGAAATAAGTAACTATAACTGTAAGGTTGTCACTATCAACGCTACTCCATTCTTGCTAGTGACTGCACAAGAGCCTCCTGGAACAGGTTTCCAAACGTAATAGAAAGTAATAGAAAAAGTAACTTACCCAACACTGAGTAATGGCACAGAATCGCGGGGCAACTGGCTCCCCATTACACCACCACCAAAAAACTGCCACACACAAAGAGAAAACTGAGTACACAGGGGGAAGAGGAGTCTCCCAGCCGACTGAGTGCATAGTACAATAGATAACTGCCAGACACTTGCAGTCAGAAACAATTGTTCCAGCTGCAAACATGGAATCTGTGAGCAACACAGACAGCGGGGCATGGCCTAGGGCCAATGGCATAATAGGATGCCATATCCAGAGGTCATGTGACCTAGGGCCAATGGCATAGTAGGATGCCATGTCCAGAGGTCATGTGACCTAGGGCCAATGGCATAGTAGGATGCCATGCCCCGAGGTCATGTAATGAGGCAGCACCTCAATTGTCAAGTTTTTGATCAGACATTGACACTTCTGCAAAAGGAACGTTACAAAAAATGTTTGTTTGACGGAGATTTGAATTGTGCACTGGAGCCAACGATACATAGGATGCATGTGGAGGGCGGACAGGCGGCAGCTATTGTAAAATGGAGAGCAGGCTGGTTGGGCTGGATCTTATAGATGCATTAGGGTGTCTGACCTCAGCTCGAAAGAATATACCTTCTATTTAAATTTGCTCAAGTCTTGTTCAGGACTAGGCTATCTCTTCATTCCCATTGCTCTGTACACCAGAATGAGGAAAGCCAGTATCAGCTAGACTGTGGTTTCGGCTCATACCTGTATAGTCCTCTCCACACAGGCCACTAACAGACCCCCCATGGAGCACACGTGGAGACTTCCAGTGCACTTCTTAGCAGTGAAGGACTTTCGCAAATATTTGGTGGGATAGTAGACCCCGTATTTGAAAGTGACTAGATGCTTGGTGCCCTTGAAAGCTGCACTTTGGGAGGCAGAGAAAGCATACATGGTGGGGGGGGGGCAATTATCACATATGGACAGCCAGGTCTAAGCAGAATGTAGCTCATATCAGAGAGCTAGACCAGCAGGTGACAAACCCGCACTGTAGGCCCCACTCTGACCAACCCCAGGAGCATCTCAATAGTTTGTTTGAACTCAGAGAGGGCAGAAGCTGTTAAAGTGCAGCGTAACCCGTATCTCAGCTCGCTCCCCCCCAACCCCAAGCTGAGGCTCAGTTACGTGAGCCAACATAAGCTCAGCTGATGTCATTGGGTTCCACTTTATTGTAGACTTCAGCTCAACTACTGTCATGGGGTTACGGAACTAAGTAAGTGAACAAAATGAACGGCGGGCAATGAGAAGGTTGCAACAATACGGGGCCCTAAATAAGGAAAGCTAGGACTATCTAATTAAAGAGACTTCACCCATGGTCGAATGTACAATTATATTAAAAAGCATTTGTCAATGCCGAATGTTTGCTTGCTGGCATTGGCAGTGGTAGTGTAGAAGTTACAGAGCTGCATAATAGGAATGGCAGTGAAGTATTGAACTGAAGCCAACCCCACCACCACCCTGCAGAGAGTGACAGGCATTGGGGTGTGCCTTTGGGTGGTCAGGCATAACAGCCACGCCATTTCATCACACCCTACCTTGCAGACACTGACAAGTGTCACGGTGTGCCTTGGGGTCTTTGGCCCTTATGCGTACCCCATTCCATCAGGAAATACGGTGAGATGGGTGCGGTATAGGAGAATGGGGTGAACTTTGGGGCCGAAGAGTCCAAGGCATACCTCAATGCCTCTCAATGGCTGCAGGATGTGGAATGTTATGAGCATTACAGGCAAGAATCCCAAGTCACACCCCTGATGCCTGTCATTCTCTACAGGGTGGGTCGTTATGGTTGGAAACCCTAACACCTCAGGCATTCGTTGGTATTTTCGCTCCAAATTTTCAACATGGTTTTTTGTGACCCCACCTCATGAACAGTGGCAATATCAGTTTGTTAGCCGAAAGCTGCTTTTGCACAGCGACTACGGCATTTGTCACCACAGGTGCAAAAACATTCTGAACAGGATGTAAAAAATGTCAGCTGTACTGTTCATGGGGAGGTGTAAAAAATGGCAATGTTGAAAATCTGCAGTGGAAATATTAAAAAAACTGGTGAAGTCATGAGCGTGCGTAGAAACTGTGCAACGTGCACCCATAATGTAATTCGTTTTGGAATTGTTTACAGCAGATTGTCAACACAGGCATTTTGGGACCTCCGGTCATGAACAGTGTCACTGTGATTTTCTTTATCTGTCCCGAACAATGATTTCCCACAGTGACCACGCATTTCTGTGCTGAAAGTGTGAAAACACACTTCAGCCATGTTGTGAAAAATGACAGCCGTACTGTTCATAAGGAAGTGTGGAAAAATGCCACTGGTGAAAATCTGGACTGAAAATATAAATTCATGAACTTACGAGGGTGTGTGGAAACTGCACAATGCTCACTCGTAACACAGTCATGTTTAGGAATTTTTTCACCAAATTTTCAAAATAGCCATTTAAAGACCTCTGCTCATGAACAGTGTGACTGTGATTTTCTTAATGTGTCCCATACACTGAGTTCGCACACCGACTGCGCCATTGTACGCTACATGCACAGAAACACATTTTGGGTGAGAAGTGAGAAATGACAGCTGTACTGCTCATAAGGAGGTGGGGTAAAATGGCAATGTTGAAAATCTGGAGTGAAAATATAGAAAATTCGTAAACTTACGAGCGTGCGTAGGAACAGCGCAACACATGCTCGTAAAATAGTCATTTTTGGGAATTTTTTCACCAAATTTTTAACATAGCCATTTTGACACCTCTGCTCATGAACAGTATCACTGTGATTTTCTTAGTGTGTCCTGAACATTGATTTCGCACACCGACTGTGCCATTGTGCGCTACATGTGCAGAAACACATTTTGTGTGAGATGTGAAAAATGACAGCTGTACTACTCATAAGGAGGTGTGGTCAAATGGCAATGTTGAAAATCCAGAGCGAAAATATTGAACATTCGCGAACCTAGGAGCGTGTGTAGGAACAGCGCAACGCACGCTCGTAAAACAGTCATTTTTAAGAATTTTTTCACCAAATTTTCAACATAGGCTTTTTGAGAGCCCACCTTATGGACACTGGCACTGTCATTTCATTAATCTGTCCTGAAAGGTGATTTCGTGCAGTGACCACGAAATCACCCTTCGGGCCTGATTAACGCCATGACAGTGACAGAATTCATGAGGAGGGGTTCCAAAAACCCCATGTTGAAAATTTGGTGCCAAAATTCCAAAAAATGCCTGAGATATGCAGCAAAATTGAAAAAAACCCTATCTATCCCATTATACAGCTTACCGGCATTTTCTCAGTTCGCGGTCGGCTTTGAAGAGTGCAGACGTGTTCCTGGTCCACCGAAGATCGTCGCACCGAGCTCCGGAGGTAAGATGAGGTGAGGTGGGGGTGTGGGGAGGCAGGTGGCAGAGGGTGGGTGCGGTGGGGAGGGGGGCAGGAGACTGCGATGGACCATTTTGTGTTTTCAGGTTTGTTTTTTTAATTACGATGCAGGACGTTTGCCATGTGAGATGGGCTCCCAGCATGGTAATTACACTGTGCAGGATGTTTGCCATGCTGGGGTGAGCTCCCAGCATGGCAGCTGGAAAGCTTTGGGGTGGCAGTGGAGCCGACGGGGATTGGGCACCCCCGTCGGCCATTCCGACTTTTGCCACACTGGGGTGGGCCTCAGCGTGGCACTGCAACCTCTCTTGGGGGGACTATGGAGCCAGATTGGGCACCCCAGTCGGCCAAACACATTGTTGCCATGCTGGGGTGGGCTCCCAGTGTGGCACCTGGAAGACTGTTGGGAGAGCACTTCAGTGAGCACTTCCCTTATCTGATCATGCTCACTGAAGCGGCTCTCTCCCTTTCAACTGTAAGCCACTACATTCTCTAGTGCTGTCATAGGCAGCTGCAGCATGCATTGTGCAACTGTGGCCGCACCTGCAAACACACGGAGGGAATTGGAAGGGGGGTTGCCACACCTCCAGAAACTCGGATGATGGCACTATGTTTCTTGCACACACGTGCAAGCAAACATAAAAAGTAAACCCCATTATTCATGTTCCCTTTAATAATTTAAAAACTGCAAACTTTTCTGTAAAGCCACCAAGCAAAGAGTTTTACTTGGGCCAAAAGCTAATGAGGCTGAAAGTTTCATGTTTCAGCTCGCAAACATGTTTATGCTATTAGTGAGCAAAGAAAAGGGTCCTTAAATGATATTTTTATGTATTTTCATCCTTTTAGAGTTTTTAAACTGCCTAACAGACCTTTACTAAATTAACAAGATGCAGAGATCCTGGTATCAACTCTGTGCATGCCAAATTTCCAGGTTATTACATCCAGAGATGGCCATTCATTTAGGTGCAAAACTCAGGGTTTAACATAGAAGTGCTTATTCAACCCTAAACTAATAGCATCACCGTAATATATAATGGGTCAAGATGGCTGCTAAAAATACTGCTCCCTGATTGGATGAATCGGGTCGCCTGCCATCCATGCCTATATGTACTCATGAATGCACTGCACTGCATTTTCTAAGCCAAAACTTCTAATACCAGGCCATTTTTATGTTCACCATGCATGCACGCACAGTGAACATTTTGTTAGGAGAGTGGCTTTTGAGGGGTGTGACATTGTCAGTCCAATGCAGAGTAGTCAGCAAGGGGCTCATCAGTGTCACACAATCATCAGCCAGGCTTGTCATGACACTATTATGGCACCCCCACCCCGCTCCCACCAACAGGCATCGAGTTGTGCACTGGGGACGTCATCCCTAACTCTCACCCCATTCTCCTACACTGCACCACCTCAGCTTGTTTACACATGGGATGGGGGGAGAGTTAGGGCCGACAACCCCAACGCACACCCAATGCCTGCTGGTGGGGCAGGGTGGGTGGGGTGCAAGGGATGGGAACCCTAAAATTAAATTTCCTCACTTTTTTCACTGTAGAAGAACCCTAACTGATGCATTAACAAAGTTTTTTTGCATAGAATATATATATATATATATATCTGTAAAAAAGAAAACCTGCCATTACTGTCCCCCCCACCTGACCTTCCCACTCAGCACCCACCACCCCACCCCCCATGCCCTTACTTACCCAGTGGGGGTCCAATGCTGTAATCCTCTCTGTACTGCAGACATGTCTTCACTCTTGAATGACGGACCACGAACTGAGGAAATCAGGTATTCGGTCCAATGTATTTCGGGGGGCGGTGGGGCTTGAACTTAGTGGAATAACTGGGTCATTTTTGAATATTTTTGCTCCAGATTTTCAACATGCCTATTTTGGGATCCCTCCTCATGAACAGTGGCATTGAAATTAGGCAAATCTGTCCCAAAAGGTAATTTCACAGTTGCTGCATGAAATCACCTTTCAGGCAGGAGTGGAAGGTTTTCCTCACCCTTGTTCATGAGGTGGGGTCATAAGAAGGCTATGCTGAAAATTATGAGCCTAAGTTGTAATTTATGGATGCAGGCTTGTAGCTGGTAATTTTCATTTTTTTGACCTCAAATTTTCAACATAATCATTTCTTCACAGCACCTCATGAATGTGATAGCTGTCATTCTTCAAATCCTGGCCAAAATGTGTTTTCACACTAGTGGTGTGAAATCACCTTTCGGGCAGGATTTGAAAATGTTCTCCAATCTCTTCCCTTGTTCATGAGGTGGGCTCATAAGAAGGCCATATGGGGTTATAAGAAGGCTATGTTGAAAATCTGGGGTAAAAATATGAGAAAACAATAAAGTTATGAGTCTATGTTGCAATTTTTCCATGCACACTCACAACGGTGGTAATTTTCAATATTTTGACCCCAACTTTTCAACATAGCCATTTTTTTTCACAGCACTTCATGGATGTGACAGATGCCATTTCTCAAATCCTACCCAAAATATATTTTAACACTTGTGGCACAAAATGACGTTTCATCCTGTCATGCTCAGAAGGAGTGGTCATAAAACAATTATGTTACACGAACATACGAATTTGCCAGCAGATACAGGCCTTGAGGTCTATCAAGTCAGCTCGATTGTGCAGCTAGCAACCTTTATTCTGCAGCTTCCACAACCTCCCCTCTCCCACAATGCCCCCTTACGCTGTCCCATCCCCTTTTAAAACTTCCCACCATCCTACATGCTACCACTTCCTTCGGCAGAGTGTTCCACATAGACACCATCCTTTCCATATAAAAGTGTCTTCTCATTTATCTCCTGAATCTTCCCCCCCAAGCCTCAGCCCATGTCCCTATGTGTCCCCCCCCCAAAGTTTAAAAATCCCCTCTGTAAAGAATTTTAGGTAAAAATGTGAAAAAACAACTAAGTTATGAAGAAACATTGAATTGTTGCAACATTTACTCCTAACTTTGTTTTTGCAGATTTTGGCCCCTAATGTTCAACATATCCCTTGTGTTACCCCACCTCCAGAACATGACAGATGCTGGAAAGGTAGGCAAATCAAAACAGCGAATGGGACTTAACAATATTGGGGCTTCGATTGTATAGGCGGGACAGGGATACTGACAAGGGAGGAGGGGTAACTGTTCACACAAGGGAAGGGACAGAGAGTAGTAGGGAGGAAGAAGGAGAAGGTGAGTACAGAAACCGTGTGGGTCACTTTAAGGGGAAAAACAAGAAGGTCCAGCTAGGGGTGGTGTATAGACCACCCTCCCAGTCAGAGGAGAAAGACAGGAAGCTGGTGGGGGTTATACAACAGAAAGGCAGAAGGGGCAATACAGTGGTAGTTGGGGACTTCAGTCTAGCAGAGATAGACTGGGACACTATGACATCATTTAGCAGCAGACAACAAGTCATCCTGTATGCACTCCAGGATGTGTTTCTGATGCAGCTGGTAAGAGAGCTGACAAGGGAAGGAAACATCTTAGACCTAATCTTGTCGGATGGGGCTCTGGTAAGAGAGGTGAGGCTGGAGGACCCCATAGCTGGGAGTGACCATAGTTCAGTATGGTTCTCCCTAGACCTGGGCAGAGAGGAGAAGTGTACTGCCACTAGGGTCATGGACTTTAATAGGGCCAACTTCGGTAAGATGGCTAAGGTACTAGGGAGTCATGTGGCCACCATATGTCCAGACATGGACACCACCCTGAACTGGACCATCATAAAGCTGGGACTGGTGGAGGCCACAAACTCCAGTGCTGAGTGGAGAAGTAAGAAGACAAGGTCTAATAAACCGAGCTGGTGGATGAAAGAACTACAGACCAAGGTGAGGGAAAAAGGGGGCCTTTAAAAACTACAAGAGGACCAGTAGAGTAGCAGATAAGGAAGATTATATCAGGTGCTCCAGGGAGGTGACCAGGTTGGTAAGGGCAGCCAAGGCTATGAAGGAACTAAGGCTTGCTCAAGAGATTAAAAGGGGTGAAAAGGGATTCTTTAAATATATCAGGGATGGAAGGAGCTGCAGGGAGCAGATTTCTAGGCTTAAGACGGAAGGTGGATGAGTGGAGGGGGGGCTGAACAGGCAGAGGTGTTAAATGAATACTTCTGTTCAGTTTTTACAAGGGAGCAGGAGGTACCTGGTTAACAGGAGCAGGATAGGGTAAGAAAAAAAGGGGGGGCAGGGTGATGGAAGAGGAGATCCCTGTGCATTGAGTGCTAGAGGGACTAAGGTCTCTAAGGACAGATAAAGCACCAGGACCAGACGGGACACACCTGAGGGTCCTAAAGGAGCTAGCAGGGGTCCTGGTGTTGCCTTTGGCAGAGGTGTTCTTACACATCACTTCTAATGGGATGTGTACCCCTGGATTGGAGGATGGCACATGTGGTGTCTATCCACAAGGGTGGCTCTTGGGAGGAACTGGGGAATTACAGGCCAGTCAGCCTCACGTCGATTGTGGGGAAATTAATGGAGACTATCCTGAAGGAAAAAATAGTGACATTCCTGGAGGAGGATGGTCTCCTTGATGACAGACAGCATGAGTTCACCAAAGGAAGGTCTTGCTAGACCAACCTCATGACCTTTTACGACTGGGTGACTTGAGCTCTGGATGAAGACAAAGCGGTTGATGTCCTGTACTTAGACTTCGGTAAGGCCTTCGACTCTGTGCCGCACAGGAGACTGATAGGCAAGCTGAGGGGTCTGGGGGTGAGGGATAAGGTGGTCAGATGGATTGAGAGCTGGCTGGAAAACAGACAACAGATGGTGGTGGTTAGGGGAGAACTATCAATGTCACAGGCAGTCATAAGTGGGGTACCACAGGGTTCAGTACTGGGACTGGAGTTATTCAACATCTACGTAGCAGATATGGCAGACGGGATCGGGAGCCAGATACGCCTGTTTGCTGATGACACCAAACTGGGAGCAGTGGTGGAGGGGGGGGGACTGCAGAAAGACCTAAAGGCATTGGAGAGATGGTCATACACCTGGCAGTTGGGTTTCAATGCTAAGAAGTGCAGGATTATGCACTTTGGAAACAAGAATCCTAAATACAGTTACCAGCTGGGAGGGGCGCAATTATCGGTATCTGCCGAAGAACAAGATCTGGGTG
The DNA here is from genome assembly GCA_016271365.2 of Neoceratodus forsteri. Classification (NCBI taxonomy): domain Eukaryota; kingdom Metazoa; phylum Chordata; order Ceratodontiformes; family Ceratodontidae; genus Neoceratodus; species Neoceratodus forsteri. The sequence continues at coordinate 18,683,881 of JADMNL010000026.1, forward strand.
TGATGGTCACTGGCCACATGACTCGCTCTGCACAATGTAGGAAGGTGGCAGCAAAGGCCAATAAGATGCTGCAGTGCAGAGCGAGGGGGGTAACCTTAGGGAGTGAGGAGGTGATTCTTTCACTGTACAGGGCACTGGTGAGGTCACACATGGAATACTGTGTGCAGTTCTGGCTCCATCACGCTGCTGGAGGGGGTGCAGAGAAGGGCGACCAGGATGCTGAGTGGGATGAGGGAAAGACCCTATGAGGAGAGACTATGGACGCTAAATATGTACCCTTGGAGGACAGAAAGGACAGAGGAGACATGACTGAGACCTTCAAATCAATCAGTCAATCAATCAATCACTTGATTTAACCAGGCATAAACACCATTGAGCAAGCTCATTTTCAAGTTGGTCCTGGGCATAAATACAATATAGTACACATCATAAGATTACAATTACGGTGGACAGCAGTGCAAAAAAAACATTGTGAAGGTGCTGGTCAATATGGGTCTATACATACCAGTCAACATAATTAACATGCAAAGGTACATAATGATAAGCTTTACCGAAATGAGAAGAGACAACAATCCCATATAGTCTCCGCTGAGTAAGAGCTCATACCTAAATGATAAAAAATAAGGAGGTATTAAGGAATAGGGTAGAAATTGGGGTGAAAGAGTAGGCAGCCAAGAGGGAGACCAGAATAGGTAAAAGGTAGAGAACAGGCAAGGCCATCTCGGATTAAGGAACTAGCTTGTGGTCCTAGGTTTCTGTTGTTAGGAACGGGGTGATGAGATTTAGGCAGGATTTGAGAGTGGCACTCAGGCTTAGGGATCATAGGCGCCTGAAACAGTTGCATGATTCCTTCAGATAATCCATTAATAGAGCTTTGAATGAAAATGCTTGGAAGTGAGGATAATTTTTATGAGTCTTGCATAGTGTTCAAAGTGATGGAAGTGAGAAGCTGATTGCCGCTGAGCCAAGAGAAGTTTTCACTCTAGAATCTGGAAGCAGATTATGGAGAAGCGTTCAGGCCATAGGAACCTTAGCCCATTTGAAGAGGTTCGAGATGTATGCAGGGAGGTTATCAGATAATGCTCTAAAAAACCAGAGGAGAGCATTCCTTTTTCTCCTAGTTGAGAGTGAGGTCCATCCCGAAACCTGGTATAGACGACAGTGATGTGTACCACGGGGTAGATTTAGGATAAATCTTAAAGCCTGGTGGTAAAGAGTCTCCAGTTTGTTCAGCATCGTTGATGGGCAATGACTGTAAAGGAAGTCAGTGTAGTCCAGTATAGGTAGGAATGTAGTTTGTACTAGTCTCATTCTGGCTTCTAACGTAAGTAGGTGTTTAATGCGATAGAATAAACCTAATCGCTGTCTTAGTTTCTTCGAGGTTTCATTTAAGTGGCACAGAAAGTTGAGCTTGTTATCCAGCCAGAACTCTAGGTATTAAAGGTATCAACTACTTCAGGGTTCATCTAAGAATGTTTGGTTGTGTGATATGGACATCCGGAGTAGACTGGTGAGAGAATCATTGCTTTAGTCTTTTTGGCGTTGAGGAGGAGCTTATGAGTGAGAAGGTTGTATTGGAAGGTGACAAAGTCTTTTTGTAAGTACTCATGGGCCAAATCCAAGGATGAATTTGTGGTATAGAGTATAGCATCATCTGCGAATAAGTGCACATTGGCTGTGCCCAGCTGCGAGTCCAGATTATTAATGTATAATGCAAAGAGGATAGGGCCCAGGATGGAGCCTTGTGGGACTCCTCGTAACAAGGATTTTTGTGGGGACAGATCTCCTATGGCTTTGACTTGTTGTAACCTATTGGTTAGGTAGCTGGCAAACCATTTAATGACAGAACTATCAAGTCCGATGTTACTCAGTGCAGTAAGCATGATGGTATGATCCACAGTATCGAAGGCCTTACTTAGATCAAGGAAGAGGGCAAATACATGCTTCTTACAGTCCAAGGCCATTTGCCAGTCTGTAGTTACTTTGGCAAGAGCCAATACTGTACTGTGTTTGGCTCTGAAGCCAGACTGAGCCGGGTTTAGCAACTTTTATGAATCCAAATGTTCTCTAGTTGGATGTTGACAGTTTTTTCAAGTAATTTAGAGAGGAGGATAGTATAGAAATAGGTCCTGTGTACAGATCACCGGATCCCCAGTCTTGAATAATGGTAGGATGTGAGCAGTTTTCCACAAGACAGGTAGCTCACCTGAATCAGAGAGGTGTTGAATAAGGTGTGTAATGGGGTGGTCAGATAGGTATGGCCAAGTTTTAGGAAGTAAGGTTCAATATTATCTGCACCCGCACTCTTTTTTGTATCCAGAGAAAGGAGGAGGTCCTCCACTTGCTTGAACGTAATTGTGAGGAAGCTGAAGGGGTGGGATGCGGTTGGTTATGGTTGTGGTTATCAGTGAAGCCAACAGTGTAGTCTCTTGCTGGGCTAAGTTTGCTGATAGGTGAGGTGTCAAAGGCACGCCCTGCAGTGGCAAAGTGATCATTAAACTTCTCGAGTATATCAGCTTTGTCCGTATAGGTGGTATCATCAGACACAATTTTGTTTGGAAGTGGTGTTGCAGTGGACTGACCTTCAACTTCTTTGAGGATGTTCCAAAACTTGGCAGAGTTGTTTTTATTGTCTTCTACTTCTTTTTGAAAGTACCTAGCTTTTTCTGACCTAATTAGCTTGGTACAAGCATTCCTAGTGGTACGGAATGCTAACCAATCGGCCTCCAGGTGGGATTTCCTCGCTTTTTTCCACCAGTAGTCCCTATCTCTAAGTGCTTTCTTCAGGATGGGAGAGAACCAGCCAGGAGTTTTATTTTTTGATTTGATCAGTCTTAGTGGGGCGTGTTTGTCTATTAGCCCTAGTAAGAGACTGTGAAAGATGTTAAATGCCTCATTAAAGGTGGGGGCTAGATAGAAATCCTGCCAACAAATGTTGCTTAGATCTTTCAGGAAAGTGTACTGGCAGAACTTTTTCAGGCATCTTTTCAGTTTGAATTTGAAGGCCGTTTTTATTTGGGAAGGATGTCTGATGCAGGCAGTAGTGCAATGGTCGCTTATATCATTGAAGAATACCCAGTATGCTAGATATTGTGAGGTTTGTTTACTAGCATAAGGTCCAGGAGGGTGCTGCGCCAGGGTTTTCTGTTAGGTCTGGTTATAGCAGTCGCCATTTGTAACAGACCATTAACATCACATAGATCATTCAATTTCTTAGAGCTGTCATCATTCCAATTTAGACTGAAATCCCCCATTAGAATACACTCAGTATCAGCAGAGTCAAGAAGGTTTTGATGGTGTGGCCGAGGTGCCCAGCCACCAGACTGTGGTCGGTAGCATGCTGCCATAAGGAGTGATTTCTCGCTGGAAAGCGATAATTTAAAGCCAGGCATTCAAATTCCTTAGCCTTTGAAGTACAGTCAAAGACTGTGACTGTGAATTTGCTTTTGACATATATTGCAACCCCTCCCCCTCTAGTCGGTCTATCACAGCGGTAAACGATATATCCGGGTACGTTGATAGATTTGTCCGGGGTCGAGGGTATGAGCCAGGATTCAGTTATCATGAAGAAATCAGGAGATGCATGTAGAGCCCAGGTCTGTATAGAATCAATCTTCTTTAGCAAACTACAGACATTGATATGGAGAAAGCTAATCCCTTTATATTGAGGGAGATCCGGAGGGGCGTCCAGAGAAATAGGTGGGCCTGGATTTAATTCAACATTTCCCGAACAGAGTAGGAGAAGCAGTAGTAGTTTTTTAAGGTGGTGTCTTAGCCTGCTAAATAGTCTTTAGTTACTTCTTATAGCGTACATTGGTTTAGCAGTGGCTGTGTTAAGGGCAGGATTGCTATTTGCTAGGGATAAAACATAGAGAACTGATAGGGACAATACCATCCTTGGGAATTGCACGTGTTCTATAGTTATGGCCTGGTGGGAGGAGGGGCATGACCATAGAGGAGACGTCCCTGATGTAGGATGCCATGGTCTAAAATGAGGGAGGCTATACCTTGGTAGATGATAGAGGAAGGAAACTGGCCTTTGTCCGAGTTGCAAACTTGAAGGACATAAATAGGGTTCACCAGGAGGGTCTGTTCAAGTATAGAAAGGAAGGGATCACAGGAGGGCATACTCAGAAATTGGAGAGGGGAGGTTCAGGAAGGAGATGAGGAGGCACTTTCTCACAGAGAGGGTGGTGGCACCATGGAATGTTTTGCCTGCGGAACTGATAAGGAAAACATCAGTAGGAGGATTTAAGAGGGGTTGGACAGGGTCAAGGGCAAAATCAGATGGGGAAAGAGGGGTAGGGAGGAGGTAACACAGACGATGTATTCAAGTGGAAAGATGGGAGGTTCAGTGGGCAGCATCAGTATTCAAAACTGAGAGTAGTATACTCTAGCAGACTTGATAGACCATGAGACCTCTATATGCTGGCGTCTTCATATGTTCGTATGTAATTTTTCCAATATCCTCCGAAACTTGTTTCCACAGTCATACAGTGAAATCACCTTTCGGATGGGATTTTAAAAAGTCCATCTGTCTTGATCATAACATCAGGTCATAAAAGACTGTTGGACATTAGGGGTCAAAATGTGAGAGACCACTTAAAAGTAGATATTGCCCCTCAGCTGCTCTATCCTGAAAAATTAAAATCTAACAATGTGTCAAAAGCAAGACACCACTGAAAATGAGGTATTGCAGCTCATCTGTTCTATCTTGGGTAAATATCTAGTAAAAATGTGTACAAGCATGACCCGGTACAACAGCAATACCAGCGGCGAACATTTGACATTGGCACATGCCTGTTTTAATGCAATAACAGACTCAGGGAGGCAATGTGGTGTAACAGAGCACCAGTTTGGGAACCGAGAGATCACAGGTTCAAACCCCACTAGAACCAAATACTAACTGTGAGGCCATGGGCATGTCACTTAACCTCCTAGAGCTGAAGTCAACCCAGGTGCAGAAATGGGCAGAATCAGGACCCCACTGGAAATGAGGTGTTGCATTTCAGCTGCGCTCTCCTGGGTGTATAATTGTAAACAAAAAATCAATAAAAACTACAGGGTGCTGCATTTATTGTAAGTTACTGGTTGTCAACCATTTTGTGTCTCAGTACATGCTGGAGCCCTCATATCTCCCAGTAAACACACACTTGGTTGTATTATTGACATCTATACGCATACTTTAAAAGTTGCAGTATTTGTTAGTCAACAAAATTTTTCATCATATAGTTTTTTAGCCAAAATGTATTTCTGAAATCCTTGGATTCATCCTCTGTATTTTTAATTTTCTCAGATATTTTTAAAAACCCTTTTATAACTAATTTTGTATTTAATGTCTCATTTCATTAAAGATGGCCGCCACTAGCAATTTGCAAAATCTTGTCCATTGAGGTTGCCTGTTACATATACATTCTTATTTATTTTATTTATTCAATCTCGGATTACAATACCTTTGAGTGCAAAGCGCTTATCTGCAAAGGTTCTACATCAGTGGGGAAGGGTGAACAAACATACAAAGGCAGTAATACAAAGACAAGGTTTAAACAAACAGCAGTAGTACATACTTTATATCTAGAATTAAAAAAACATTAGGCATGGAAGAGAAAGGAGCGAGGGAAGTACGAGGAGAGAAGAAGAACAGTAAGAAGCCAGAAGGCCTTGTCAGTAAGAGAGTAGAACATGTGGCGAAGTGCAGGTAGTAGGTAGGAGGGTGGGCAGGGGAGGTGGGAGGTGGAGGTGTGGGGGGAGGGTAGGATGAGGGTAGGAGGATATAGCAAGGGTTGGAAAGGTAATGCTTTGAGGTGGAGAGAAGAGGGGAACTGGAGTGTATACAAGCAGTGGTATCATTAGGTGAAGCAGTCACAGGAACTGTTTGTCGTAAGATGCTAACGGAACCTGTGCTTGAAAGGATCTAATTTTGATATGTACAAGAATTAATTGGGAAGTGCATTGAACCCAAGTGGGGCTCTGTATGTAAATGACCGCTGCCCTTGAGATGTCTGGCACCTAGGAATCTTTAGAGATTGATGGGCTGAGCTTCGAGTGTGCTGAGAGCTGGAGTGAGAGCTAAGGAGGCTTGCAGTTCCAGGGGGCAAAAGGCCGAGAAGTGCTTTTTTAGCTTACAGGTATGTTTGGTACTGTATCATAGAAACACAGAAACATAGAATTTGATGGCAGATAAGGACCTCTTGGCCCACCCAGTCTGCTCATTTCCCTACCTACTGGATAAGCTGCAGATCCTAGTTAACCAGCAGCCTACTTCTTCCTACCCCCACCCCCTAGAATTGCCTTATGACTGTCCCATGCATGCTTGAATTCCACCACTGTTTTTGACTCCACAACCTCCTTCGGAAGGCCGCTCCATGCATCCACAACCTCTCTGTGAAAAATACTTCCTTAAATTACCTGCGAGCCGCCCCATCTTCAAATTGTGCCCTCTTGTTCTTGCACACCTTTTTTTGAAAGATGCTACCCTCTTGGACTTTGTTGATTCCCTTGAGGTACTTGAACGTTTCTATCATGTCCCCTCTCTCCTCCTTTCCTCAAGGCTATACATATTAAGCTCCTAAGTCTCTCTTCATATGTCTTCCAGTGCAGAACCTGCACCATTTTAGTGCCTCCTCTGGACAGCTTCCATCCTGTCTATGTCTTTTGGAGATTGGGTCTCCAGAACTGCACACAGTACTCCAGATGGGTCTCACCAGCTGTCTGTACAGAGGGATAATAACTTCCTGTTTTCTACTGGTGATGCCTCTCCTATGCATCCCAGTATCCCCACCCTCCTTGCTGCCCTCTCACATTGCTTGCCCACCTTTAGGTCATCTGATATGACTACCCCCAGGTCCCTTTCCATTTTGTTGTTGTTAGTATCTCACCCCATTGTGTACTCTTCCCTGGGTTTTGTTTCCCAGGTGCATTACCTTGCACTTCTTAGCATTGAATCTAAGCTGCCATACATTTGACCATTCCTCTAACCTTGCCAAGTCCTTCTCATCCTTTCCACCCACCCTGTGCATCAACTCTGTTGCAGATCTTTGTGTCATCTGCAAAGAGACATACTTTTCCTTCAGTCCTTCTGCAATGTCACTTATAAAGACTTTGAAGAGGACTGGTCCTATCTGAACCCTGCAGTGCCCACTAGTAACCCTCCTTTCTTCTGAGTGGACTCCATTTACTATTACTCTGTGTCCTATTCTCCAGCCAATTCTATACCCAGGCTATCATCTTGGGACCACTCCCAGGCTGGCTAACTTGTATATTAATCTTTGTGTGGGACTGTGTCAAATGCCTTGCTAAAGTCTAGGTAGGCCATGTCCACAGCCCCTCCTGATCTACTACTTGGTCACCCAGTCAAAGAAATCTATCAGATTGCCTGGCATGACCTTCCCGCTGTGAATCCATGCTGCTCAGGGTCCTGTGCCCTCTGGCTCTAGATACTCGACAATTCTTTCCTTCAGAAGTGATTCATCATTTTCCCTATCACTGAGGTTAAACTAACAGGTCTGTAGTTTCCTGCTTCTGCCTTGCTCCCACTTTTGTGAAGGGAATCACATCTGCCCTCCTCCAGTCCTCGGTACCACCCCATCCTCCCATGATTTGTTAAAAGGGTAGTCAGTGGTGTCACTAGCTCTACCCTTAGCTCTTTAGAATTCTGAGATGAATCCCATCAGGCCCCATTGCTTTGTCCACCTTCAGTTTTAAGAGTTCTTTCAGAACCCTTTCTTCTATAAATGGGCTGGTATCAACTTCTGTATCCAGAGTGTTTCTACTGTTTGTTTTATGTACCTCCCTCTTCATTTGTAAATACTGAGCAAAAATATTTGTTCAGTATCTCTGCCTTTCACAGTCTCCCTTGCCCACCCTCCCTCCCCTTTTTAAGCCTCACTATCCCTCCCTTGGTCTTCCTTCTCTCCTGGTGTACCTATAAAGGTTTTATCCCCTTCTTAACTGAGTTGGCTATCTTTTCCTCGGTTTGGGCCTTTGCTGTTCTGACTGCCTTCCCAGCCTCCTTTTGCTTTAACTGATACATCCGCGTAGTTGAAGCCAACCAGTTTGAGCATACGGGTCGCAGGTGTGGGTAAGGCGTGCAGCATCTGTGAGAAGTCTACATGCCTTATTTAATGCAACGGATATTCTACAGAGTGAAGAAGTAGCAATGGCACCATAGATAACCAAGCCATAGTCAACAGTAGGTAAGACAGAGCTGATTATTGCAGTTTTCAAGGCGTTGGGCGTCAAGCAGTGTTTATGTCTGTAGAGCAGACCAATCTTGATATTAACAGCCCAGGCAACGTTGTCAATGTACTGTGCATAAGACAGTGAGCTGTCTAGGGTTACCCTCAGATACTTAAAGTGTTGGATTTGTTCCAGTGGTACTCCCATGCAATTTCTGATTGTAAGTGATTGAGTTCTGTGCTTGCTATGGGTGACACTGAACAACATGACTTTAGTTTCTTTGTAGTTCATGATCAATTTGTGAGAGTTGAACCAGTCCTCAGCTTCTACAGAACTATGCTGTAATTGACGTTCCAGTTGCTGTGGTTCAGGGTTACTAGTAAAGATGACAGCATCATCCACATACAGTAGAATCCGTTGGTGGTAGGCCTGAGGAAGGTTGTTAAGGAAGATGTTGAATAGCAAAGGCCCTAAAATAGAGCCCTGCTGTACTCCTGAGTGGACGGGCAGGTTGTCCAGGATAACATTTGCAGTTTTCACCTGTTGGGAGCGACCATCCAAGTAACTCTTGAACCAATGTAATGTATCAGAGGTTAGACCAATGGTGGCCAGTTGCTGAAGAAGAAGAGTACAGTGAACAGTGTCAAAGGCCTTTGTTAGGTCTATGAGGGCTGCTCCCACTAAATTACCTTTGTCGAGTGATTGATGGATAAAACCAGTGAATTCCAATGGAGCCGTTGTGGTGCAATGACCTTCTAGGAATCCGTGTTGCTGTGGGCATTGGATTGAGTATTTTTCAAGGTAATCCATCAATTGGTAGACAACTATGCGCTCGAGCACCTTGTATAAAGGTGGGAGTATAGATATGGGCCTATAGTTTGCACCCGGTCCCCACTTTTGTGTATGGGTGTCACTAGAGCAGACTTCCAGATTTTTGGAAATTGAGCCAGCTTCAGTGAGAGGTTGAGAATCTTAGTTATGGGTTTTAGCTGCTCGTCTAGTGTGAGGGCAACAATTTTAAGATCCAGCGAGCCTCCACTATTTCTAGACTTCCCTAGCACTTTGCATAGGTATTTCTTGGCTGTAAACAAAGAGACCTTCCTAAAGTAAAAGGGAGGAGATGTTATTGGCCTCGCCTCAGGACTGTGTGTAGGGGTAGGGGTGAAATCATCAAAGAAATCTGGGGGAAGACACTGCTCAGGTTGGTGAAAGCATTGTTAAAAACATTTGCAATGGTAAGAGGGTCCAAAATAGAGGTACCATCAATGTTTAGCATTGAGGGTGAGATTTTTGTTACTTTGCCAGTAACACCTTTAATGTTGTTCCAAAAATTCTTACTGTCCCCCCAGCAATTTGCAAGCACTTCCTGGTGGAAGTTGGCTTTCTCGTGGCGGATTGCCCTTGTGCAGTCGTTCCTGACTTTTTTATATTCCTGCTTGTTTGTCTGTATTTCTTGAATGGTGCCAGAGGTAATCCCTGTGTTTCATCTTGGAGATAAGCTCAGGGGTTACCCAGGAGTTTGTGGTGCCATGAACATTCGTCTTTTCATAGGGAGCATGGATGTCCCAGGCAGTATTGAAATGCCCAATGAAATGGTCCAAAGCTAGGTTGATGTCATCAGTTGTGTCCAGTAATGACCAGTCTAGATTTCTCAGGTGTTGTTTGAGGGGCTCAAGGTGTCCATGTTTCAGCACCCTGCAATTTATTGTCTGGGGGGGGGCTTGTGGAATTTGTTAGTCCAGCTGCAGGTAATGGGGGAGTCATTGCTTAGTGTGTCCGGGTGCACTATCACGTTTGAAATGTGATCCAGTTGGTTAGAGAGGATCCAGTCAAGGAGGGTACTTGTCCCCATTTTGCAGTTTGTCCTGGTGGCTGAGGGAATGAGCTGGGAGAATTGAAGTGCAGAGATAGAGTCCTTGAAAGGGCCGACGTCTGGGGAGAGCCAATTGACATTGAGTTCGCTGAAAACTATGATTTCAGAGTGGGGTTTCAGGCTGCGGATGTAGTCCATGATGTTGCGAAAGCCAGTCGAGTGTTCTTTGGGAGGGACATAGATGGATATAATCGTGAAAGCCTTATTATGGGCGCTGAGCGCAGAACATTAGTTGCAAGTGCTTGGGTGGAGCATCCAAGGTTGGCCATGAGTAAGGTATGGCCCTTAAGTGTCTCCTTAAGATATATGGCACAGCAACCACCATGCTTAGTTAGCCTGTCCTGCCAGAAAATGGTGTATCCCAGTATAGTGACTGCCATGTCTGGAATCTTCAGGGAAAGCCATGTCTCAGCCACTGATATTATATCATGGTTGTACTGGGTGATCCAAACTTTGAGGCTGTCTAGTTTACTTAACAGGCTGCAGATATTGACAGACGCCATCTTGATGGATCCAGTCCTTGCTTGGCCCATGGGGTGGGGGCAGCACTTTCTGGGCCAGGATTGGGGTGAACATTGCCTGATATTAGCAGTAACGTGAGAACAATCCTGATTAGGTAACATTTCAGGAGTCTGTAATTCACTTTGGTTGGCTGTTTTTGATTGGAGCGCCTCCTCAGGCTGGAGTCCAGCACTGTAAGATTGATGGGGAATGCCTAGAGAGGGTAAGAGACATGGAGCCCAGGGGACTGCCAGGCCAATGGATGTAACAGGAGCCAGTGCTGCGACCAGTGGCCATTTGTTCATGTGAAAAAGTTTCCTGTATGCATGCCTGGGTCATTGTTAAAATTGTAATTGCAAACAGTTTTTGGGGTGGGTTGCTGTTTCCCTCCATGTAAGTCACCATGATAAAGAAAAGCAAGAAGAAGAATGCTAGGATGGTGGCATGTGATCTGCCCATTTTGGTAGGATTAATTCAATTGTACGGTCAAATTAGGTTTCTTCAAAAAACGCTCTTAGAGAGCATCAAGAGAAGGCTTAGATTTAAACGTGCAGCAATTCCCTCTAGCGGTTGCTCCATATATCTAGCATATGGAGAAGTGGCCACTTAGTATATTTCAGTGCGGAAGGCATGTAATCAACCACTCTATAAAAGTAAGTCGCCAAGTAGGGCAGGCGGGTGGTCACCAAGTAGGACGTGTGGGTGGGCGGAGGGTGGGGAGCCGGCACAAAGCGTTGGTGGGAACAGTGGGGCCAAGTGAGCCAGATTTTTAAAATGAAATGCGACTCAGTCCCACTCTGCAACTGCAGCTGTGGTCCGAAATCTCCCCAGCTGCACAGTCCACCGCAGCTGCAGGAGATGTTAGGCCTGGTCCCACAGGGTATAACATTTTTTTCCACGGCTGCTGGGAAAAAGCAGCCACAAGCTGCCAGGAATCATGGAGACAGTCGCACAGCAACTCTGCCTTTGAAAATACTGCATCTGCTAGAAAAACTGCGGCTCCAAAGTGGCAATCCACTTGTGCCGAGTTTTTCCTGCAGCTGTGGGTTTTCAAGCGCTATGGAAATCTGGTCCTAGATTCTTACTGAGGATATATTAGGATGGTGATATCACACATTTCTGATGGCAGGGGTTTTTTTCACGGTGGGCATGTTCCAGGAGCAGGAATTTTAAAAAATTTCAAAGTCTTATATTTTAGCCCAGAAATTAAAGAAAGGAAAAAGAAAAATGGGCATATTGATGCTTTGCGAGAAAATTAATTTGTATGAAAACAGGATCTTTGCTCCTTGAGGGTTCATCAGCTCCTGTGGCTTATTCCTCACCTGCTGTTATAATACTCTCCTTGTGACATCACAGTTATTGCCATGGAAACAGGCTGTGATGTCACAGCAGATGATTAGAATTTCAAGCAGGGAATAAGCTGCCGGGCAAATGAACTCGAAGGGATTATGATCTTATTTTTGTGGGAACGTCCTCTGTAATAAATTAAAGGAAGAAGAAGACACCCATAGAAGACAGATGAAACACAAGCTGAACTGTGTCTAAATATTATGTTTTCCAAACCTGTGCAAGAGGCGTCAGCAGGTTCTTAAAACTGTAAACACAGATGAAAGAATGTGACTAGGTAACATGTGTACCAACTTGTATAATCCTTATCTTGTGTTACATGTGACCCTCTGCCTATGCTGACCACAGGACCTCCACCGAGTGGCAGTGGGACTATGGGGGAGGTGGCAACTACCATGGGAGAGAAGAGCTACCTTCCAGCTGCTCAATCCTGCTCTCCCCCCCCCGTGCCAGCTCCCCGATGACCTAGGTCCATTCCCGAACCAGGTTTCCGACGTGGCGCGAGGTAAGGAGTCCAGAGCCTCAGCCCTCTGCACCACCGGGCTGGCCGTATAATCATCATCTTACCATAACTGTGCAGGTCAGAACTTTTGACTCAGTCACCACATACAATTTATCATGCCTCTTATTTTAATCCAGAAATATGATTTTTAATGTCTTTCTTTTCAAAAGTCAACTTATAACCACAAAAGGACACTTCAGTGGTGTGTAATTATGGCCGATTATCACACTTTTATGGTATATTTAAAGGCACTTGGCTGTGCCTCTTGCCAAACAACACACCTAAGAACTACAAAAACAAGAAACCAGTGCATCTGGCAGCATTTTTTGCGCACAGTGAGAACATGGAGATTCAAATGCTCTTGTTAGTGTGCAAATTTAATTAGCAAGGTACCAGCTGAAGGTTATGCTGACCGTATTGCGGTACCATTACAGCAAGCACTTCGATGCCAACAACATTGACAGTTCACTGTAATGGTCTGCCCAAGACCCTGGCACTCTGTCTCCCAGTCCTGCACCCACCCACATGGGAGGTATGGGGGGAAAAGCCCCCCCAATGGAAAAAATGCCTAGGGTCTCGTGCCGGAATTATGTCGACCACAACTTGCGGTCAACATAATTCCGTCACTGTGACAGAGCAAAGCACCTTGCATGTACTGTACCTTACAGACTAAGTTTGCACAATAGCACGACTATTTGCATCTTTCTGTGTTCTCATTTGTGCACAAAGAGTATCACCAGCTGCACCAGTTTCTTTCTTTTCTAGTTTGGTGCTAACCATGGTGCACTGTACTCATTGGAGCGGCTCTGCCATAGATACCTAAGGAGTGTGATTATCACTCTGTGACTGCCCGCCTGTCATTACCTACAGCATGCATATATACAGTGTGATTATCAGGCTGTGACTGCCTGCGGGTCATTGCCTACAGTATACATGTATAAAGTGCAATGATCAGGCTGTGACTGCCCACCTGTCATTACCTACAGTATCCATATATACAGTGCGATTATCAGGTTGTGGCTGCCTGCCTGTCATTACCTACAGTATACATATATACAGTGCCATTATCATGCTGTGACTGCATGCCTGTCATTACCTACAGTATACATATATACAGTCTGATGATCAGGCTGTGACTGCCCACCTGTCATTACCTACAGTATACATATATGCAGTGTGATTATCAGGCTATGACTGCCCACCTGTCATTACATACAGTATACATATATACAGTGCAATTATCAGGCTGTGACTGCCCGCCTGTCATTACCTAGACTATACATATATACAGTCTGATGATCAGGCTGTGACTGCCTGCCTGTCATTACCTACAGTATACATATATACAGTGTGACTATCAGGCTGTGACTGCCCACCTGTCATTACATACAGTATACATTTATACAGTGTGATTATCAGACTGTGACTGCCCGCCTGTCATTACCTACAGTCTACATGTATGCAGTGCGATTATCTGACTGTGACTGCCCGCCTGTCATTACCTACAGTCCATATATACAGTCTGATGATCAGGCTGTGACTGCCCGCCCGTCATACCTACAGTATAGATATATACAGTGTGATGATCAGGCTGTGACTGCCCGCCTGTCATTACCTACAGTATAGATATATACAGTGTGATTATCAGGCTGTGACTGCCCACCTGTCATTACCTACAGTATACATATATACAGTGCGATTATCTGACTGTGACTGCCCGCCTGTCATTACCTACAGTATACATATATACAGTGCAATTATCTGACTGTGACTGCCCGCCTGTCATTAACTACAGTATCCATATATACAGTGCGATTATCAGGCTGTGCCTGCCCACCTGTCATTTCCTACAGTCTATATACATACCTTAATACAGATAGAGATACCTTGGACCGGATAGGAGTGCCTTACTTCCACTGACCTCATCCTCTGGCAGCCGAATTGAGGTCATGAGTTCGCTCAAATACCTGGGGTTAACTCTTGATCAGGGGCTTACCTTCAAGTCTCACATAGACTAGGTAATAAAAACGGTGCACCTCAAACTTGGCCTGCTGTACCGCCTGAATGATAAGCTCATCCCCGAGTCCAGAACAACCATTGCCAGCAGTCTCCTCCTTCCTACACTGACCTATCCTGCCACTATGCTTCATGGGTTGGCTAAACAGGAGATGAGCAGGCTGGAAGTCCTCTACAACAAAATAGCTCGGTTTGTGTCTCAGTCCCACGAAAGACGGCACCACTACGAAGCCCTTGCTTCACTACAATGGCCCTCCCTAGATGGCCACCTTCAGTACTCCCTGCTTTGTAATGCTTACAAGCTTCTTCACTGCAATTCCCCTGATAGCCTAGCCAGTCTCCTGGCTCCCAAGCACTCTGCATGCACCCTCCGAACCTCTGGGAGAAACCTAATAGATAAACCTAGGGTTCGGGCAACTGCTGGCAGTAATTCCTTTGCCATTGCTGCCCCTACCCTATGGAATAAGCTTCCTCCTCACCTTCAGGAAGCCTCCTCCCTTGGGTCCTCCTGCAAGGGGCTCCATGCTCACTTACTAGAAGCTAGCGCCTGCGCCTGCCAGTGAGATGACCTACCCATTCTAAGGCCAGGCCCTCACTTGACTAACCCATGCACTACTGTATCATGTATTAGCTCTCTCCTGATTGCTACGCTGCTACACTTATCAATTCCTGTAACTGTCTTCTCCTGTAACTACATTTTTTTTGCACTATGTCAGCACTGTTTATCCGTGTACTTGATTTTCCACCAATGTTATTTTGCACTGTGACCTTGTTTCCTTTATTGTACTTTGATACCTATGTAACTAATTCTGTGTCGCCTCTGAAAAAGGGACCTCCGGGGCTCAATGGGCATACCCGGTTACCAAAATTGAATAAATAAATATACAGTGTGATGATCAGGCTGTGACTGACTGCCTGTCATTACCTACAGTATACATATATACAGTGTGATTATCAGACTGTGACTGCCCACCTGTCATTACCTACACATATATACAGTGCGATTATCAGGCTGTGACTGTCCGCCTGTCATTACCTGCTGTATACATATGTACAGTACGATTATCAGGCTGTGACTGCCTGCCTGTCATTACCTACAGTATACATATATACAGTGCGATTATCAGGCTGTGACTGCCCGTCTGTCATTACCTGTAGTATACATATATACAGTGTGATTATCAGGCTGTGACTGCCAGCCTGTCATTACCTATGGTATACATATACTGTATACAGTGTGATTATCAGGCTGTGACTGCCCAACTGTCATTACCTATACATATATACAGTGCGATTATCAGGCTGTGACTGCCCGCCTGTCATTACCTGCTGTATACATATATACAGTGCGATTATCAGGCTGTGACTACCTGCCTGTCATTACCTACAGTATACATACTGTATATACAGTGCGATTATCAGGCTGTGACTGCCCGTCTGTCATTACCTGTAGTATACATATATACAGTGTGATTATCAGGCTGTGACTGCCAGACTGTCATTACCTTTGGTATACATATACTGTATACAGTGTGATTATTAGGCTGTGACTGCCCAACTGTCATTACCTACAGTATATATATATCAGGGATTTATTTAACTCCAAAAATTGATTAGCGTTTTGGTCATAAAAGTGCTAAAACTTTGTGAAAATGCATAGCACTTGCTTCACTGTGTTTAACAAACATAACACTTCTAGAAAACCTAAATAAATAATTTCTGTACAGTTAGCATTGTCCCAAGAAAAAAACTGCTAATCAATTATTTAAAACCCTGTATATATATATATATATATATATATATATATATATATACGCACACACACACAATATACACACACAGTGTGATTATCAGGCTGTGACTGCCCAACTGTAATTACCTACAGTATATATATATATATATACAGTGTAATTATCAGGCTGTGACTGCCCACCTGTCATTACCTACAGCATACATATATACAGTGTGATAATCAGGCTATGACGGCCAGCCTGTCATTACCTACAGCATACATATATACAGTGCAATTATCAGGCTTTGATTGCCAGCCTGTCATTACCTACAGTATACATATATACAGTGTGATTGTCAGGTTGTGACTGCCGGCCTGTCATTACCTGCTGTATACATATATACAGTGCGATTATCAGGCTGTGACTGCCCACCTGTCATTACCTACAGTATACATATATACAGTGCGATTATCAGGCTGTGACTGCCCACCTGTCATTACCTACAGTATACATATATACAGTGTGATTATCAGGCTGTGACTGCCCACCTGTCATTACCTGTAATATACATATATACAGTGCGATTATCAAGCTGTGACTGCCCGCCTGTCATTACCTACAGTATACATATATACAGTGCAATTATCAGGCTGTGACTGCCTGCCTGTCATTACCTGTACTATACATATATACAGTGCGATTATCAGGCTGTGACTGCCCATCTGTCAATACCTGTAGTATACATATATACAGTGCGATAATCAGGCTGTGATTCCCCGCCTGTCAATACCTACAGTATACATATATACAGTGTGATTATCAGGCTGTGACTGCCCACCTGTCATTACCTATACATATATACAGTGTGGTTATCTGGCTGTGACTGCCCACCTGTCATTACCTACGGTATACATTTATACAGTGTGATTATCAGGCTGTGACTGCCCGCCTGTCATTACTTACAGTATACATATATACAGTGCAATGATCAGGCTCCGACTGCCCACCTGTCATTACCTACAGTATCCATATATGCAGTGCGATTATCAGGCTGTGACTGCCCGCCTGTCATTACCTACAGTATACATATATACAGTGTGATTATCAGGCTGTGACTGCCCGCCTGTCATTACCTATACATATATACAGTGTAGCTGCACTAATTGTGTTTCATTATTTGTTTTCTGTCTCCTAGTTTTGACCTCCAACCAAGTTCTTTCTCACAAGGAATGTGCACAGGGAGAGAAATTCTGGTGTCAGGATCTGAACTCAGCGACTCGGTGTGATAAAGTGTCATACTGTACCCAACATGTGTGGGGGGAGCTTGATCAGGTACCAGTTTTGTTCACTCTCTGTATAACCTTGCAGCATCTCTGTTACAGACTATTCAGAGGCGCTTGTCAGTCAAATCCTGACTTCGATTTCTACCAAAAGTAATTTTGAAGTCGGAAAACAAACTTTAAAAAGACCTTCCATAGACTTACATGCAGAGCACCCCCATGCTCTCTATATAATGACATCACAAACTGTCAGAGCTGGGGGGAGGAACAGCAAATAAGGAAGTGGAGGGTATCAAGCAGCCAGACCCTCAGGGACAAATTACAATGCCTTTCTTTCTTTCCAGGACATGATTAAAAAATGTAGAAGACCTGTGGTAGGACTCCAACACAGGCAGGGAACCTTCCTGTTTATGGATTCTGCTGGTCGGAAAGAGCACGAAAGGTGCTCTCTAAGTTATAAAACTTACAGGTTTGTTTGAAATTAAGAAGGAATAGGTCCTTTTGGTGGTTTGGAGAACAAATGTTAATTCGTTTTGAAGTTATTAAAGATCTATTGCTTGCACATGCTGTGTTCACCAAACAACCAGCATGGCCTTGGGTCACAAAGGTAGGGGATGGGAGACGGGAATAAGGGCTACTATTTACAGATTTTGAATATGTCACCCCTGTATTAGGTACCACATGACTGCTGCACATCCCTCTATCTGTAGCTAGCCTGGGGTAATGAGAGGAGGAGGGGGTGGGAGCTAGTCTATACACGTTTCACAAATTGTAGTGAGAAAAAATTAATGTGAACTATTGGGAATTGAACCCAAGTCCCTGGAATACCATCCTGTTGCTCTAACTACTGAGCTATAGGCTCATATAATTGGACCTGGAGTTCCCGGACACACTTGCTTTCTCTGGCATTGCATATCCTGTCACTGGGAATAATCAAGGTGGCAATTATATTTTTTGGTGCAGTATCAGCCCCTGCTAAGCAATTTAAATCACAAACTGTAGTGAGAAAGAAATAATGTGACCCACTGGGATTTGAACCCAGGCCCCCAGAATACCATCTTGGTGCTGTAATCACTGAACTACAGGCTCACGTGGCCATGCACTGCCATAACCATAGTTTCCGGTCCTCCCAACTCTTCCGACTCCGCTCGCTGCAGCCATGGCCACACAACGACATCCCCACTCCCTCGCTACTCCTCGGGACATACTTTTAATTTTAAAATAAAACTAACGACTTGTTCACTCAGCCTGCAATTGCAGAGCGTCCCTTGTTAAGATCAGTCACCATTTTTTTTGTTTATTTCTCTGAAGGCGCTCGCTCCGCCGATCAGGAAGGATGTTAGAAAGTCGTAACACGGGAGCATCCACGGCAACTCTTAGCAATCACTGGGTCCAGTGTCGGGAGACACAGCCTCAGCACGAAAACGTTTGCTACATTTTCATTTTGTTTTTAACAAATGACAATTAAAAATGAGTTTACTGCCACTACACTAACATATCTCTATTGCACAGATGAAATACACACAGGGGGACAGTTAAAAATATGATTTATCTATATTCATGCAATTTGCCTCGACCACCTCACCCATGCCATACACCACTCATGAGGTTACCTGAGGTCAAACTGCACTCGTATAGAAAAATCATGTATCTAACTGTTCCCCACTGCATATCCTGTCTTTTTATAACTAAGGGATATGCCATGCCCCGGCATGAGCAGAAATATGTGTGAACTTTCTCCCGAGTGCAGTTTGACCGTATGACATAATGAGTGGCTGTAGCGGGGGGGGGGGTGCAACCTTCTGAAATGCTGACCCCAGGAGAGCTGTCATTGGGAAAGACAGGCCTGGAGTGCCAAACGCAGTCAGAAGATACAGGGGAGTGTTGCTCATCATGATGGAGCCGTCTTTTGGGGTCTGTAATGGACCAGAGGTATGGTACAGGGAAAAGGAGACAGTGTTTGTAAAAATGTGAAGCAAGTTGGAGACAGATTACTTTTTTTGTAGGCATTTGTAGTGTTTCTGGAGAGAGAAAGCTGCTGATGTGGTGTAAAATGGAATTCAAAGTGAAACGACTGAGCTGGAGCCCACGTGAGTGCGAGCAGCTGAGTTCTAAAAATAGAACCATGCTGTTCGCACTGGTGGCTCCAGCCAGCGAAGACCTCCTGTTAGAATATTTTTGTTCATGGGGACCTAGAGTGAGAATATTTTGATATTTTCACTGTAGGTCTGAAGTGACCAAAAATATCACTGATGGGTGCTTGAAAATATAGGCATTGCATAAACAAATGTATATGTATATAGATATAACGGTATTATGAAGCGTGGGACACTAAGCAAAATAAACTTGTAACGTGTTATTATTATAATAGGTGGCCCTGGAAGGAGAAAGCCCCATGATCAGATGTGGGATCTGTACTATGATCTTAAGGACGGTGAAGAAAATAATAGGTGACACCACTGATGCAGTACGTAAATGGTTAATACATAGCCAATTTCTTCAACCATACCTCTCAACTATCCTACACAATTTTAATTTTTTTATTTTTTTACTTATTGAGTCTCGGTATTAACACCTTTGAGCCAGGGGCTCATTTACAAAGGCAAAAGGCAACACATGAATTATACAGTGCAGGGAGTAACAAATATGGGAACACTACGAACACAAAATAGGCAGGTAGATAAAGCATACAAGTTCTTAGAATTACAATCAATAACTCAGATATAAGCAATGGATAAGTGCTTGTAACCAGAGAACGTTAGCAGAAATGTCTCTCACGCTACCTCTCAGACCCCATTATCCATACCTCTCAAATGTCCCACGTTTATTTATTTATTTATTGAAATTTGTTAACTGGGTGGGCCCACTGAGACAAAATGTCCCTTTTTCAGGGGTGACCTGGAATTAACTACAAACAGTAACTGACGAGAATACAGATATGTATCTCAGGAAACAAATAAGAAATTACAGTATTGAGCAAGTGTGGGCAGCATTATTGCATGATTCCTACAGTAGCAGGGACGTCTCTTATTTTTTCCCTCAAAATGCCTCTGTCCATACCTTTTAACTGTCCCACATAAGAAGGGACGACCTTCATTTTATTCTCAAATAACCTTCTTAGACCCACATTGAGTATTTACTGTTCGACATTGCATACTCAGATTTTAAGAAAATAAATCTGTATTGATTTTTCTTCCTCAATTAACTTGTAATGGGGCAACAATGTTACAGATGTGTAAAAAAGGGGAAAAAAACACTGGCCTGGGCAGCTCCACTTCCCTCAGTGCCACTCATCTCACAAACAAAAAATGAATAACAATACCTCTGAGCAACAGACAGACAGTCATATGTTTTGAGGTATATATACACAATGATATTTAAATCAGCACTGGGGGTTGGGCACCCCAGTGTCGATAACATGATACCAGCAGCAGGACTGAGCACACCTGCCATCGGTTATGGAATAAAAAGTGGTGGTCCATGGGGGGGTGCCCACGCTGATTCTCATAATAAAATGAAATAATTATCTGGGGGGTGTATGACGTTTTACCCGTGGAGGGTATTGAAGACCTACCACCGTTTTTTACTTTTTAAAGCTTTTGCCTATTTGGCTGCAGACTGTAATGGCTGCCGCAGCAACAGACAGAGAGGCAGGACACCATCAGGATGAGCAGAAGTACTGATGTGGCCCCACCTAACGAGAACAGTAGCATGGTGCACTAAACTAAAGCGTTAGTGCACCGTGCTGTTAAGTTATAAGAAGCCATGTTGTGATGGCTTTGCCAAAAATACAGGTATCTTTAGAATGCTCATTTTTGCTACTGAGCATGTGCAGAAAGCATAACAGTTTGTTACTTATATTAAGTACTTAAGCCAAGGGAATAAAAATTAGATAGGAACTCACTTTTGGCTTTTTAATTATAGGTGAGCAAAAAAAAAGTTCTTAATAGCCTAGAATTAAACAGTTTTTGCCCATCAATAACTTTGCTCTCCCTGAACCGACCAGAATGAAACTTACAGAATTCAGAAATCCTGGCACCAACTTCGCACCTGCCATACTTCAGGCAAATCTGTTGAAAGGGTGCCAAGTTAAAGCCAGCAAAGTGGCAGGGCAGGCTGAGGTGCTAGACATCTGACCTCCACTCACACTGGTGACCTGGGTTCAGGAATGGATGAAGGTCATTTGGAAACCAACCTGGGAGGGAGGGAGGATTGAGCATCCCAAGACACCTCTCCTTCCTGGAGAGCTACCTGCATGCCAGCTAGCAAGGGCTAGTTGGCAGCACAGTGGGAACAGCAAGACATGCATGGGAGCTGTGATGACACAGTCAACATGTACGTCAAGACACCGCATGTGGCTGCATCATACGTGGTTCGGTGGGAGGAAAATGGAGGTGGTCAGTCAAGGGGATGCTGCGGGGGGGGGGAGAAGGAAGGAAGGAAGGAAGGAAGGAAGGAAATTAATTCAGGTGCAAAAATCAGGGGGCTGACCTAAAATGAGATCTCTGTATGCTGCTCATGTTCCTCCCCATATTCCTCTACCCCATCATACCATTACATGTCCTTCCCTGAATTACATATCATCATCACACCCTCATATCTCCCTCCCTGTATTACATCACCCCATCACACCCTCTTATCTCCCTCTTTGTATTACATCGGCCCATCACATCTCATACTCCCTTCCTGTATAATGTCATCCCATCACACTCTTGTATCTCCCTCCCTGTATTATGTCATCCCATCACACCCTAATATCGTTATCCTTGTATAACATCACCCCATCAAACCCTCATAACTCCCTCCCTCCCTGTATAACATCACCCCAACACACCCTCACATCTTCCTCCCTGTATGGCATCACCTCAACACACCCTCATATCACCCTCCTTGTATAACATCACCCCAGCAAACCCTAATATCTCTTTCCTTGTACATCCACACATCTCTCCCTCATATCTCCCTCCCTGAATTACATCACCCCATAACACCCTCATATCTCCCTCCCCATATTGCATCACCCTATCACCACCTCATATCTCCTTCCATGGTTTGCATCACCCCATCACATACTCATATCTCCCTCCCTGTATTATGTCACCCCATCACACCATCATATCTACCTTCCTGTATTACATCATCCCACCACACCCTCATATCTATCTTCCTGTATTACATCACCCCATCACATCCTCATATCTACCTTCCTGTATTACATCACCTCTTCGCACCCTCATATCTGGCTCCCAGTATTACAACACCCCATCACACTCTCATATTTCCATCCTTGTATATCATATCATCACACCCTCGTATCACCCTCCTTGTATAAATCACCCCATCACCCCATATCTCCATCCCTGTATTACATCAACCCATCACACCCTCATGTCTCCCTCCCCATATTACATCACCCCATCACACCATCCTATCTCTCTAGCCATATTACATCATCCCATCACACCCTCATATCTCATTCCTTATATAACATCATCCCATCACTCACTCATATCTCCCTCCATGTATTACATCACTCATCATATTTCCCTCCTTGTATTATATCTCTCCATTACACACTTATATCATCATATCTACCTTTCTTTTATTACATCACCCCATCACACCCTCATATCTCTGTCCCTATATTACATCACCTCATCACACACTAGTATTTCCCTCCTCCTATTACATCACCACATTACATATTCATATCTCCCTCCTTGTATAATGTCACCCCTCACATTTCACACCCTCATATCTCCATCCTTATATTGCCTCGGCCCATCGCACCCTCATATCTCCCTCCCTGTATTACATCACCCCATAATACCCTATATCTCCCTCCCCATATTACATCACCCTATCACCACCTCATATCTCCTTCCATGAATTGCATCACCCCCATCACACACTCAGATCTCACTCCTTGTATTACATCACCTCATCACACCTTCACATCTCCATCCCTGTATTACATCATCCCGTCACCCCCCATATCTCCCTTCCTGTATTATGTCACCCCATCAGACCATCATATCTACCTTCCTGTATTACATCACCTATCACAATTCACACCCTCATATCTCCATCCTTATATCACCTCAGCCCATCACATCCTCATGTCTCCCTCCATGTATTACATCACTCTATCATATCTCCCTCCTTGTGTTATATCTCCCCATTACACTCTCATATCTACTTTTCTTGTATTACATCACCCCATCACACCCTCATATCTCCGTCCCCATATTATATCACCTCATCACACACTAGTATCTCCCTCCCCATATTACATCACCACATTACACATTCATATCTCCCTCCGTGTATAATGTCACCCCTCACACTTCACACCATCATATCTCCATCCTTAAATTACCTCATCCCGTCACACCCTCATATCTCCCTCCCTGTATTACATCACCTCATCACACTCTAGTATCTCCTTCCCTCCCCATGTTACATCATCCCATCACACCCTCATATCTCCCTCCTTGTATAACATGACCTTTTACATGTTACACCCTCATATCTCCATCCTTATATTACCTCACCCCATCACACCCTCATATCTCCCTCCCTGTATTACATCACCTCATCACACTCTAGTATCTCCCTTCCCATGTTACATCATCCCATCACACCCTCATATCTCTCTCCCTGTATTACATCACCCCATCACACACTTATATCTTCCTCACCATATTACATCACCTCATCACACTCTGGTATCTCCCTTCCCATATTACATAATCCCATCACACCCTCATATCCCCTCCTTGTATAACATGACCTCTCACACTTTACACCCTCATATCTCCATCCTTATATTACCTCACCCCATCACACCCTCATATCTCTCTCCCTGTATTACATCACCTCATCACACCCTAATATCTCCCTCCCCATATTACATCTTCCCATTACACCCTCATATCTCCCTACCCATATTACATCACCTGGACACACATTTCTAATGTTAAATACCATGTGTATGGAAGGTAATGGCTCCAATTCCTTTAAAAATTTGTTTGCAATATTTTGTTGGGAGGTTAGATGGGTAGCACTGTTTCCCCAAGTGAATCTATGCCCATTTTTTGTCCTACTGTTCCGTCACATTAGGCCAGAGTTTTGCTTTGCTGATGCTCTGATTCTTTGACTGTTTCTGCAGGATGAGATCAGTGAACGGTTGGACACGGTCTGTGACAATGTGAAGCGCTTCCTCCGTCGGACATGTCACAGCATAATGGATGAGTACAAAGATCGCATAGCAGATGCCCTTACCAATGACTCAGACCCTAAGGCTATCTGTGTCGTGCTTGGGATGTGCCGGAGAAGGACAGACTCTGCCTAAGGTCAGTGTGTCATGAAAACTGTTTCAAAATAGGAGAATAGGAGGCTGGGTATTTTGTTTTCTTTTGTTGTTAGTATTTCTTATTTTCTGTCATTCTGTTTTTATACTCATGTTTTTTTCCCTGGTTCCCCTCCTTCACCTCATTGATGGGGTCAACACAGCACTGCCAGGAGAGTGGGAAAGCTGGCCTGCACTCCTATCTGATTACGCTGCCACTCTATAATCAACAAGCAGGGCAGGGGTGTGAATGCTAAAATGGCTTGTGCTTGCCATCTTCGGTCAGGAGCAAGTCATCTGCCAGCTGGCATCCGTGTGGGATTCAAGAGCTCTAACTCCATCATGAATGGACCATGCACAGACCAAGGCCCTTTCAATACTGTAATCGATCGAGGGTGTGCTCCCGACTAATTGGTGCTTTCCTTTCCTTTGTGCGTGTGACACTCTTACTGGAGTGTCTCTTTCACACAGCTGCCTTAGAAATGGGCATGTTTGGGTAAGACTTTTAAAAAAAATTAATATATTATCGATCAAATGCAATCAGTGATATATTATTACTGCTGCTGAGACCACCTTTATGGTTGTAAGAGTGCTCTCACATTCTTAGGTGATCAGAACAACCAACCTTCGGTTCACAGTTCTCATACCCTAAGAATGCATGTGAGACCACTCTTACAATGGTAACAGTGATCTTGGCAGGGATTTTAAAATACTTTATCATTTCAGTGTATTTAAATCTTTAACAAGTGTAAGCTGTCCACACTCCAGTCCCATAATGCACTTTGCTCTATCCCGCCGATAGGCTGAAGAATTGTTATGTGATGCATTGCCTCTATATTGGGAAACCATCTTCTTCCCAGTTGTACAATGGCCATTTCCTCCCAGAAAACAGAAAAGTACCAGTGCCATACAGCTCCCCCCCCCAGCAGTAATAAACAGAGATAAAAATACCTGCCACACAGTCCCTCCTCAGTGGTAATAAATGGACATAAAAATACCTGTGTTACACAGTCCCCCTTCAGTGGTAATAAACAGATATAAAAATACCTGAGTCAGAGACACACACACACACCCCCTCAGTGGAAATAAATGGATAGTAAAGTACCAATATCACACAGCCCCCCCCCCCACGGTAATAAACAGATACAAAAATACCTGTGTCATGCTGTCCCCTCTCAGTGGTAATAAACAGATATAAAAATACACTTGCCACACAGTCCCCCCTTAGTGGTAATAAACATAAATTAGAAATATATGTGTAACACAGTCCCCCCTCAGTGGTAATAAACAAATACAAAAATACATGTGTCACAAAGTCCCCCTTCCCCAGAGGTAATAAACAGATATAAAAATACATGTGTCACACAGTACCCCCCCCGTGGTAATAAATGGATATACAAATACCTGTGTCACACAGTCCTCCCTCAGTGATAGTAAACAGATATAAAAATATCTGTGTCACACAGTCCCCTCTCAGTGGTAATAAACAGATATCAAAATATCTCTGTCACACAGACCCCCTCAGTGATAATAAACAGATATAAAAATACCTGTGTAACACAGTCCCCTCTCAGTGGTAACAAACAGATGTAAAAATACCTGTGTCACATAGTCCCACCTCAGTGGTAATGAACAGATATAAAAATACCTCTGTCACACTGTTCCCCTCAGTGGTAATAAACAGATATAAAAATGCCTGTGTCACACAGTCCTCCTTCAGTGGTGATAAACAGATATAAAAATACCTGTGTCTCACAGTCCCCCCTCAGTGGTAATAAATATTAAAATACCTGTGTCACACAGTCCCCCCAGTGGTAATAAACAGATAGAAAAATACCTGTGTCACACAGTCCTCCTCAGTGGTGTCACACAGTCCCCCTCAGTGGTAATAAACAGAAATAAAAATACCTGTGTCATGCAGTCTCCCCTCTGTGGTAATAAACAGATACAAAAATATCTGTCACACAGTCCCCCCCCCAAGTGGTAATAAACAGATACAAAAATACCTGTGTCACACAGTCCCC
Organism: Neoceratodus forsteri; assembly: GCA_016271365.2. Classification (NCBI taxonomy): domain Eukaryota; kingdom Metazoa; phylum Chordata; order Ceratodontiformes; family Ceratodontidae; genus Neoceratodus; species Neoceratodus forsteri. The sequence continues at coordinate 18,710,686 of JADMNL010000026.1, forward strand.
TCTCAGTGGTAATGAACAGATATAAAAACACCTCTGTCACACAGTCCCCCTTCAGTGGTAATAAACAGGTATAAAAATACATGTGTCACACAGTCCCCCTCAGTGGTAATAAACAGATATAAAAATACATGTGTCACACAGCCCCCCTCAGTGGTAATAACACATATATGAATACCCGTGTCACACAGTCCCCCCCCAGTGGTAATAAATGGATATAAAAATACCTGTCACACAGCACACACACACACCCCTCCAGTGGTAATAAACAGATTTAAAAATACCTCTGTCACTCTTTCCCCCTCAGTGGTAATAAACATATAAAAATACCTGTGTCACACAGTCGCCCCTCAGTGGTAAGAAACAGATATAAAAATTCCTGTCACACAGTCCCCTTCAGTGGTAATAGACAAATATAAAAATACCAGTGCCACACAGTTCCTCCTCAGTGGTAATAAACAGATATAAAATACTTGTGTCACACAGCCTCCCCCCAGTGGTAATAAACAGATGTAAAAATACTTGTGTCACACAGTCCCCCCTCAGTGCTAGTAAACAGATATAAAAACAGCTGTGTCACACAGTCCCCCTCAGTGGTAATAAACAGATATACAAATACCAGTGTCACACAGACCCCTTAGTGGTAATAAACATATATAAAAATTCCTGTGTCACACAGACCCCCCTTAGTGGTAATAAACATATATAAAAATACCTGTGTCACACAGTCCCCTTCAGTGGTAATAGAAACATATAAAAATACCTGTGTCACACTGCCCCCCAGTGGTAATAAACAAATATAAAAATTCCTGTGTCACACAGTCCCCCTCAGTGGTAATAAACATATATAAAAATACCTGTGTCACACAGTCCCCTATAGTGGTAATAGAAAAATAGAAAAATACTTGTGCCACACAGTCCCACCCCCCAGTAGTAATAAACAGATATAAAAATACCTCTGTCACACAGTGCCCCCTCAGTGGTAATAAACAGATATAAATATTCCTGTGTCACACAGTCCCCCCTCAGTGGTAATATAAAAATACCAGTGCCACACAGTCCCCCCTCAGTGGTAATAAACAGATATAAAAATATCTCTGTCTCACAGTTCCCTCCCCCAAGTGGTAATAAACATAGTAATAGGCAAATATAAAAATACCAGTACCACATCGTCCAACCCCATATGACAGGGCAAACAATTTAGAGCAATACTTGCTTAAAGTGAAATGTAAACAAGGGGTGTGGTTTATTAGGGAAGGCAGGTGCAAGGTCCTGAAGAAAGCAGCTTAAGGGATAAGGAAGGCAACAATAGTAATCTGCAGTCCCACACAGTATCCCCCCTCCCTGATAGTCCCACAACAGCCCTTGCCCTATCTAGTGCACCATCAATTTGCCCATTGTCCCTGGAACCTCCCTGAAAGTATATTTGCTTCAATAAAACAACCTTCATACAGAAAGATCAAGTAGGTTTCCTGAAAGGGAGGCAAGGAGCAGACACTATACACAGATTACTATTGGTACTTTGGACTTCTCAAAAGCATGCCTATCCTTTTCCAATTCTACCATTATATATGGAGACTCCATTGAGTGGGATTATCCAAAGATAATGCTATCCCCATTTGGGTTTAATCCTTGGTTTCAGTCCTGGATCACCATGTTATACAATATGCCAATAGCAACTGTCCTCCCAAATAACCATAAGCCCCCTATGTGTATGCATGTAGATGCAGTAGACATGGGGGCACTCTTTCACTCGCTTTATTCATCTTCCCAATATAACTCCTTATTAGGGCAATCAGTTCTTCAGGAAACTTTCAGGGATTTATTATTAAGAAAAAACATAGTCTGCAAAATGCAGCATGTGCCACTGGTCTTCTAATTACCTTGTGCAAGCCTCAAACTTCTATCCTCCACCTCATGTCCTGTTTTTGAGAATGTAAGGTTATTGTCTGGTTTAATAGTTAGTTGGTAAACACTGGAATTAATGCCTACCAATCAACTACTGAAAATACTGTTGGTGATTGCCTCTTTAGTTTTTAGTGGTCTCCAAAGCACATAACATATCTAGGCATGAAAACCACACCAGATATGAGAAAGGTGTCTAGTGCATGGCCTGGGGTTTAGCTGCACACACGCATTTGGATGGGTTGGGGTCCAGAAAGAATACATTGTCCGCTAGCGTCCTTCTTTTATTGGTCAGTGGAGAAGCTCATTCCCTGGTGGCCAGTAGATGATGTGAAAAAAGACGGGGAGAACACTTAAATGAAAAGATCAGAACTTTTATTTATTTATTTGGTTAAAATTTGGAGACCAAAATGGGTACACTATGCCAGAGTTCCTTTCCAGGCATGGCCCGGGGGGGGAGGGGGACACAGCTGTGAAACAGCAATAACAAGAAAGGTGTCAAGAACAGCTGCATGCATGTATGTAAACAACAAAAGCAAAGTATAAGTAAAGAATTCCAGAAAAAAAAGAAAGAAAAAAAAAGTGTACAAAGTACATCACTTATGGGAGTAGCCAGGTTGAGAACTGGGGGAGCGTGATACCAGCATATGGAAAGATATTTGTTACAGAGTCACAGTCACTTAAAATTCAGATTAGAGAGTACAGTGAGTTTAAAGCTGTACAATAGGGTAAGAAAAAACCTGGGTAAACAGTGTGGGGAGTGTAGAGGCTAGGGCGTGGGTTGTTATAATGTAGATTGAACAGGAAGGAGGCGAGCTGCAGGCACATGATTTTGGGAAGTATGCAGCAATGACCAAAACCAACCTCCTGTACTCGGGATCTCTGTGAGTGCAAATGATCCAAGTTGATGTTGGTTGTTGCTGTTTCCTGCTCTGTGGGCCTGGCATACCTACTTCACCTGCACTGGTCCAGCAGCACTGGAATCGCAGTTCCAGAGCCATTTGTTCTATATTTTGAGAAGTGTGCCAGTACTGCCTCTGGTGTCTGGCAGTATAATCTAGAGGTTAGAGTAATAAGCTATGAATGAGCTTGGTACACCCTCGGTCTGCTGGATGTACCAAGCTCATCCACAGCATCCATGCAAGACATTGCGAAAAATCAGAGGTATTAAATAAGTACTTCTGCTTGGTATTCATGGAGGAGGTGGACAGTAGGGGACCTGAACTAAAGACGAAGGGGAAGGAGGGCAAATGGGTGGATCAGAGCCCACTGATTGAGGCTAGGGTTATGGGAGAGCTAGAAAGATTATGGGTGGACAAGGCAATAGAGCCAGACGGGTTATACCCCAGGGTGATCAGGGAATTGAAGGAGGAGCTGGCTGCCACATTGACAAGGCTTTTCAACATTTACCTGGAGATGGGGAGGGTGCTGGAGGACAGGAAGAGAGCGGACATGGTGCCTTTACACACGGGAGGAAGTAAGGAAGTGAAAGAGAACTACTGACCTCAAGGAGAGGGTGGTGGACTGTCTGGAGGAGAGTGGCTTGCAGGACAGAAGACAGCATGGCTTCATGAAGGGAAAGTCACGCCAGATGAACTGACTGAGTTCTTCGATTGAGCGACTCAGGTGATCAACCAGGGAGGGGCAGTGGATGTGGCCTATATGGACTTCAGTAAGGCCTTCGACACCATCCCCCACAGGAGGCTGGTGAGTAAGCTGGAAAGTCAAGGGGCGGGTGGGAAAATAACAAGTCGAGTGGAGGCCCGGCTAGTGGGAAGAACTCAGAGGGTGGTGCTAAACGGGGTGTACTCCAAGATTGTGAGGGTGAAGAGTGGAGTGCCACAGGGGTCAGTTATGGGTCTGCTTCTTTTTACTATCTACATCAGCGATATTGGGGAGGGTTTGAGGGGGAGGATGTGCCTATTTGCTGACAATACAAAGATCTGCAATAGGGTGAACACCCCAGGAGTGGGGTGGATGACATGAGGCAGGACCTGAAGATGCTCAAGGAGTGGTCAGAGAAGTAGCAGCTGAAATTTAATGCCAAAACATGTGCTCTGATGCACATGGGGAGTAGAAACACATGAGCAAGATACTCCCTAGGAGGGGAGGCAATCAAAGTAACAGAACAGTAGAGGGATCTGGGGATCATAGTCTCATCCAGCCTTAAGGTAGGAACCCAATGTAGCAGGGTGGTGGAAAAGGCCAACAGAATGTTGGCATGCATAGGCAAGGGCATTAGAAGTAGAAGGAGGGAGGTAATAATGCCCCTCTACAAAGCCATGGTGAGGCCGCATCTGGAGTATGGTTTCCAGTTCTGGAGATCACACCTTCGCAAGGATGTAGATGGGATGGAGAGGGTTCAGAGAAGGACAACCAAGATGGTGCAGGGTATACAGGGGAAGACATACGAGCAGAGGTGTAAGGAGCTGGATCTGTACACGCTGGAGACAAGGAGGGAAAGGGGGGACATGACTGAAACTTTTAAATATGTGAAGGGGCTCAACAAAGTAGGGGAAGGAGGTTTACTTAAGAAGTAGAAGGGGCCTAGAACTAAAGGGCATAGCCTCAGACTGCAGGGTAAAAGATATAGAGGCAATGTGAGAGGGTGATTCTTTACAGAGAGGGTGGTAGAGCACTGGAACAGACTACCAGATGAAGTGGTGGGGGCAGAATCGGTGGGGGGATTCAAGAGGGCATGGGACAGGCATATGGGGCTGAGTAGTGGGGGGAGGGTGTGTGTTGGTGGGGGGAAGTCTGGGGGGAAATGGAGCAGACTAGATGGGCCGCTGTGGTCCTTTTCTGCTGTCAAGCTTTTATGATTTAATGAGCTCATTACTATAACCTAGAGGTTAGAGTAACGAGCTGCAGATGAACTTGGTACAGCCAGCAGACCCAGGTTTGATTCCCACAACCTGGACTTGCACAGTGCATGACCCTGAGCAAGTCCCTTAACTTCCCCAGTGCTCCTGGGTCATCCCTGGAAACAGGTCTTCTGCCTAGTGGGCCTTACCTGGTTACCAAAGAATTAAAATAAAAGTGGTTTGAGAGAAATGGAAGAAAGACTAGAGGGGGTTTCAAGGCACTCATGAACCCCCAATCCTTTCTAATCCTACAGTACACCAGTGTCTGTCGCTCTGAAGTGTGGTTTCTGGGGGAGAAGTAAGCTGTGCAGAGCTACTGTGAGTGTGACTGAAGATGAATCAGTTTCCATTACTTTTCAGGCTATGGACCACTGCAAGGCTTACTGCTGGCAATCAACCCCCTTCCGCGTTGTAGCAATACTGCACAGAACCCCGGAATCCATGCCAGCGAGGGACAGCTTCCAAGCAACTGACATACAGCGCTTCACTACAGAAAAATGAATAGTAGCTTTGACCAGAGCTGAACTTATGCCACAAAGTGCCTTTAACAAGCTTTTTTTGGTTTCAGACTCCAAGAAAAGAATGACAACTTACAACTCAAAAAACCATGTATGGTGTACCCTCAAGTATCCGCCAATTTTTGTACAAACAAAATTGGGTGGTCAGTCAAGTGTGCCAAATAATTGGATGGAGTAAAATTGAAGGAAACTGTACAATCAACCATATTAACAATCAATGATTAAACCCAATGAAATTAATGAATAAGATCATGTTATGATGCATATAATCAACCTAAAATAGTTTACATAACGTTCTGCTACCATTTACATTAAATTTGTTTAACACTTATAGGGTAGCTATGGCATGTTAGAGGTGGTGTGTGACCTTATTTTATCTGTATTAATGTAATTCAGAAATAGTGACCATGTGTCTTCAAACAGCAAGAGTTTGTCTAAATCTCTGTGGCTCATTCTTTCATTTGATGTAAGTTTCCCCATAAATGAGAATCATTCCACCGTTGTGGGGGTGAAATGTAAAGTTCCATTTTGAAAGATTTATTCTCTTTAAAACATGAATGGCAGATAGCACCCAGATCTGATGATGCTTCAGAATAGGAAGGGAGAGGACATAGCTGTACAGTTTCCTAGAATAAAACCTCTTAGATCTAGAACTATATACGTGCCCAGTACCCTGGAACAGATCTCTTCAGTCTTACCCCAAATAGCACCTTTCACAAGCTCGACTAGTTCAATGCTTTATTAAGGCTGATGCGCTCACTCAGGACTGCATGTGATGCTGCATGTTGTACCGACTGTTCCAGGATCTCCTTGAGTGAGAGATGCCTAACCCCCAACTGTGCAGTGGCAGCGCCTCCCACAGCAGTGCCAACAACCTGGATTTGATAGACATTTTGGGGTGCTCAAAGCTGGTAACCAGGGTACTAAATAGAGTGAGGATGGTGGTTAGGTCTCCTGTCACCTAAACTGAGGATAGGTAGTTCAACAGTGACCTAGAGTCAGGACAGGGAGCCCACTTCTGGACTAAAGTGAGGATAGGTAGCCAATCTGTAGCCAAGAGTCAGGAGAGGTAACCCACCTATGGACTAAAGTGAGGCTATGTAGCCAATCTTTGGCTTAGAGTCAGGAGAGGTATCCCACCTCTGGACTAAAGTGAGGATAAGTAGACCATCTGTGGCCTAGAGTGAGGATAGGCAGCTCACCAGTGGCCTAGAGTGAGGATAGGTAGCCCATCTGTAGTCTAGAGTGAGGATAGGTAGCTAGATCTACCCCCAGCGACTGAATGTTTGGGAGCCCTCCACCTTGGGAAGGGTGTCACTTGGGGTTCAGAGATTCAATTTGTGGTTTGGGGCCACATCTGTGGGATCAGAAGGCATTTTATTTTACATACAGTCACTATGGAATAAACTGAATGTTCATTCAGAAAGGTAACGTCATGCAGTAAAAACGCTTATTACTTCACAAATCCATCCATGACATCTATTTCCTTACAGCATCAAAATCCATCTGTCAGAATCACATTGCAGCAACTCCTCAACTCTAATCATGGCACGCTGCACTTCATACACGACTCTCCGTTCCCCCTTCTTCATGTCCTATACCCCCCCTTCTGGGCAGGTGCACTGAAGATTTACTTAGGGACACTCTGAATGACATACAACCCCCCCCCACACCAAATTCAGATTGCTCTGACAGCCTTGTTTGGAGGGAGAGCACCTTTTGGTATCTTGGCATCCCTGAGAAGGTCTGCCCTCTCTAGAATTGTTTCCTTTTCTAAGGGAACTGTTGCTCACATCTTCTCTTGGGATTCAATTTATCGGAGAATGAGCACCCCCCGTGGCACACAGTACTTTTTCTTTTCTCTTGCTAGTGATACCTAAGACATCCCTGAACTGTGTACACAGTCTGTCTGAGTAGTACTAGGGTTACCACCTGTCCCTATTTTTGCAGGACAGTCCTGATTTGGGCAGCTGTGTCCTGCAGAAAAACATGAAAAATACTAAATATCCTGACATTATAGTAGAAAAAATATTTTCTGATTTTCCTCTAAATGTTGCAAAAAACTATGATACCTTAACTAAAATACCTTAAAATAATAAAAAAAAAAGAAACAACTAAAAAACTACAACTCTTAGTCTTAATTCTGATTATTTAGAGAAAACATGTCCATTGCATTGGTTGAGATGATATATTGTCCTGCGAAAAATCCTGTTTCAATAAGAAATGTCCCACTTTGGGCTTCTTAAAAGGTGATAACCCTAAGTAGTACTCACAGAACCTTGGCACACTTGACTGGATCGCTTTAATCCCTGAAGGGGGGATCTGTTGAAATAGCCACCACTTTACATCCAACTGAAAATTATCACTTCCAGCAGAGAATGTCTGTCAGGACAGAGAAAGACCTACAGGCTTACCCTCTGTCTTCAAGGGCTCTTCACAAACCGCCTTTCTGAATGTCCCATGCCAACGTTTCAAAGCGGCTTGTGCTGCTGCAGAGAGTTCAACCCACTCCTCTGGTGCTTGTCACTCACATCAGCCATGGAAGCTTGAAGAGTCTTAACCCTTGGATGCCCAGTGGCACCTGGCACACTATTAGTAATCCCAAAAGGGAGTTACAGGGCTTACACAATCATATTTTCAGAAACAAAAGCTGGATTTTTTTCATTCTTTTTTAAAGGGGAACAGTTAGCACCAAGGACCCCACATCCAAGTGTGGGGTTGGTCCCAATGTGCACTTTGTGTGCAAAAACATTTTGATTTACTTACTGTTTATGGTAGTACAGTAGATTGTATCAGATTAATTTTGCTTAGTTGTAGGCTGACATCTTCTGTTACTACAAATCCCAGAATCCTCTGCAGTTGATATCAGAGGATTACTGCAGCAAGGAGAGATTCACAAGCCTGCAGTGCATGTTAGAGTTTATATAAGCTCTGATCTTTGGTTAGCCCAGAGAGGACAGCAAGACCAGCAAAGTACAGTCACAGAGGACTGTACTTAACCTCTGGAGAAAAGCAGGACTGGAAAACATCTGATCTGAGATTATAAAAGCTCTAACATGCACTGCAGGCTATTGAATCTCCCACTGCTGCACTACTGCTCTGATGTCAACTGCAGGGGATTCTGGGATTTGTAGTAACAGAAGATGCCAGCCTACATCTAAGCAAACTTGCTCTGGTACAATATACTATACTACAGTAAACAGTTAAAGTAAATCAAAATGTTTTTTGCATACAGAGTGCACGCTGGGACCACTCCACATTTGAGCATTGGGACCCTTTGTGCTGACTGTTCCCCTTTAAAAAAGAACGAATCAATAGGATATGACACATAGAACACAGAAACTTAGACTTGCTGGCAGAAAAAGCCCAAGATTCCATCCAGTCTGCCCAGAAAAATGTCTCGCTTATCCCCCTAATACAGAACAATCTGGTTTATCATCATACTCCACTCCCCGCCCCGCTGCTCAGACTAGTGCTGTAACATGTTTGGGCCAATGACTGAATGATGCAAAAGGCAGTATGGCATAGTGGTTAACAGCACTGCACTACAAACCTGGAGAACTGGGTCTGAGTCCTACAGCCACCACTTGTATACTATGTGACCATGGGCAAGTCAATTAACTTAGCTGTGCTCCCAGGATGCACTAGGAAACACACATTGTCTTAGTGTGTCTTTCCCAGCAAAAAAATGTTAAAATAAATTTAAAAATATAAATAAATAAAATGTGCAGACACTGGACATGTTACCTTGAATACAGAATCCCCTGACATGTAATTTTTATACAGGAGTCCCCAGCCCCCCCACATATGCTTTCCCCTCCCCAGGCATAACAGAATGAATCACTATCAGTGAGAGATGCCTACGCCCCCAGCTGTGCAGCAGCAGCACCTCCCACAGCAGGGCCAATAACCTGGGGTTGATAGACAGCTTGGGGTGTTCAAAGCTGGTACCAAGGCTAGTAAATAGAGTGAGGATGATGGTTAGCTCACCTGTGGCCTAGATTGAGGATAGGTAGCCCTTCTGTGGCCTCGAGAGAGGCTAGGTAGCTCATCTGTGGCCTAGAGTGAGGATAGGTAGCCCTTCTGTGGCCAAGAGTGAGGCTAGGTAGCTCATCTGTGGCCTAGAGTGAGGATAGGTAGCCCTTCTGTGGCCTAGAGTGAGGATAGGTAGCTCATCTGTGGCCTAGAGTGAGAATAGGTAGCCTGTCTGTGGTCTAAAGTGAGGCTTGGTAGCCTCTCTGTTGCCTGGAGTGAGGATAGGTAGAGCATCTGTGGCCTAGAGTGAGGATAGGTAGCCCATCTGTGGCCTAGAGTGAGGACTGGTAGACCATCTGTGGTCTAGAATGAAGATATGTAGCCCATCTATGGCCTAGAGCGAGGATAGGTAGCCCACCTGTGATCTAGAATGAAGATACGTAGTCTATCTATGGCCTAGAGCGAGGATAGGTAGCCTGTCTGTGGTCTAAAGTGAGGCTAGGTAGCCTCTCTGTTGCCTGGAGTGAGGATAGGTAGACCTTCTGTGGCCTAGAGTGAGGATAGGTAGCCCATCTGTGGCCTAGAGTGAGAATAAGTAGCCTGTCTGTGGTCTAAAGTGAGGCTAGGTAGTCTCTCTGTTGCCTGGAGTGAAGATAGGTAGAGCATCTGTGGCCTAGAGTGAGGATAGGTAGCCCATCTGTGGCCTAGAGTGAGGACTGGTAGACCATCTGTGGTCTAGAATGAAGATATGTAGCCCATCTATGGCCTAGAGCAAGGATAGATAGCCCACCTGTGGTCTAGAATGAAGATACGTAGTCTATCTATGGCCTAGAGTGAGGATAGGTAGCCTGTCTGTGGTCTAAAGTAAGGCTAGGTAGCCTCTCTGTTGCCTGGAGTGAAGATAGGTAGAGCATCTGTGGCCTAGAGTGAGGATAGGTAGCCCATCTGTGGCCTAGAGTGAGGACTGGTAGACCATCTGTGGTCTAGAATGAAGATATGTAGCCCATCTATGGCCTAGAGTGAGGATAGGTAGCCCACCTGTGGTCTAGAATGAAGATATGTAGGCCATCTATGACCTAGAGCGAGGATAGGTAGCCCACCTGTGGTCTAGAATGAAAATATGTAGCCCATCTATGGCCTAGAGCGAGGATAGGTAGCCCACTTGTGGTCTAGAATGAAGATATATAGCCCATCTATGGCCTAGAATGAGGATAGGTAGTCCACCTGTGGTCTAGAATGAAGATATGTAGCCCATCTGTGGCCTAGAGCAAGGATAGGTAGCCCACCTGTGGTCTAGAATGAAGATATGTAGCCCATCCATGGCCTAGAGTGAGGATAGGTAGCCCACCTGTGGTCTAGAATGAAGATATATAGCCTATCTATGGCCTAGAGAGAGGATAGGTAGCCCACCTGTGGTCTAGAATGAAAATATGTAGCCCATCTATGGCCTAGAGCAAGGATAGGTAGCCCACCTGTGGTCTAGAATGAAGATACGTAGTCTATCTATGGCCTAGAGTGAGGATAGGTAGCCTGTCTGTGGTCTAAAGAAAGGCTAGGTAGCCTCTCTGTTGCCTGGAGTGAAGATAGGTAGAGCATCTGTGGCCTAGAGTGAGGATAGGTAGCCCATCTGTGGCCTAGAGTGAGGACTGGTAGACCACCTGTGGTCTAGAATGAAGATATGTAGCCCATCTATGGCCTAGAGCGAGGATAGGTAGCCCACCTGTGGTCTAGAATGAAGATATGTAGCCCATCTATGACCTAGAGCGAGGATAGGTAGCCCACCTGTGGTCTAGAATGAAAATATGTAGCCCATCTATGGCCTAGAGCGAGGATAGGTAGCCCACTTGTGGTCTAGAATGAAGATATATAGCCCATCTATGGCCTAGAATGAGGATAGGTAGTCCACCTGTGGTCTAGAATGAAGATATGTAGCCCATCTGTGGCCTAGAGCAAGGATAGGTAGCCCACTTGTGGTCTAGAATGAAGATATGTAGCCCATCCATGGCCTAGAGCGAGGATAGGTAGTCCACCTGTGGTCTAGAATGAAGATATATAGCCTATCTATGGCCTAGAGAGAGGATAGGTAGCCCACCTGTGGTCTAGAATGAAAATATGTAGCCCATCTATGGCCTAGAGCAAGGATAGGTAGCCCACCTGTGGTCTAGAATGAAGATACATAGTCTATCTATGGCCTAGAGCGAGGATAGGTAGCCTGTCTGTGGTCTAAAGTGAGACTAGATAGCCTCTCTGTTGCCTGGAGTGAGGATAGGTAGAGCATCTGTGGCCTAGAGCGAGGATAGGTAGCCCATCTGTGGCCTAGAGTGAGGCTTGGTAGCCCATCTGTGGTCTACAATGAAGATATGTTGCCCATCTATGGCCTAGAGCGAGGATAGGTAGCCCACCTGTGCCCCTCAGGAGCCAGCATCAGGCCAACGCTTGCAACTGCTGAAGTTATGGCATTTTTTTGGTTTGGCATAAAAATAAATTATACAGCTTACATTTGTCTTGCCACATCCTGAAATAGCTGCTAAATGTATTTTGCTTGTTACTGTGTAATATACATGAGATGATGTCTTAATGTTCTGTAGGGAAGGGGAGTGGGTCCCCTGGGGCAATAGTACCCAGATTTTAAGGGTTTGTATGATATGTAGTGCGGCCCTTGTAATTCACATTAACTGCTACTCTTCTCTCAATGCCCTGTCCTTGCTGTCCTCCATAGTACTGGTGACATGTTCAGTACCTTTCAGCCAATGGGCCTCCAATGTTGCATTATGCTGTTTGCTCGCAAACCTTTTTAGTAAATAAAATGTTTGAGCCATCGTGAGTTGTGTTTGTATATAACTGAACTTCACTACACACACACACTCCTAAAAGATTGGTGCATAGTCTGGATGTAGACCTCAATGAGAAACTGACATTGTGGGCCCCACATACAGTCACAGTTTTGTGTTCCAACCAGTTTCTCTTTGGGGCAGAATTCCTTATTATGTCCCAGTTTAACGATCAATTCGTACGCTGAATTACACAAGCAATGTAGGTGTAACCCCCCTACAAATGGGGGTTCCCGAAAAGTCTTCTTTCTGTGTGTCTAAATGCCCACTGCCATGCTGGTATCCTGTGTCTTAGCGTTTTAAAAGTGTTTGTATGAGAGTGCCTTAATGCCTCTGTGCTCTGACTCTTTAAGAGCTGCCTATAATGTGGTGCTTATTTAATCTGGGAGGTGGCTGAGTGTTTCTATGCTTGAGTCCCGCCCAGGCTGCCAGATAATTGCTCTGTTCTGCCATCGATATTTGTGCAGAGGCAGCTCTATTGGAAGCTATACTTATTTGCTGATTAGCTATTGGAATAGTAATGATATTGTGGTTTGTCTAACCTGCCTTCTCTGCAGCATGGACAGTTCTGTTTATCACCACCATCTTGGTCCTGGATTGCTAGAATGAGCCAATCAGTACCTCTGGGGACCCTAAAATGGAGTCTGTCCCCAGGAGTCCTGTGGGAGTGAATTTCTGTAGGAATTGCAGTTTTGAGACTTTGGTGCCTAAATGCACCTGGAGGGGGAGCCCTTGCTTTTGACAGACATGAATCAACGAATCGAACCTTTTGGACTGAAGGGAAATTCCCAAGCTGCCTGCTGCAGTGGGTTAGTTGGAGTGAGGAGCTGAGAGAGTAAACAGCTCAAGAGATTCGAGCAGCTGCTTCAGTGCAGTTCGCACGGGAGATTGGTGGAGAGGCTGAGTTTGGCCTGTCTGCCTCCTGTCCCTCAAGAGGGAATCCTTTGAAAGGCTTATTAATCAAACTATAGCCACATTGGAATGTGACAAAGCCACTGGACAGTGACCAGACTCGAACCTGAAGAAGACTGAAGATTTGCTGTACACAATCTGCCTGTCAGGAGGTCCATTCACCATAGAACTCCCGGTTTTGCTCAGACACTGACATTGTGACCAGACTTATCTGCTTGGTGGTATGGTGATTGCTTTACTATAAATGTGCTGTAACCTGCTAGTGGGTCAAGATTTGGTTCCCCACTGTTTAATTGTGTCTTGCCTGCTGGAAGCTGCATCCAGCACCTACCTGACTGAATCCGCATTCATCTCCAATTAGTCTGGGCCTTCACACTTTGGCCCAGCCAGCTACTCACGCCACAGAGAAGACCATCGATGAGAGACCTGCCTGGGGACCAGCCCCCTGCTCAACACCACAAATGGGAAAGACACCACGCTGAATCGTGTGTGCCCTGCTTCTCTTGCAAACCAGCAAGTCATCCTGCAGTCTCCATTTTGCCCATCCTGTGTCCTGTACTGGGTAGCATAAGTAAACACCATAGAAACATAGAATCTGATGGCAGATAAGGACCGCTTGGCCCACCCAGTCTGCCCTTTTCCCTACCTAATGGATAAGCTGCAGATCCTAGTTAACCAACAGCTTACTTCCTCCTACCCCCAGTAGAACTGCCTGATGCCTGTCCCATGCATTCTTGAATTCCCACCCACTGTTTTTGACCTCCTCAGAAAGGCTGTTCCATGCATCTACAATCCTCTCTGTGAAGAAATACTTCCTCACATTACCTCTGAGTCGTCCCCCTCCTTCTATCTTCCAATTGTGCCCCCTTGTTCTTGCACATCTCTTTTTCTGAAAGATGCTACCCTCTTGGACTTTGTTGATTCCCTTGATGTATTTGAAAGTTTCTATCATGTCCCCCCTCTCCCTCCTTTCCACGAGGCTATACATCTTAAGCTCCTTTAACCTTTCTTCATATCTCTTCTGATGCAGACCCTGCACCATTTTGGTAGCCCTCCTCTGGACAGCCTCCACCCTGTCCATGTCTTTGTGGAGATGGGGTCTCCAGAACTGTACACAGTACTCCAGATGTGGTCTTACCAACTGTCTGTACAGAGGACGAACAACTTCCTGTTTTCTACTGTGATGCCTCTCCCTATGCATCCCAATATCCCCCAGCCCTCTACTGCCTTCTCATATTGCTGGCCCACCTTTAGGTCATCTGATATAACTACCCCCAGGTTCCTTTCCATTTTTGTTGTTGTCAGTATCTCACCCCCCATTGTGTACTCTTGCCCTGGGTTTTTGTATCCCAGGTGCATTACTTTGCACTTCTTTACATTAAATCTAAGCTGCCATACATTTGACCATTCCACCAACCCTTGCCAAGTCCCTTTTCATCCTTTCCACCCCACCTTGCATATCAATGCTGTTGCAGATCTTTGTGTCACCTGCAAAGAGACATACTTTCCCTTCCACTCCCTCTGAAATGTCACTTATAAAGACATTAAAAATGACCAGCCCCAGTACTGAACCCTGCGGTACCCCACTAGTAACCCTCCTTTCTTCACTGTGGACTCACAGGGTAGCTCCCTGCAATAACAGCTCAATCAAAGTGTGCCATCTGATTTAATTGTTTTGTCTAATCTTCACGAACTGAGCCTCCTGGCTCTGGATTACAAATTGCGTGTGGTTGTACGTGCCTTTTCTTTTCATCACAGGGCCCCAACCAGCTGCGACACCGGCCTACCCCAGGCAACATTCCAGGCTAGCCCATCTTACTTCCAACTGGGTACCCAGAGCGTGTGACTGTGCAGGGACTAAAAGTGCATGCACAATTGCCTGACTAGATCAGTTTCAGAATCAATCAACCTGATTACGCCCCTCCCTTGTTCAATTCCCCTAAGTAAATTGGATCTAACTCTTTTTGCATTTAATCTGACTGTGGTTCCAGTGTGTAGCAAAAGCACTGTACTGTTGTTATATGCTGTGCCTAACCTTGTTTTACAGGGGGTTTTCAGGGTCGAACTGATGGAACCAGCCCTGGTGGTAAATGCAAACAGTGTAGGGATTTCTATGCTGAATAGGGGCTACTGTCAAAGTGTTTGTTGCATATTGTCTAGGCCACTAGAGGGGAAAGAGGGGGGTTACAGTGTCCCGGAGGGCTGTAAACCAGGTTAGCCTTGCTACTAACAACCCTGTCCTCCGGGTGGAGTCACCCGTTTCAGTACCCAGGACCCTTAACCAGCTACTAGCCAAGCAGGCAGAGGTAGTATCCCTTGGGATAGCGCCACCTAGGGGTTACTTAAGTATCCATTTGTAAACTGAATTACACAAGCAGTTGATCTGAATGCTGATAAGTACTGATTTGTACGCTGATTTATATGAATGGTGTAATCCATTTGTATGCCAAATTATGCACAGTGTTGGTATAGATTTATATGCAGAATTAGTAACAGTTTGTAGGCTGACTTACACAGTGTATCGATTTGTATCCTGTATTACACAGTTTAAAGTATCAATTTGTATGCTGAATGAGTATCGATTTGTACACTGAATTACACTAACAGTGCAGAAAGATGAACAAAGTTGGTAATTTTAAAGCTTTTATTGGAGCAGCAAGAGATTTACAGGATTTCGAGTTTTTGAACCACAAAGAACTTCTTGTTTCAAAGTTTAAAATTCTGTGAATCTCTTGCTGGTCCAGCAAAAGGTATCAAATCACCCCCTTTGTTCATCTTTTTGTAAAAGGACCAATACAGTAACAAACAATTCTTTACAAACAGTGTAAGTAGGACTTGCATGCTGAATTATATGAACAGTGTACTGAGAGTATCGATTTGTATGGTCAGTTACACAAATAGTGTAAGTATAGATTTGTACATTGAATTACACAAATGGTGTACGTATCTATATGCAGAATTACTCAAAACAGTGTAAGTATCTATTTATGCACTGATTTACACAGACGGCGCAGGTACAGTATCAGTGTGTACTCAGAATTACACAATGGTGCAAGTAGCGATGTGCACACTGAATTACACGAATGCTATACATTGACTGAGCCTGATGGTGTACGACAGGCAGACAGTGACAGATCAAGGACAGCAACGCTCTTGCTCCATTGACGTCACTGCACATGATGTCCAGGGCCATATTGGGAGCCGCTGGGCATAAGTTTGGAAGATGGAGAGCATTTGTGAAATGCTTAAATGTGACAAAACTACTTAAATGCCCTTGTTAAGGTAACTAGCTAACTTGAGTTACAGGGCTGGGTCTCTGCTACTGACCCCTACGATGGTGTGTTAATGTTTAATGGACAACCTCCATTTTAGAATGTTTAGGAGTCTTTTAAGGACAGAGGGAAAAGAGTAAGGAGTTTTATTTATTTGTGGCAAGTTATAGAATCTGATTAGGAACAAAATGTGCCTGCAGTATATGAGAATGAATGTGTGTTGTCTACAGCTCTGACAGTAACTTTGTGTTTTCTAGAGTATGCAAATGTGTGTTCTCTGTATATGAGAATGAATGTGTGTTGTCTACAGTATGTGAGTGAATTTGTGGTGTCTACCATATGTGAGAGTGAATTTGTGTTATCTACAGTATATGAGAGTGCATGTGTGTTGTCTACAGTGTGTGGGTAAGCGAATTTGTGTTGTCTACAGCATGTGAAAGTGAATGTGTGTTGTCTACAGTATGACAGAATAAATGTGTGTTGTCTACAATGTAAGGGAATAAATGTGTGTTGTTTAGAGTGTGTGAGGCTGAATGTGTGTTGTCTACAGTATAAGAAAGTGAATGTGTATTGTCTTCAGAATGTGAGTGACTGTGTGTCTACAGCATGTGAGAGTGAATGTGTGTTGTCTACATTACGTGAGTGAATGCATCTTGTCAACAGTATGTGAGAGTAATCCCAGTTTGAAACATAGAATTTGTTGCAAAAAAGGACCGCTTGGCCCACCCAGTCTGCTTAGGTGGTCCCTGGCTAGTCTGTCTCCAAAGCCACTTGCTGGTCTCCAGCGACCCCTCCTCCTCTTTGCCTATTTACTAACATTTCTGTATGTCTGTCCCACACATGCTTGAAGCCCCCTACTGTTTTTGCTTCCACCACTTCTGCTGGCAGTATGTTCCAGGTGTCCACTACTCTATCACTGAAGTAGTACTTCCTCACATTCCTCTTAAACTCCCCCTCCCCGCCCCCAGGCATCATTGCATGACCCCTGTCCTGGTGCTTTTTCTAGTTTGAAAGAGACTCCCTTCCAACACCCTGTTCACCCCGTGAGGTACTTGTAAATCTGTATTATGTACCCTCTCACTCTTCTCTCTTCTAGGGTGTACATGTTGATCTCCCTCAGTTGCTCCTCACAGGGCTTTTGGTGCAACTTCTGCACCATTTTACTTGCCCTCCTCTGGACAGCCTCTACCCTGTCTATGTCCTTTCTGAGGTGTGGCCTCCAGAACTGGACACAATATTCCAGGTGGGATCTCACCAGTGAGCGATACGGTGGAAACACCACCTCCCTCCTGCTGCTGGCGATACAGCTCCCTATGCAGTGCAGCATCCCACTGGCCCTGCACACTGCTTTGCTAGAATGCCCTGACACTTTGAGGTCATCAGATATGATAACCTCAAGGTCCCTTTCCTGCTTAGTGACTGTCTGTATCCCCCATCCTATACGCGACTCCTGGCTGGGTTCCAATGCCCTAGATGCATTTATCCTGCACTTTTTGGCACTGAACCCCAACTTCCATGCTCTTGACCATTCCTCAAGTTTCCCAAGATTCCTACTCATTCTCTCCACCCCCTTTTGACTGTCCACCCTATTACAGATTTTGGTGTAGTCTGCAAAAAGGTGTACTTTCCCTCCCAGTTCTTCTGTAGTGTAATTTATGAAGACATTGAAGAAAACCGGTCCCAGTACTGAGCTCTGCAGCACCCTACTGATTACTCTCCCATCATTAGAGCGAGCTCCATTAACCACCACCCTCTGTCTCCTGTTTGTTAATCAGTTTCGAGTCCAGTTCATTGCTTTCCATCCCACCCTTAGGCTGCTCTACTCCTTTATTAGTCTCTTGTGCAGCACAGTGTCTACAGGCTTGCTAAAGTTGAGATAGGCCATGTCCACTGCCCTCGCCTGATCTATTTCCCTGGTCACCCTGTCAAAAAAGTCAATCAGATTCATCTGGCAGGACCCCTCTCCCCCCATGAATCCATTCTGGTCTTGCAGCCCACTGGATTCAAGAATTCAAGAACTCAAGAAACTCTGCCATCCTTTTCTTTAGCAGGGTTTCAAGTTCCCCACCACCGAGGCGAGACTGACCGGCCTTTATTTGCTAGCCTCCTTCCTATTGCCATTCTTATGTAGAGCGATGATGTCTCCTCTCCCCCAGTTCTCTGGTACGATGCCTGTTTCCAGTCAACTGTTGAATAAGACTATCTGCGGTGTAGCTAGCACCTCCCTGAGTTGCTTTAATACCCTTGCTTGTATCCCATCTGGTCTCATAAACCTTGTCCACTTTTAGACCTGCAAGTCCCTTCAGGATGCTTTCCTCTGAAAATAGATGAACGTTCACCCCCCCTTTTGTTCCTGCTGCTCTCTGGTGGTCTGCCCCCACTCCCTCTACACTGAAGACTGAGAAGAAGTATCTGCTCAAGATGTCAGCTGTTTCTTGGTCCTCTTTAGCACAGTCTCTCCCTTCCTCCCTCCTAATCCTCACTGTCTCTCCCGTTGCTTTTCTCTTCTCACTTACAGTGGCGTCCCCCAGGTTGAAACATAATTCTGCAGCATTTTGCAGCACTCTGCAGAATGCTGCAGAAGACCTACTGAATAAAGCAATGTAATTTCAATGGTAATTAGTCCCCTTTCTCATTCAGGAAAATGTGACTCTGCCAGGATGAAGTGAATGCCACAGTTTCCTGCATGACAAAAGGGACTAATTGCCATTGAAATTACATTGCTTTACTCAGCAGGTCTCCTGCAGCATACTGCAGAGTGTGTTAAAAGTGTGTTTCATCCTGGGGAAACCACTGTACGTACCTGAAGAAAGTCTTACCCCCTTTATTAATCTGTAGATTTTGTATGCTGAAAGTTACGTATTTTGTTTACATTAGTGTGTAACTGTTGTAAGAGTAACTGGAATTTGAACTTTGGACCTCCCTGAACATGAGCTTTGGCTCAGTGAAGTTATCCATATTAATTTCTTCTATGAATAAACATTTTTACCTTTACCTGCCTTTAGCTACCCCCTTTGGCTATCCTTTCCTCTGTCTGTGCCTTTTCTCCCCTCACTACCCTTCCTCCTTCCCTCTGTTTTATTTGGTACACCTCCCTGGTTCCTCCCTCTGTGTTTCCTTGTACTTTCTGAATAACACCCCTTTTTCCTTCACTACTTTGGCCACTTCCCTAGAGAACCATAATTGTGCTTTTCATGTTTGCTTGTGATTGCTTAGATTCCTGTCTTTCCTGTGGTATGGTTGGGGATAGTTAGTGTCATAGAACAGCCTGTGTTTGTTGAAATATATGCCTTCTGTCCCCAAACTTTGGCTAGGATCTCCAGCTTTACTTGGTATTGGAGAAACCAAATAATGACTGACCTTGGCCAAGCAAATGGGTTAGCCAGTTTTGGTGTTGAGGGCCCAATGGGCTAAACATATTTGTGGTACTCAGGCAGTGTAGGGGTTGTGGAGGTGTGTGCGTACCAGCCAGTTAATATTGGCTTCAACTCGGCCTGTGGCCTATTTGCTCCCCTTGCCAAACATATTGTCAAATGTCCTGATACCCCTTGGTTCTCCCAAGCCCTTCTCAACCAAATGCATCACAGAGACAACCTCTGGCATAGAGCCCTTGACTTTGGCAAGCCCTCTGATAGGCAAGCATACCAGGCCTCATGGAACAAGTGTACATGGGCCATTTGCAAAGCGAAAGCAGACTATAACAGAACATCCCTCGCCTCCCTCTGGGGCTCTGCCCGCAAATTCTGGGACAACATAAAGGAAATCAATAGTAAACTCGTCCCCACCATCCCAGCTCAACATCAATGGCTCCATTTCCACTGACCTGCAATGCATTGCTGACACCCTCAACTCCTCCTTCTCAGATCTCAGCTCAGTACTCCCCCTAACTTCTTCAATCATGTACCTACCTCCCTACCTCCCTCCCTCCTTTCCACACCCACCCTTCCACTTCCATGCTCTCTCTATGCAGGAAGCTAAGCCCTACCTCCTCAAAGTCCTAAATGGCACCCGCCACAGTAATGATTCGCTGGACCTCAGACTACTTTGCCTGGTTCTGGATGTGGTACTCCCCCCCCCACTAGCCTCCTTAACCACTCCCTCTGCCTTGGTCAGTTCCCTTCCACCTGAAAAACTGCTGCCATCACCCCCATTCACAAAAGTGGTGATCGCACCTCCCCTGGGAACTACCACTCCGTCTCTATCCTCCCCACCCCTCAAAAGCCTTAGAAAAAATAGTCTCAGACCAGCTCACTGGCCACCTCACCAAATGCAACCTCCTCTGTAGGGAGCAACATGGGTTCCGGCAATGCCACAGCACTACCACCACTCTCCTTGAATACTCCAGCTTCATCCACTCCGCTCTTGACAATGGGCACCTGACTGCTGCAGTCTACCTAGATCTGTTGAAGGCCTTCAACACCATCAACCACCCCCTCCTCCTGTCTATCCTCACCCACCTAGGCTTCTCCCAGGATGTCATCACCTGGTTTACAGACTACCTTTCATCCTGCTCCCAGTGTGTCAAAATAAATGGCACCCTCTCTGGCTGCCTCCCAGTTCTCTCTGATGTACCCCAGGGCTCCATCCTGGGGCCTATCCTGCTTAGTCTATTCCTCAATACACTTCCCAAAGTCTGCACTGCGAGAGTCCTCCTTTACGCCGATGATGCGGCCCTCTTCACCTCCGACCCTGATCCCAACTCCCTTCAACTTGCCCCCCGAGAACTTCTTTAGCCAGGCTGAAACCTGGTTTGTCAACCACAGGCTGGTGCTAAATTATAAAAAGACTAAGATCATTCTTTCACAACCAAAGCAGGTACAAAGGTACACCTCTCCAAATCATTACTAATAGACTTCTCCCCATCGAGCAGGTGAATACCTTCAAGTATCATGGGATAACCTTCAACTCAGCTCTCTCCTTCCATGACCATATCCACTTCCTTAGCACCATTGTCAATACTAGGATTGACCTACTCTACCACCACAGGAACTGTCTCCCCCCGACGCCCTTTGGCTTGCAGTCACATCCTCGGTCCTATCCCTTGTCGACTATGGCCTCTTGGTTTACAGGGCCGCAGATAACACCGCCTTCCATTGAGTCAAAGTTTCTCTAAACAAAACATTCTACCTTGGCCCACTCACACCTGCATGCTTTACAACCTGGCAAACTTGCTCAACTTTGAGGAGAGACCATTGTACCAGACATGCCTATTCGCTACGAAGATTACTTCTGGTCTTGCCCCCCCAGTCTATCCACACTCCTCCAACCTACTACCCTGACCTTTGCCACCTGCAGCTCCTCCAAGCCCTCCCTCCTTATACCCCGAGTCAGGACTGCCCTGGCACAGAGGTCCTTCTGCTGTAGAGCCCCCACCTGGCTAAGCTCCCTTCCTAGCTCCATCACCTCGGAAAGCAGGGTTGGTCATTTCAAATCTAATCCGGAACAATCTCTTTGCCTCCCATAGCTGTAATTTCCCTTAGTTTTTGCCGACCTCCATTTTCCTCCTGTTTTTGTCCTGCCTGGGACACTGCCTTCTAACCCTTGACAAGGGACTCCTGTCCTGCCAGTTCCCCCATCTATGATCTACCCTGCTGTTATGTCTACCATTGTATGTACATAGTTGCACAATTCTCTTGTGCAACTCACTGTATGTAAAGAATATCTACCAGTGTTTGTATTGTTAACCTTCAATTATTACCTTGTATAGAATATTCTAAACTCATAGTATGTCTGTTACCTGATGTATTTTATTCACTTGTGTCCCTACTTTGACATGGAGCCTTTGTAAAGGAGTCTCTGACTCAAAGGATTGTAATTCCGATACTGTTAAATAAATAAATAAATAGAAATGCAGGAGGCTTGCTACTTACAAGCCTATGTGAGACATCTGATGATTATGGTGTTGAGCTAGCTGATGGATACAGACTCTGTGTAGTTTAAAGGATGTAGCCGCACATATCACACTGGTTTTCCATCCATTAGCCAGCTAACAGATGTCATCATCAGGCTCTGAAGATGAACATTGAGCCTCACAGTCCCTACCTGTGTGCACCAGTAGAGGGAGTCATTCCTGCAGCTCCACTTGTGGTCAGCATTTTGTTCTGTGAGACAGCATGAACAGACAGGACATTTTACAACTGCTATGGAATCATGACCAGAGACTACAACCCAACCCCAACATAGAATGTATTAAACTGTAAGGCATTTTTCTTTGTACTAGTTATTTCTTTATTGGAGATGGACCAAATGACGAAGCAGCTGCCCCCATAACTCTTCACCTCTACATGTTTGCTGCATTGGCATGAAAAAAGAGCAAACCCTCCTGACCTGGATTATTGTTGGTATATTATGTCTTCATGGCGATGGTGCTGGAGGAGATGTGAGGGGGTACCCTTGGTGAGCCCTCACTCAATGGAAGCCCCAATTTACTGAGGAAAAGCCACTGAGTGAGTCTCTTTGTAGGCAGATCAGGTGACCTAGGCAGCAAGGCATCACCACTGCTGTGGGGGGGGGGCATTTTTTCATTTTGAGCTTGTTGGTTCCTCTCCACCAACTGGGAGGTATAGGCCAGAGAGAGAGAGCACAGTCTGCAGCTGGCCCACTCACTGCCAGCCCAGGGATGCGAGGCCTTGGGACAGGATGGGCAGGCAGGCTCTGTGACAGGCCACAGCAGGCTGAGTACTGGGGGAACAATACCAAGCCCATGGGGGAGCTGAGGGAAGCAGGGCTGCCAGGAAGTTCTGAAGTGCAGGAATTTCTTAAGGTAGCCAGACTACTTCTACTCCCAGGCTGTGAAAGGGCCGGGAGGGGGGTTAATAACTCTATGCTCAGCATATCCAGTGAGAGGGGATTGCAGGAAGAAGAAGAAGAAGAAGAATCAGCATTTATATAGCGCTTTTCATACATCCCAAAGTGCTTTACAAGCAATGCTAGACTGAATGTGTGGTGGTGGCCATATCGCACATCATCACCCACAGCCTGGATAATTGCATGAACCAGTTTATGGGAAGGGGAATGTTGGCCAGGACACTGGGAATGTTCCTTACTCTTTGCGAAGAGTGCCCTGGGTTCTTTTACTTCCACCTGGACAGGCAGAAGGGACCTCAGTTTAATATCTCATCCAAAGGACGGCACACCCCAGCAGTGCAGCACCCCCCAATACTGCACTCGGATGCCAGCGATTTTTAGGTGCAAGTCCAATCCCAGTGTGGGACGAGAACCCACGACCTTCTGGTCTAGAGGCGGATGTGCTACTAACTGAGCCACACTGACTCAGGAGACTTTATTTGATTTTACTTTATTTGCTGTTATTATTTTTCTGTTTGTGCCTTCCATGAGCCAAGTGCTGGACTGAACTATTCATGTAGTGTGGGAAACGCTTTATTTTTTAACTGTGTTTTTATTATTTGTTTTTGGTGGGTATTTTTATTTATTTAGTTTATGGGTTTGGGTTAGGTAATTTTTATTATTGCCTGTTTGGGGGTCTCTTTTTGGGTCAGGTGCTAGTGTTTTGTGTATTTTGATTTTTGGATAGCCTGTGGAATGTGTAGGCCCCCCCCCCCAGTCGTGCACTATTTGTCCTCTGTCCTCCGTGCCCTCCACCCATTTCCCCCCACCTCTGATGTTATCAACTTACCAGTGCTGTCGAGCGCTGGGTATTGTTCGTAGAAGGGGGAATGGGGGGTGCGGACATCAGAGGACGAATGAACTGGTCTCTCTCATCGGGGTAGTTAGGCCTAGAAGACACCCTGGGGTGAAATGGAGCCTGGAAAGTGGTTCGCCATGTCTAGTCCCCATACCAAAGGGCACCACCATTCTTGGTGGGCAAGTAGCCGGGGCTGCCCTTGAAACCCATCCAACTCGAGCAGAGTTATGCAATGCCAGATCTGTTAAGAATAAGAGTGCAATTACTGCAGATCTTGTTTTAACAACTGATCTGGCTTGCATCACCAAGACCTGGCTGGATGAACATGCTGGCCTCATATTGGAAGCTGCAATTCCAGCTGGGTACTCGGTGATTCACCACTCGAGATTGGACCGGGGTGGGTGGTCTGTTTCAAGACTGAGTTGGGCCTCACGAGTGTACCAGTTGAGGAGACCAAATCTTTTGAGTGTACTGTGGTAGCAGGTGTAGGTTGTAGGATAGCTCTCATCTACCGTCCACCCAGGGACAAGTGATTCCTACGAGAAGTAGAGGATTTCGTGGTCGACATGATGTTGGAGTCACCCAGACTGATTGTTCTGGGTGACTTTAATGCCTGGGTTGATGATGAACTCTCGTAATCTGGACAGCACTTCCTCCAGCTGATGACATCACTGGGTCTTACACAGATTGTTACCTCTGCCACCCATAAACATGGTCACTCTCTTGATTTGGTTTTCCCTCCTTGGGATTGAGGCCTCCGGTTTGGGGGTGGAACCTGTCGGTTGGTCTGATCACTACCCCGTGAGGTTCAACTTTTGCACACCCCTCCGTAGGCCTGCCCCTGTGGAGATGGTCAGTTACCGCCCTTTATGGGATGTGAGCCCTGAAGGCCTAGTGGCGGTGATTGATCTCTCAGAGTTTCCTGTGGCCAGCTTGAGTCCAGAGACTTTAGTCTTGGCCTATAATAAGGCCATCTCCATGGCCCTGGACTTGATTGCTCCTGTCCGTGTTTATCCTCTCCCCCTTCACCCTTGGGCCCCTTGGTTTGATGGGTCCTTGAGGGAGTTGCAGTGACTAGGATGAGGTTAAAGCAGCACTTGCAGAAATCTGCCCTGGAGGTTTACCCCCTTAGATTGGTAGAGCATTATCAGGCGTACCAATTAGCGATCTTCTGTAAGAAGGCAGAATTCCTGTCTGGGGAGATTGCTGCTGCTCAGAACCGACCAGCTCAGCTCTTCTGAACCGTGGACAGGCTGTGCAACCCAACCTGTCTGCAGCTCTGAAGAGCTTTTTCACAAGTGGAGTGCTATGAGCTTGTTTGATTCTTTGTGAATCAGGTGGCTGACACCAGGTCGGAGATCCTCCTGACTCACTCTGAGGGGGATGCTGTTGATTGGCTCGGTCACCTCACCTTGTGCTTCCTGGAGTACCTTTGAGCTGCCAGAGTTTGTGGATGTCATGCAGATTGTCCAGAGTATGCACCCTACATGCTGTAGTTTGGACCTGGGCCCAACTTCCCTGATCATGGGTTGTTGTAATATTATCGGCCCGGTCCTTGTACAGATAATCCGGTGGTCCCTGGATATGGGTGTGTTCCCAAGCTCCCTGAAGGAGATGGTGGTAACACCCCTTCTGAAGAAAGCTTCTCTCGACCTGGACGCTCTGGCCAACTACAGCTCAATCTCAAACCTCCCCTTTATAGGGAAGGTTATTGAGAAAGTAGTGCCGGTACAGTTGGAGAACCACTTGACCATCCATAACATTTACGAACCTCTCCAGTCCAGCTTTCAAAAGAGGCACAGTACCGAGACTGCGCTGATTCAGGTGCTCAGTGATCTCCTGATGGCGAGAGATCAGAGAAGCCGTTCTATCTTGGTGCTCCTTTATCTCTCTTCAGCCTTTGACACTGTGGACCATGGGGTGCTGCTTGGGAACTTGAGGTCCATCTGTGGACTGACATGCACGGTCCTCAGGTGGTTTACATCCTTCCTCGCTAGCAGAACTTAGAGAGTGGTGTCTGTGATTTTTTCCTCGGACCCACTTTCTCTGTCACGTGGGGTCCCTCAGGGCTCGGTGCTGTCCCCCATGTTGTTTGCAGTGTACATGCTGCCCCTCAGAGACATTGTAAGATGGTATGGGCTGAGGTTTCACTGCTATGCTGATGATACCCAGTTCTACCTGTCCTTTGCACCTGACCAGGATAGTGCTTTCTCGATATTTAACAACCACCTTGCTGAAATCCAGGATTGGATGAATTCAAGCTGGCTAAAGTTGAACGTAGGAAAGACTGAGGTGATGGTTGTGGATCTGGGTCACTGAATAGAGGAGATGAGGGCTGGTCAGCCCTCTGGACTTTGTCTGGGGGGCTCCCAGATCCTTACCTCTGAACAGGTGCGAGACCTGGGGGTGGTGTTTGACAACGGGCTGACTCTACGATCCCAGGTGTCGGTGGCCATCAAGTCTTCCTTTTACCATCTTAGGAATGCCACCAAGATTAAGCACCTTGTTCTGTCTGGGGATCTGCCTACATTGGTCTACGCCTTTGTGACCTCATGCCTCGATTATTGCAACTCCCTGTACTTAGGGCTACCTGGGGTTGATATCCACTGCCTGCAGCTAGTGCAGAATGCTGCAGCATGATTGTTGACGGGGATTTCTCGTTCTTCTCATATCACACCTGTGCTGCAAGATCTGCATTGGCTGCCAATTCGGTGGTGTATCACCTTTAAAGTTGGTTTATTGACTTACAAAGCCCTATGTGGACTTGGCCCCAACTACCTGAAAGAACTTCTTGTTCCCTATTGCCCTGAGCGACAGCTCTGTTTGGCTGATGAGGGGTTTCTGGAGATTCCAAGGGTGTCTTCGAAATCTTCTGGGGCCCATGCATTTATGTTCGCAGCCCTTACCCTTTGGAATTCTCCACCCCATCAGCTATGGGAGTGCATGACTGTGGGAGGATTCAAACAGGCATTGAAAACTTTTCTATGGCGTCAAGCCTTTAGTGGCATGGAATGAAGGGACCGGTCAGACTATTTATTATTGTGCTTGCTGATTTTATTATTGCTGTTTTAATCTTTTTGTAATGTGCCTTGGTATTTTGAAAGGAGCTTAAGTGAAATAAAGTTATTATTATTATTATTACTTATAGCCCAGAACTGAAACAAAAGTACCAAGACAATACAGCTCATGAAAATACCTGTTTTATTATTTTATGCAAATTGTGCCCCCAGTGGTACTGGGAAATGCACAATATTTTTTTTTAAATGGGGACAGGTTCTATCACAAGGAACTGGTTGGTGTATCCCCCTTAATTAAATATAGTAATATATGCAGACGAGTACAACTCGTTTGCTGAGAGTAATGGTGTCTGTTATTCTGTGTCGGCAGTAGGGAATGGGAGCAAAGGTCTAAAGTCAGCAACTGTAGCAGACCTTCATCTCTTCTTGAAAGCATTTTTTGTTAAGTTAGTATGCTTTATTTCCCCATCTCCTGACTGGCCCTCCATCGGGCTACGCCCTCTCACCCAGCCCCATCTCCAAGACATACCCCTCTCCTTTTCCAGCCTTCCCTGCCCCTCCAGGGTGGGACTCCCAACAGAGACTTGGTCAATGTACAGGGGAGAGAGCACCGTGGTTGGTGGTGCAGGGTGGGCATCCTGCTGCAGTGACTGCGGGGAGATTCTCTTTTTTTTTTGTTGTCCCGGCCCCGAAGACACCAATATGATCTCTGACATGTGCACATGCTGTTGCACGCAGTGTGCCTTAGAGCACATCAGTGTCCTCCCGCCCTGATCCTTGGCTCCAACTGCATCACCACTTGCAATCACTCAGATGGCGGTAATGCGGTGGAGACTGAACTCCCTCCTTCCCCAAGGTGCAGAGTGTCCTCTGGGACACTTGTCTCACCACCCTCGGCTGGCCCTCCGAGTACACTGGCATGTTCCTGAACCTGGGACATTGACGTTACATGTGGTAGCGCTACCATTGTGCAGGTGGGCCAACTTTTCTTGAGAACATTTTGTAACATGCCGAGGAAAACAAAACTGCATTGATCTCTTGCTGAGGAAGGAGGAGGACTCGGCAGTTCTTGGTTGCAATGGCTGTTGAGGTGAAAGGAAACAAAAAGGTGAGCCAGGGGTAGATTGTCCTTGGATGGAGGGAACTGGAGGTTTCTTCTTCCATAGGTTGGGGGGCCCAACAGCAGTCCCTGCTTGGTTCTGTTGGGGCATCTCATTGGTGGCCCAT
The DNA here is from genome assembly GCA_016271365.2 of Neoceratodus forsteri. Classification (NCBI taxonomy): domain Eukaryota; kingdom Metazoa; phylum Chordata; order Ceratodontiformes; family Ceratodontidae; genus Neoceratodus; species Neoceratodus forsteri. The sequence goes on from JADMNL010000026.1 coordinate 18,738,849, forward strand.
TGATTGCTGCTCTGATGTTTTAGCATGCAGAGTCTGTGTCTTTTGCTCACAGACAGAAATTGAAGAGGCTTTTTCAGACAACATAAGTTGGGTAAGTTGTGGGGAAACTTGTTGAAATAGTGTCTTTATTGTTGTCTGTACGGTAAACTGAGACCCGCCACAGTAGCCCACATTTAAGGTCCAAAATAAAGAGCTGTGTCTTGCCCTGTAGTTTGGGGGCTAGGTGAGAACTGTTTGGCCTGGGGACTCAGCTAGGTGATAATTGAAGGAGGGGCTGAGCGAGTCACATTTATGATTGCAGGTTGGTTTTAGATTGCTATATAAAGACTCACTCACAACAGCCAATCAGGATTCTCCTCTAGTGAGCCAATCAGTCATTGCCTGATATATAAGGAAGTATCCATCAAGCGGACCTCCACGCAAAGGACCACAGCACAAAGGACAACACAGGGGAATCTGCCAAGAGGGAGTCAGCTAGGGGGGGCAGCTGGTGGCTGTACACTCTACCCCACAAACCATGAGTAGGCAAAAGGAGTAAGCAAGTATTTACAGCCACAAGGCATCAGGTAGGAAAAAAGGTGTAGCACCCTATACAGGGCTAAGCTACACTAGAGGTTCAAAACTTACAAAAACCTAGGGGTCGTTGAAACTCCCTCTATAGGGTAGTGCAATAAAGAGAATTTAAAGGGGTTAAATAACAGAGAAAGCAAGTAGGATAGGATGACGGGAGAGGTGCAGTGCAGTGCAGTGGCTGTGGGGTGGCAGTCTTCAGGGAGACTTTCTTGAGGCTGTGTTGCTGCCCTATCTGTGTGCACTTCTCTGGGCTGAGGGAGGAGGTTGCCAGACTCATGGCTGAGTTGGTTTGGGTTCAGAGGACCTTCTCCCCCACCCAGGGACCACCTAGTCCACTGCCACTACCTCAGAGGTTGCTCAGAAGGAGGGGCAACTGGACAACAATAGGCTCGAGGAGGGTTAGGGTGGTGGAGCATAGGCACATCCTACACCCAGTTCCACTGCAGAACTCCTACTCTTACATTGGCAGAGCAGGAACACCTCACAGAGGCACCTGAAGTAGTGAGGGGTGGATGTGGGAGTCCTCCATAGTGGAGACCCCGAGGGGAGTGGCAGAGCACACTAGAGGAGGAGGAAGCGAATCCTGGTGGGGGACTACATAGTGAGGGGGATAGAGCTGGGGACAGGTAAGGATGAGGAGAGGGAGATTTGGTGCCTTCCCAGCACCATGGTTCACAGGGATGGAAAAAAGATCCAAAGGATGACTGAGGCAGCAGGAAGGGAGGGAGAGCTAGACATCATTGTCTATCTGGGGACTAATGACCTGACTAGGGATGAGCCAGCAAGAGGTCAGGAGGAGTTCAAGGAATTGGGGAGGGGTCTTAGGCAGGTGGCGTAATTGGTGACCTTCTCAAAAGTGCTTCCTGTCTCTGACAGGGGGAGGACAGGATTCTCCACACCAGGAGCTTCAACACATGGTTGAAGGAATGGTGCAGAGAGGAGGGTTTCAGCTTCATTAGGGTTTCGGGCCCCACCTAGAGGGATAAGGAACTGTACAGGGGAGACAGCCTGCATCCATCCAGGAGGGGAACCATGGTCCTCAGTGAATTGTTTAAATGCTACATTGGCCAACATTTAAACTGGCCAAGGGAGAAGGCAGAAACATAAACTGCCACCCCCCCACAGGCAAACGAGGTCTACAAGGGGAATTCTGAGAGGATGGAACCCCAAAAAGAACCATATAACAAAGGAATCCAAGGAATAGAAGGCAAGGGTGATAATAAGATAGACAGTGGAGGAAACAAAGGGGGGGCAAATGGGAAACAAGGGGGAGGTGGCTGCACAATCTGGAGAGCCATGTGTGCAAATGCTTGAAGTCTAGGCAACAAGATTGCAAACCTAGAGACCACCATGGCAGAAGCAGACCTGGATATAGTTGCAGTTACTTAATCCTGGTGCAATGAAAACCAGGATTGGGGGGTATGGCCATACCAGGGTATACTACGTTCAGAAAAGATAGGGTAGGTAAAAAAAGGGTGAGGAGTGGCTCCTTTTGTTAGGTACAAAATAAAAGCCACAGAGATACAGGGAGAGCTGGGAGGAACTGAGGTACTGTGGGTCGCCCTGGAAACACATAAGGGGGCCACTATTCACACAGTAATTATCTACAGACATCAAGCATGGGGGGGAGAGGTGGGGAGAGGGGAAGGAGGGGAGAGGCGGATAAGGACATGGTGAAAACCATTCAAAGGATGGCATGTAAGGAGGAGGTGTTGCTTGGGGGGAGGGGGGACTTCAATCTACCAGAAGTGGACTGGAGCCTGCCAGCTGCAACAACAATCAGAAGTAGGAACATCCTGGACTCCCTGCAAGGGGTGTTTCCTCAGGCAACTAGTTATGAAGCCCACTCATAGGGGGTGATACTGGACCTGGTACAAACAAATGGGACAGTGTTGCTGATGCCACAGTGGGTAACAACCTAGGATCCAGTGATCACTGTACACTGTGGTTCAATATAAGCAGGGCCTCTGGTGTTCTGCGGCAGAAGTTTCTGATTTCTACGGCAGGGCTCCTTGACTTCTGCGGCAGCATTTTCTGATTTCTGCGGCACGATTTATTCATTTCTCTGGCAGAATGCAGTCCTGTCGTTGGCTAAATATGATGTGATGTCATCGATGACATCATATGCTGAGCATAGAGGAGGGGCTTCAGGATAAACGAGGTGGGAAGAAAGCCTGACACTATGGAAAAACAGTATATTTATATGAAAATTCACCAAAAACAATGAATTTTAGACTATATATATTCTATGCATGATGCAAATTCTGTGGCAAATTCCGCAACCGCAGAACCGCAGAATTCCAGGGGCCTTGAATATAAGGATTATCTTGAAGGGGGGCTTGTTGGAGGTGTAAGGCATGTCATGCCAGCCTTTTACATATGCCATGGAGCTGTCCTAGAATAACTCAGATCTGGAGCAAAATTCATGGTACATACCTCAGCTCAGTATGTCTTTCCCGGTTACCAATATGTTAAATAAATCAATGTGAAAAGGTCACCAATGAAAAGATTTGTTTCTCTCCTTTAATTTTTTTAGGAGTATCCTCTCACCTGCGACATCTGAATAAATATCAGAAATATTGGGTTCTTGCCACTTTTCCCACCCTGAAAAGATTATTTCTCACTAAATGGAGAGAAACTCGTCCATCTAATCTTGCCGACTGGTATAGCAATGTCATTTTTGGCAAACAATGAAAGAATTTCATATTTGATCTTGAATAAGCTGGAATCTTATTACATGAGCTGGACTCCCCCCTGACTCTCAAAGTCTAGGAGGTTATTTATCAGTTTATGAGTTTATTATTAATATGTTAGTTTATTAGTTGGTTATTTCTTTTTCAGTTAGTTCTCTGTTTAGCAGAACAGTAGAAAAAATAGTAATTGTTATTAATATAGGCTTGTATTTATTAGTTTTTATAGTCAGTTTTATTCTCAAATTGTCCTTAAATTCACCTAATCCTTTTTGTTGTTTTATGTATTGTATCTAACGCTTGATTAAAGTCCTTCCCTTGGGTAATTGTTCTTTATCCTTGTCATTCATTTTTGCTATTTATACAAATAGTTTTATTTGCTTTTAAGCTGCCTTACAGTATATTTCTTGTTTAAAATGTAATAAAATTTGAATTTAAAATATAAGGACTGGGCTAGAACCAAGCTACACTAAGATGAGAATCCTGGACTTCAGGATGACTGATTTCAAGAAAATGGGAGAATGCCTCAGAGACGCCCTGGCAGGGACAGAGGATCTGGGGGGAATTAAGGAACTACGGGCAAATATAAAGGGGGGGGCACTGAAAAAGCAACAAATCTCTGTGCCAGGCAGGTTAACAAGGGCAAGAGAAAAAAGAGACCGCTATGGTACTCTAAAGACATAACAGAAAAAAAAAACAGCATTTAGAAAGTACAAAAAGACAGAAGGAGGAAGATAGGGAAAACTACCAGGAGAAACAAAGGGAGGCAGGGAAGGCAGTTAGACATTATATCCTACCCCTGAGACCCCTGAGCCAAACAATGCATACCCCCCTTCCACCTCAGTGTCATTACAATGAGTGAAATGGGGCCATACCTTGCAAATGCCCTCAGGGGCTCAAGCTACTGCAAAGACTCATTTGACATGAAAATCCTTAATTTGGTACTAGACTCTGTGCTATCCCCCCTGACTGATCTCCTTAACTGCTCTCTATGTCTGGGGCAGTTTCCAACTGCCTGGAAGATGGCCACTGTCACCCCAATACTGAAGAGTAGGTACACCACCTTCCCCAATAATTACTGGCCCATCTCCATTCTTCCTCCCCTCTCAAAAGCCTTGGAAAAAATTGCTGCCACCCAACTCACCAACTGCCTACTAGCGCATAACATACTATGTAGGGAACAACATGGCTTTAGAACCGGACACAGTGCAACAATCACCCTCACGGAGTTCCCTAACTTCCTACACAATGCCCTAGATAAGAAACACCTAGCAGGAGCTGTATTCATAGACCTGTCGAAAGCATTCGACACAGTCTCCCAACCCCTGCTCCTAAGTACTCTCCGCCTCACCGGTCTGTCCCCTGGACCCATCACTTGGTTTACAAGTTACCTCTTAGATTGGTCCCAAATATGTGAAGATAAACAGCACTCTCTCATCTACCCTGCCAGTCTGCTCTGGGGTCCCCCAGGGCTCCATCCTCAGTCCCTTATTATTCAGCATCTACCCGAACACCCTGCCTAACTCCTGCCCAAGTAATCTGCTGCTGTACGCAGATGACACAGTTCTGTTTGCCTTCCACCCTGATTTTGCAATCCTATACTCTTCCCCACAACTTGCCTTCAACCAGATCGAAAACTGGTCCTCTGACCGCAGACTCGTGGTCAATGAAAAAAAGACTAAGTTAATGCTCTTTGCCCACCAACAGAGCAAGGACAGTGATGCCCAGCTAACAATCCTTTCCAAAGCTCTCCTCCCACTGGAACAGGTCCATACCTATAAATACCTGGGCTTAACATTCGGCCCCTGCCTCTCATTCCACTCCAATATCAGTAATCTTTCCTCAGCCATAAATATCCGTATTGGACTACTGTATCGACATAGAGACTGCCTGCCACCAGAGGCCCTTAACCTTGCTGTTACCTCCTCCATCCTCTCTCTAGTAGATTATGGGCTCACCGTCTACTCGGCCACTGACCACACAGCTCTCAGCAAAATCCACTTGGCTATCAACAAGGCATGTAGACTCCTCGGTAGGGTAGATAGGCATACCCACAGCTGCACCCTGTATGCCCTAACAAATATCCTCACTCTAGATGAAAGAGTACATTATCAAACGTGTCTTCTCACTAAAAAAATTCAACTAGAATTTACCCCATTCAGAGTTTCTGCCTCCCTCCATACTTTTCATGCCTCAGCAAACACCTGCTCAGCAAATAAACTGGTGTGGTCTGTTCCCAGGGTCAGAACCTCCCTAGCCCAAAGGTCTTTTACCTACAGAGCACCATTATGGTACAATGAACTCCCCACTGTCGTTACCTCTGTCTCCAGACTAGGCCTCTTCAAAATAGCCCTGAAAGACCACATACTCTCCACCCGTTGCTGCCAGTGCAATGGCTAGTTATGGCCTGCGGTTTAGCCCCACCAATACATTGCTACTGGGCCCTGGCCAGACCTGTCCGGTCCTTGCCCCGGTGGTGGAGCATGGGTGGAGATGCCAGCTGGTGCATATAAACATTCAGTACAACCAGCACTACGTTGAGAGAGTGTGCGTTAACATTGTATTCCTGCTGTTAATGTATACTTCTCTTTGCTTATTATTGACTGTGTTAATGACAATATATCACAATATGTTTACTTCTCTTTTGCACATTATTGACTGTGTTAATAACAATATATCACAATATATTTACTTCTCTTTGCTTATTATTGTCTGTGTTAATGACAATATATCACAATATGTAAACTTCTCTTTGCACATTATTGACTGTGTTAATGACAATATATCACAATATGTAAACTTCTCTTTACGCATTATTGACTGTGTTAATGACAATATATCACAATATGTTTACTTCTCTTTGCGCATTATTGACTGTGTTAATGACAATGTCGGGTTCTCGACTGCTTGCACCTTGACAATTACGAGCTCCTTAGTTGGACCTGTATAGCTGCCTAATTGTATAGTTCTCATCCTCCTTATTGATTGTACCGTTCATACCCTGTTTTTGTCTTATTGTATACTGCTTTCTGCTTATTGTTCTGTATTGTTCTCAGATGTGGAGCCTTTGTAAATGATTCTATGACTCAAAGGTTGTAACTCCGATATCTTCAATAAATAAATGAAAACAGACGTGAAAAGGCAGAAACAGAGGAGAATATTGCCCAATCTATAAAAGAAGGGGATAAAACGTTCTTTAGATAAATAAGTAAGAAGAGGAAGACCAAAGGGGGAATAGTAAGGATAAAAGGGGAGGAAGGGGTTTGCAAAGAGGGGGAGGAGGACCAAAAGAAGGCAAACATATTGAACAAATACTTTTGCTCAGTATTTACAGAGGAAGGGGTAGGTGATGGGCAAAAGAAGAGAAAGTTCTCAAGGTACTAGCACAATTAAAAGTAGACAAGGCAATGGGACCTGATGGGGTGCACCCCAAGATACAGAGGGAACTCAAAGCGTGTTGGCTGCACCTTCGACAACTCTGTTCAACTTATAATTAGAAACAGGGAAGGTTCCCATTGACTGGAGGAGAGCAGATGTGATCCCTCTTCACAAAAGTAGGAACAGGGAGGAGGCAGGAAATTACAGATCTGTCAGCCTGACTTCGGTGGTGGGCAAAGTAATGGAAACACTACTGAAGGAAAGGATAGTGGAATACCTTGTAACCAGTGGATTACAGGATCTGAGGCAGCATGGGTTCACAGGGGGGAGAGCTTGCCAGACAAACCTGATTGAGTTCTTTGACTGGGTGACCAGGGTAGTGGATTAGGGAGGAGCCGTAGATGTGGCATACCTGGATTTCAGCAAGGCCTTCAGCACCATTCCACACAGAAGACTGGTGAACAAGCTGACCCATCTGGGAGTGGGTCAAAAAGTTATAAACTGGGTAAGAAGTTGGTTAAGCAACAGGAGTCAGAGGGTGGTGGTAAATGGTGTTCACGATGGAGAAGGCAAGGTGACCAGTGGGTGCCTCAGAGCTCAGTACTAGGCCCAGTCTCTTCTTTTGTTTTTTAATTTACATTTCATACCCCGTTTTTGTTATGGAGCTGGCCCCCCTCCCATGGGGCTTGTATCCATTCCCGGTCAGCGCACCATCACCAAGATCGCCACCGGAACCTTCATGGAGCCTATCAGCTCCGATTTTCTCCCTTGTCCCATACCATGGTCGTGCACGCATGTGTGGAGGCACACACACAAAATGATCTGCAGCGCCCTCCCTACTCTTTCAGCATTCCGCCTGCACTACCCTCGGGCCTCCACCTGGGGTATCCGTACAATGGGAGTGACCAGAACCCTCCCTGAGAGAGGAGAGCTTGCCATTCGGTACTTCAGTCCAACTCCTGGCCCCCCCCATGGCAACCCCCAACAACCCAGGCTCATTCCCAAACCCGGATTGCTGGTGGGCCCAGTCCTCTCCAGTGTCTTTACTAGCAACATTGCGGAAGGGCTAGAAAAGAAAATATGCCTGTTCGCAGATGACACAAAAATCTGCTACAGAGTAGACACACCGGGGGGGGGGGTGAGGGATGATTTGAAAAAAGCTGGAAGAATGGTCAAAGATTTGGCAGCTGGGCTTCAATACAAAAAAGTGCAAAATCTTGCACTTGGGGCACACAAACCTGGGGGCTATGTACCAATTGGGAGGGGAAGTACTGGCAACCACCAAACAGGAAAGGGACGTGGGGGTAATCATTTCTGATGACCTGTGTGATAAGGCGGTGGAGAAGGCTAGCAGGATGCTTGGGTGCATAGGGAGGGGTATCACCAGTAGGAAGAAGAAGGTAATATTACCCCTGTGCAGATCACTGGTAAGAACCCACCTCGAGTACTGTGTCCAGTTCTGGAGGCCCCACCTCCAGAAAGGACATTGATAAGGTTGATGTGGTACAAAAGAGGGCTACCAAAATGGTGCAGGGCCTTACTAACATACTAACATACTAAAATGGCAGCAGAATAGGCCTAACGGTCTTTCGTGTCTGCTCGTTTGGTCAGCCCCCGCCCTGGGTGCTGACCTTGCTGCCCCCCTCGCCTTCTCTGGCTTCTCCCTTCCCAGTTCTGGATATTCTTGCTGCATTGGATTTTGCTTCCAGAACCCTTCCCTGTACCTGTTCCACCCCTCTTGAACCCCTCCACTGTCTCTGCCTCCACCAGCCCCTAGGCAGTGCATTCCATGGCTCCACCACCCTCTCAGTGAAGTAGCACCTCCTCCTTTCTCCCTGAATCTTCCCCTCCAGCTTCCACCCATGCCCCTAGTGGCCCCCTCCTCCTTCCTTCGAAGCACCCTGACTGTTCCTCCCCTATTTACCCTCTTCATGTACCTGAAGACCTCTATCATGTCCCCCCTGTCCCTTCTCTCTTCCAATGTGTACATATTTAGCTCTTCGAGCCTCTCCTCATAGGTCCTGTCCCCCAAGCCCCAAATAATTTTGGTTGCCCTCCTCTGGACCCTCTGCAGGAGGTTAATGTCCCTCTTTAAGTGTGGCCTCCAAAACTTCACGCAGTACTCAAGGTGCGGCCTCACCAAGCAGTTTTACAGAGGGAGTATCACTTCCCTCCTTCTGGAGGTGATCCCCCTAGCGATGCATCCCAGCATCCTGTTGGCCTTGGCTGCTGCCCTCCTACAAGTCTCAGAGTTGTTCATCTTGACATCCACCACCACCCCAGGTCCCTCTCAGCCATCGAGACTTGTAGCATCCCCACCAGGTGTGTACACTTGCCTGGGTTTCTGGCCCCTCAGGTGGAGTACCTTGCATTTCCTGCATTGAACCTCAGCTTCCATTTTCTAGACCATCTTTCCAGAGCCTCCAGGTCCCCGCAGGGCCACCCTCCCCTCCTCCCCATCCACCACCGCCCCCAGTTTCGAGTCATCCACAAAGAGACTCATCTCACTCCTGATTCCTGTCCTTATGTCAGAGACGTAGGCATTGAACAGAAGGGGCCTTCATCAAAAGCCCTTCAAGGAGAGACTCAAGGAACCGAATATGTACTCTCTGGAGGAGAGGAGGGAAAGGGGGGATATGATAGAAACATTCAAATACCTAACAGGTGTTAATAAGGTACAGAAAGGTAGCATTTTCCATAGTAAAAGAAGCTCGAGGACAAGGGGTCACACTATGAAGTTTGGGGGGAGGCTCAGAGGAAATGTGAGGAAATACTTCTTCACAGAGAGGGTGGTGGATGGCTGGAACAGCCTTACAGTGGAGGTGGTGGGTGCCAGAACAGTGACAGGATTCAAGCATGTATGGGACAGATACAAGGGGACCTTGGTAGTAAGGAAAGGAAAGGAGATGACCAGAGATTGACTAGGGTCTGCGGTGGCACAGTAAGCAGGGAAAACTGAGCAGACTAGGTGGGCCAAGAGGTCCTTATCTGCTGACAACGTCTATGTTTCTATGTAATCTGTCCATGAAGTGGTAGCCCCAGTATAAAACAACGTCACTTAGGATGCATGCAAGTAAACATTCAGCATTGACAGATGCTTGTTCCTTCTGCTGTTTCTCACTTCCTTCATAAATTAGGCCCTCTCTTATTTTTCTCCACCGTGCCTCCACCCCTCCCTGGCAAAGTTCTGACTGTGTCATGCAGGTAGGTTGTGAGTCTTGGATACTTAGTGTGGCTTTCCAGGTACTCCTTATTTAATGATTTTTGTCTGGAGTGGATAATGCAAATAGGGGAATCTTGGTATCACCACAGGGTAGCCACCCCCACCCATCCCAAAACAACACAACTAACATCCCCCTCCCTCCACACCCTAAAATACCTAAAACAAACTGTCAAACCAGCAGGGCATGTTACCCACTTAAATCTTATACCCCAGCACCCCCCTTCCCCAAAGCCAGCACTGCAGCCACCCAGGGCTGCAGCTATGAATTTTGGGGCCCCGGACAAGTCACTTGAAATGGGCCCATGTTTCCCAAACCAGCTAATGCCACGGGTAATGCCAGCTCCTCAGGTGGGTCCCTCCTGAGCTCAGGGCCCCGGACAACTTCCCCACTTCCCCACCCCATTACTGCGGCCCTGCAGCCACCTGTCTATCCTTAGCAGAAGTAGATATGTTTATTCCAGACTCAGACAAGCATTTGTCAATGCCGAATGTTTGCTTGCTGGTATTAGCATTGCAAATGCAGGAATTAGACAGATGCAGAGTAGGAATGGCAGTGAAGCCTTGAACTTCACGCCAACACCACCTCCAACCTGCAGAGATGGACAGGCATTGAGGTATGAATTTGGGCTGTCACCCATAATTTTCATGCCATTTCACCTCACCCTATCCTGCAGACACCAATACATGTTGAGGTGTGCCTTGGGATGTTCGGCTTTACAGTCACCCCACTCCCTAAGGACATATGCTGAAATGGGTGCAATATAGGAGAATGGGGTGAACTGTGGGGCCGAAGAGTCCAAGGCACACCTCAATGCCTGTCACTGGCTGTATGGTGGGTGGGTGGGGGTTGAACGGCATGAGCATTACAGTCATCAATCCAAAGGCACACCCCTGATGCCTGTCGGTCTGTACAGGGTGGGACGTTATGGTTAGAAACCCTAATGCACTGGGCATGTGTTGGTATTTGCACTACAAATTTTCAACATGGCCTTTTTGTGACCCCCACCTCATGAAAGCATTTGGGACCTCTTCTTATGAACAGTGGCACTGTGATTTTGGCAATGTGTCCCGAACTTTGAGTTCCCACAGCAACTGTTCCATTGTGCGCCAGATATAGGAAAACACCGATCGGGCAGGATGTGAAGAATGACAGCTGCACCTTTCATAGGGAGGTGTGAAGAGATGGCAATGTTGGAAATCTGTAGTGAAAATATAAAAAATGCTCAAACTTCCGAGTGTACGTGGAAACTGCGCAATGTATGGGGCATAACATAGTCATTTAGTGGAATTACTTCACCTAATTTTCAACTTAGGCATTTTGTGACCTCTGCTCATGAACACTGTCACTATGATTTCCTTAATCTGTCCCGAACATTGATTTGCCACAGCAACCGCGCAATTCTGCGCCAGATGTGTAAACACATATTTCGGGCAGGATGTGAAAAATGACAGCTGTACTGTTCATAAGGAGGCCTGAAAAAATGCCAATGTTGAAAATCTGGAGTGAAAGTACTACAAATTTGCAAAGTTACGTGGGTGCATGGAAACTGCACAACGCATGCTTGTAACACAGTTATTTTATGAATGTTTGTCACTAAGTTTTCAACATAGGCATTTTAGGACGTCTGCTCATGAACAGAGTCACTGTGATTTTACATATGAACATACATATGAACATACGAACATACGAATCTGCCAGCAGAACAGACCAATCGGTCTATCTAAGTCTGCCCGAGTGTGCAGCTAGCACCCTAGATTGCAGCTGCCTCAGCCTCCTCCCCCTCAGTTCCTCCCCCGCTTGTTCCAGCCCCTGCTCCTGACTCTTCCTTTTGCTTTATCCCACTCCTTCTTAAAGCTATTGACTGTCCTACATGTTACCACCCCCTCTGGCAGCACATTCAACGAGACACCACCCTCTCAGTGAAGTAGTGCCTCCTCATTTCCTCTTGAAACGTCCCCTTCCAGCCTTAATCCATGCCCCTTGTCTCTCTTCCACTCTCAGTTTAAGCACCCCTCTGTGCTAGGTTTATTTACCCCTTCAGGTATTTAAACGCTCAATCATATCCCCCCATCCCTCCTCTCCTCCAGTGTGTACATGTTCAGCTCCTTCAGCCTAACTTCATATTCCCTTCCTTCCATCCCCTTTAACATTTTTGTTGCCCTCCTTTGCACCCCCTCCAATAACGTTATATCTCTCCTCAGGTATGGCCTCCAGTATTGCACACAGTACTCTAGGTGTGGTCTGACAAATGACCTGTAGAGAGATAGACTCACATCCCTGTGTCTGGATGAGAACCCCCTTGCGATGCACCCCAGCATCCTGTCTGCTTTCACTGGTGCTCTCTTGCACTGGGCTGAGTTGTTCTTATTCCCAGTTACCAACACCCTGGGTCCTTTCCTCCTCTGTGATACCCAACCTCACCCCCCCCAAACAATAGTCCCTCTTCTGGTTCTTAGCCCCAAAGTGCATCACCTTACATTTCTTTGCATTGAATCCTAGCTGCCACTCCACCGACCATGCCTCTAGTTTGGCTAGGTCCCCCTGCAGTTTTTCTTATCTGTCCTCTTTGTCCACCATTGCCCCCAATTTGGTATCATCTGCGAACAGACTAACCCAGCTCCTCACTCTGTGTGCTATATCAGAGGTAAAGAGCCCAAATAGCACCGGGCCCAGCACTGACCCCTGCAGCACCCTGCTTGTCACTGATCTAGGTGCCGAGAGCTCCCCCACCACCACCACCACCACCACCATGCTCTGCACCCTCTCCTGTAACCAGGTCTCTATCCATTTAGTCAGCTTTTTTCCCCAACCCCACTGCTGTTAGCTTTCCCCCCAATCTCCCATGAAGCACAGTATCAAAGGCTTTACTGAAGTCCAAGTACAGGACATGTAAGACCTCCCTGAGACAAACCCATATTGCAGACCATTTTGGAGGCCATTACTCTCAGGGAATGCCACCAGCCTCTGCTTTAGTATCGCCTCCATAAACTTACCCAGCATGGACGTGAGACTCACCGTCCAATAATTTCCTGGCTCTTCCCTAGGCCCACTCTTGTGTATGGGCACCACATGGGCCATCCTCCAGTCCTAGAGTACACACCCCATTTCCAGGGAGGTGTTGAACAGATCTGCCAGCGGCTCAGCCAACAGCTCCGCCATCTCCCTCAACAGCCTGGGGTGGATGCCATCAGGACCTGGTGCCTTTTCCACCCTTACTGCCCTCAGCCCCTCTAGCACCCTACTCCCTGTGTTTACATTGTCCATCACCGCCTCCCCCCCTTTCCCCACCCCCCAGCCCATGCTGGTAGTGGACCATCCCTCTCCTTAGTGAAAACGGAGCAGAAGTACTCATTTAGAATTTCTGCTTGCTCCTCACCCTTTTTCACCCAATCTGCTCCCTGCTTTATCCTCACAATATGTTCCTTCCTCTTTTCCCTGACATATCTAAAAAAGTCCTTTTCCCTTCCCTTTATGCCCCGTGATAACCTTAACTCCATGGAGGCCTTAGCTTTTTTCACCCTCCTGGCCTACTCCCTTGACCAACTCCCATAAACCTCCTTATCCTCTCCCTTCCTTGTTCTCCTGTACTCCCGGTATGCAGCCCTCTATGCCCTCACCCCTTGCAGCACTTCCTTGTTCAGCCAGCATGGTTTCTTGGCTCTGCTCTTCTTACTCCTGCCCCTGGTGCAGGCTACTGTGGCCTCTGTTACCCCAGTCATTATGGCTCCCCACTTTTGTTCTGCATCCATCCCCGGTCTTATATCCTGGAGTCTCCCTCGCAGTATTGCTTCCATCCTCCCAAAGTCCACCACCTTAGTGCCCATGCCTCCTGACTCCCTGCCCAGTACGAGAACGAGCCACACTGTTTGGTGGTCGCTACCTGCTAGTGGGTCCTCCGCCCTTACCTCCCTCACCACCTCCCCATTTGCCAGGACTAGGTCCAGAATGCTACCAAGCCTTGTAGGCCCATTTACCAATTGCATCAGAAGGCCATCCTGGAATGCATCAAGGAGCACCTGGTCCCTGGTACTGCTAGTAGCCGGGGTGTTCCAGTCAACCCCCTGTTAGGTTAAAATCCCCCACTATCACCGCACTCCCCCTTCTACACACCCTCCTGATCTGTTCTGCCAACTCCCCATCCAGTTCCCCGGATTGGGCTGGTGGTCTGCACATCACTCCCAGCCTCACCTTTCTCCCCTTGGAGTCCAGGAGCTGCGCCCAAAGCACCTCTGTCCTCTCCTCTTCTCCCTCGTACCTTATGCATTTGATCCCTTCCCTCATATACAGTGCAACCCCCCCTTCCAACCCCCTGGTCCCTGCTGTATATCCTGTATCCCGGGATTGTCAAGTCCCAATCATGGTACTCTGTGGCCCAAGTCTCTGTCACTGCAGCAGTGTCCACCTTCCCCTCCGGAAGGAGCGCCTGAAGCTCTGCAATTTTGTTCCCCAGGCTTCTTGCATTGAGAGAGACCACCTTCCACCCGTACCCCACCTTCTCCTCACTCTTCTCCTCCTTGGCCTGTGTCCCTCCTCCCGGTAGTCCGCACCCTTTCTCCTCCTTATTCTTACCGCATGGTGGTGCCTTCTGTATTACACTCAGACCACTCTGCCCACCCCCTCCTGGGGTTACTACACCTCTGCCTTTACCTATATCTGGGGGGTGAGCTCATTAGGCTCCCCTGTCTGGACCTTTCTACCAACCTCAGTCTTTTGGCCACCCCCCCACTAGTTTAAATCCACCTTAGTAGAGATATACCCCTCTAATCCCGCCTTTAATACTCCTATCCCCTCCCTGTTCAAGTGTAGCCTGTCCCCCGCGAACAAGTCACTGTTCCCCCAGACCCTACCCCAGTTAGTCACTAACCCATAATTTATGGTGTGGCACCAATCCCTCAGCCACTTGTAGAACTCCTCGATCCTACCCTTCCTCCCCATGCTTGCACATGGTACTGGGAATACCTCCGAGAATGCCACCAACTCCCCCACCCCTCACACTGCCTGCCCAACTCCTACTTCCACAGTCTCCCCTGCCAATTCATTTGTACCCACATGCAACAGTAAATGAGGTTTCTTCCTCCCCCTTGCTACACATTGGAGCAGTTCCTGCCCTGCCCCTCCTGCAGTCACCCCGGGGATAGCTTCAACCCAAATACAGCTGTGCCTTTCCCCCTTCTGCCCCATCTCACCCTTTTCAGTATAGAATCCCCCAGGATGAGTACCCCTGTCGCTACCCCCTTTCCCTTAATTCCCCTTCCACCACACCAGTACTTGTTCTTCCCTGCCCTTTACGACCACCAGCTGCATCCTCTGTGACTTCTGTATCTGCATCCCCTACTTCTGCTTCACCCCTTTTCTCTGCCTTATTCCTCCCATCCCCCTTGAACCCCTTCCCAGCCTGACTACTTCCTACTGGGCTTCCCATGTCGACTTCCCCTTCTTCCCTGCTGATTTCCAACCCCTCTCCTATCCCCGCTGTTGTCAATTTAGAGACATCATTCCCTTCGACCCTGCTAGTGATGTCCCTCCCATCCTTCCCCCTTCCTATAGCCTTCTCTCCTCCAGTCACCCTCTTTCCTTACTAGCCCCCCTCTACCCTTTCATCCTCGCTGTCTCTTCCCCATCTGTTGCCATCCCTCTCATGTCCCGCTTGTCCTCCCCCCTTCAGTATGTTCCTGCTCCCCTTCTCTCTCCCATAGCAGAGGCTCAAATCTAATCCTAGTTGATACCCCTCCTACATCTCTTCCCATTATCGGTTTCCCCCCTCCTACATGTTCCCCTTCCTGCCCCCCTGGTCCCTCCCTACCCACAGCCATCTGCTCTCTCTCCTGGTATTCCTCGTGATCTCTTCCTCCCCCATCAGGAGGCCTCCCCTCACCTCAGGCACCCCCTCTCTTCTCCTCTCTTTTCTGCTAGTGCCTCTGATACTGGGGTCGGTTTCAGTCCCTAGTTGTTCTTCCCCCGTCCCCCCTCTTGCCATCCCCTATTCCCTCTCCCAGCCAGGATACCTACTATACTCATCTGCCCTGCCACTTAGACTCCTCCCTAACCTCCACAGTTCCTCCCACAAACTAGCCAATTGTCTACAGACCATACCACCCCCCCCTCCTCCAAGCCCAGTCCAGGATCATGGCAGACCTACACCCTGTACACCTCACCAACCTTCCAAAAATGCCCGCCCTATTGACATGCGGCACCTGCCTCATTTTGGCCCCCATCTTATGTTACGGGCTCTTACTCCCGGTTTCTGTACCCTACTACAACTATTAGGGCCCTATTCCTGTTCCCCACCTAGTCCCCTACTGCCCCTTTGCCGACTGGGTTAATTCAGTCTCAAATCTCATTCGTTAGATACTGTATTACTGTAGCAATCCTAAAGCCTCCTTGTCTGTTTTTCACCCCTCAGCTACCATACTTTTTGTTCTCAGCTCTCATATAGTTTCACTTAGCCCAGTTAGAAATCCTATTGCACTCCAAGTATTACTCAGCTCAGTTAGAGAAATAAACAGAACAAATAAATATGTATTATTACAGCAATCCTAACAGTATAGCTCAGTACTTAGTTCAGTTGGAGAAATAAACAGAACAACTAAATCTGTATTATTACAGCAATCCTAAAAGTATCCAGTCATTGCTTTGTCTCCACCCCAGAGACCCTGCTGTAATATAGGACCACACGGGACTCTGAGCGGTTGAGTGGGCAACTATAAAGTCCCGACAGAGCTCTGTTGAGCTCGCTCGCTCCCCCTCTCTCACTCGCTCATTCTGTTTCTCCCAGCGCTGCAGGCTGCCCTTTTGTACTGGGCTCCTGCTTGCATTGGCGCCTTTTTCGCCCACTAAAAAATTTGCAGCAGTCCCAACAGAGCTCCACTGAGCTCACTCACTCCCCCCTCTCACTCACTCATTCATTCTGTTTCTCCCTGTGCTGCAAGCTGCCCTTTTGTACTGGGTTCCTGCCTGCATTGGCACCTTTTTCTGCCCACAAAGAAATCCACAGCAGTTCCGACAGAGCTCCGTTGAGCTCGCTCACTCCCCCTCTCTCACTGGCTCATTCTGTTTCTCCTGGCACAGCACACTGCCCTTTTGTACTGAGCTCCTGCCTGCGCTGGAGCCATTTTCTGCCCACAAAGAAATCTGCAACAGTCCCACAGAGCTCCGTTGAGCTCGCTCACTCCCCCTCTCTCACTCGCTCATTCTGTTTCTCCCAGCGCTGCAGGCTGCCCTTTTGTACTGGGCTCCTGCCTGCAATGGCACCTTTTTCTGCCCTCAAAGAAATCTGCAGTAGTCCTGACAGAGCTCCATTGAGCTTGCTCACTTCCCCTCTCTCACTTGCTCATTCTGTTTCTCCCGACGCTGCAGACTGCCCTTTTGTACTGGACTCCTGCCTGCATTGGCACATTTTTCTACCCACAAAGAAATCTGCAGCAGTCCCAACAGAGCTCCGTCGAGCTTGCTCACTCCCCCTCTCTCACTCGCTTATTCTTAATCTGTCCCAAACACTGATTTCCCACTGCGACCGCGCTATCTGAGCCGAAGTGAAAACACATTTCAGCTAGGATGCGAAAATGACAGCTGTACTGTTCATAAGGAGGTGTGAAAAAATGCCAGTGTTGAAAATCTGGTGTGAAAATATTGCAAATTTGCGAAGTTACAAGGTTGCGTGGAAACTGCACAATGCACACTTGTAACACAGTCATTTTATGGACTTTTGTCACCAAATTTTAAACATAGGCATTTTAGGACCTCTGCTGATTAACAGTGTCACTGTCATTTTTATGTTGGCGTGCCAACATCTTGCAGCAGTGGGGATTTGGAGGTGTAGTCGCTGTTGGGTGAATGCAGGGCACGCACCAGTAGGTGCGTCCCTCATTCCCCAATCAGCCTGCATGCCGGCGCCACACCACGCATATATAATGTGGCAAGCACATCTAAGAAAAGGTGCGCTGCAATCCGATCAAAGCTCGCCAGACACAGCGGACCCTTCCTACGTGCTCACCACATTGTCAGCATGACGGCGGCCGCCCAATCCGCTGACTTCGCTGCCCAATCTCCTGCTGGCTTACTGGCCACAAATTTGCTGACGGGAGCCTACTCCCGTCGCAGCAGTTCCTCATTTCTTATATGCCGAGGGGTGCCCAATCCCTCAGCTCTTGCCTCCCTCCCACTTTCCTTGTGCTGGCCAGGTGCCCCAATCCCCTTGACGTAAATTAACACCTATTTTGTTGTGCCGACGAGGGTGCCCAATTTCGTCGGCTGCAGTAACCTCCCCCAAACGCCGTAGAATACAGTCATGTTATGGAGTATCGTCACCAAATTTTCAGCATAGGCATTGTAGGACCTCTGCTCATGAACAGTGTAACTGTCATTTTTGTAATCTGCCCCGAACACTGATTTCCCACAGCAACCATACTATTCTGCACCGGAAGTGCGAAAACACATTTCAGCCAGGATGTGTAAAATGACAGCTGCACTGTTCATAAGGAGGTTTGGAAAAATGCCAGTGTTGAAAATCTGGAGTGAAAATATTACAAATTCACAAAGTTACCGGCGTGCGTGGAAACTGCACAACGCATGCTCATAAAACAGTAATTCTTTGGATTTTTTTCACCAAATTTTCAACATATGCTTTTTGAGAGCCCACCTCATAAACAGTGGCACTGTCATTTCATTAATCAATCCCAAAAGGTTATTCCATGCAGTGACCACAAAATCACCTTTCGGGACCGAATAACACCATGACAGTAACTGAATTAATGAGGAGGGGTCCCACTAACCCCATGTTGAAAATTTAGTGCCAAAATTCCCAAAAATGCCCAAGATATGCACCAAAGTTGAAAAACCCCTATTTATGCCATTATACAGCTTACCGGCATTTCTTCAGTTCGTGGTCGACTTTGAAGAGTGCAGACGTGTTCTCAGTCCACTGAAGATCATCGCGCTAGACTCCGGAGGTAAGTATGAGGTGAGGGAGGGTGTGAGAAGGTGGGTTACACAGAGGGTGGGCATGGGTTGGGGAGGGACACCAAACACATCGAGGGACTGTTTTCTGATTTTATAAGTAAAATAAAAATCCAAAAGACAACACGGGTCAGTTTTTTTCTTTTGCAGGTGTGTTTGGTACACTGGGGTGGGCTTACCTGCATTTGTGGGGAGGGGGACCAAAACCAATGGGATTGGGCCCCCGTTGACACAGAAATGGGTGTGGGGTGCATGATGCCGGCAGGGATCGGGCACCTCCTTGGCACACAACAGAAATTTGGTGGTCAGGACATTATGCCAATGGGGAGTGGGCTCCCCCGTTAGCAAATGAAGTGGTTCGGGGTATGCTAATAGGAGGAGTGGGCACCCCCGTCGGCTTTCATGGGGCTCTGAGGTGGCTGCATATAGCCACTATGTTCCTGGTAATTTTACACCAGGCAAGGTACCGCCTGCAATGACGGGTCACTCCCTCATTGCAGCAGAAATACTGATGCTGCAATGACAAGGTGGCCCCTCATTACAGCGGCCAAATTGTTTCAAGTTGGTGGCACTTCTGCAGAACCAGTGTCATCAGGTCACTGGGCCTACATTGGGTGCACACCGCCAAGCCCACAAATGCAGTGCTGGCATTTGCCGCCACACTGCCGCACCTCCACAACCCGCTTCTCTCCTAAGCTGCCGCATAATGTTTCTTGCGCATGGTGCAAGCAAACATAAAAAGAATTGCCCAGTTCAGCTGAAACTCATTTCCTATGGGGTAAGTATGAAATAATGTGACCTTATTCTGTGCAAGGAATTGTAAAATTACACATACACATATCTCCATAATGCAATGCATTGTGGGAGGAATATGCAAATCACCATGATAAGAGTTTAGACTGGTTTCACGTTCAGCAAGCTATTTTGATGCTTTGCATATGCTTCCCAGAATACTGTGCATTATGGGGATACATGTAATGTTACATTTCCTTAAAACCTAGCTTTATTGCCAGTTCTGTTTTCCAGGCAATCCTTGCCTTGGTGCTTTTTTGCTGAGGGGCTTTGATGTTTAGATTCTTCTGTACAAGATGTCTTCATCTTCAGGGGTTCCTACCTTGACCCTTTTGGGCCCCCCTCCCCCTTCTTCATGAGTATGCTGTCGTCAGTCAGAGGAGATGGTTAGTCAGTGGGAAATGGTGCAGTAATGTGGATCTCTCAACAACAGACAGCAAAACTCATTACTTGCTGTTAGATAATACATAAAAGGTGACTTGGATGGAGTAACAGAAGAACTTCCAGTCTGACTGAATTTTCAGCCCTATGGGGGCCAGGATGTGGCTTAAAAAGGGAGTAAAATGCTAGTAAAATATGAATGTAGATTGCTGGATCATTCCAGGAGGCTGTGGCCCCCTTCATCCAAAATGAATCCGATGGTAATGTAAAGAGTATGTTGGGTTACATGAGTTGTGACACAACAACAAAATATACACCAAGCATAAAAGTCCAGTGCTTTATTACAGCATAATAAACATCAGGTAACTTACACCAGACTACCAGCCTCCTAGACTGCTAGATTGCAGAGGTCGTAGTGGGAGTCGTGGGTCTAGTGTGCTGCAGCCCTGGTCATTCTTCTGCTTTTTCTGGAGTGGCTAATTAGCTCACTCACTGATCCGGGTGCGAGCTGATATTTTATGCAGTCCCAATAACAGAACTGTCCTTATACCATTGCTGAGGCTGCATTTTCCCATTATCTCATCATAAAAGCATCTTGGGATAAAACGAAAATCCAGGCACTCATCTTGCTATACAGTATCTTAGGCAAACATTTACAGTTATAGCAAGTCACCAAGAGAGATGTGCAAAATTACAAAATTTCATTATGTGAAATATTTCATGAAATTTGCACATTTCATGAAATATTTTGTGGGTGCGAAATGCAAATTTTTGCCCATGGAACATGACATTTCGCCTGCGAAATGCTAAATTTCACCACAGAATGGCGAAAATTCACCTGTGAGTGGGCAACATTTTGCCGTTTTAAGCAAAATTGTGCATTTTGCGGTGAGATTCCGCATTCCACAGGCAAAATTTCACAACTTCGCACCCAGTGAATGATTTTACGGCAAGTATGCCGTTGAAATTTAATTCCACAACCTATCTAGTCACCAAGGGCCGCTCCCCGCCAACAACTATGCAGTTACATCAGCAATTAAGTAGTTGCATCAGCAACTCGTTCAGCAACCAGGCAGTTGTGTAGCTGTCAGCAACTATCAGCCAGCTAGGCCCCTCCAACTGTCATGTCGCTAACAACCCCTCCTCATTTCCATCTAATAGGCAGTAACATATTTACGTGCAGCTGGGCCCCCTCAAACTGTCCCACTGCTATCCTGCCTGCAAGGAGATTATGTTGTTTGTGAGAGAAAAAAACTTACAGTAGTTTCCACATTGGCATATCTAAGCTAGCATGTATATGTGTCCCCAGCTGTCTCCACCCATATGCATTTGTGGCAAGGCAAGTCCAGTATCAGTTATTATCACAGTTTAGAAGTAAGCACAATATTGATTCTCAGTGCAGTTTCTAAGTAAATTACAGTGTGTTCTAACTGTCCCCGTTCAGGTTTCTTTTCACTCCATAAGCATGTAAAATAGTTTGGTATAAGCAAAATATTTTGGTAGGATATCAGGGTGTCATTACAGTAAGGAAGCAATAACCTAGAGTGGGGAGCAGTTCTGTTTAAAAAACTCTTAACAGGTGCATGTGAACGTGGAAGAATGCTGCGGTTTCAACCGCCTGTGAGTGGGTGTATTACAGCACAGTATGTTATTGTGTTTATAAAGCGGGGTTATTTGGACCTGCTCTTTGTGATTTTAAATAATAAAAGGTTTCCCCGTGAATTTTGTCAAAGGAATAACACTGAGGAGACACGATTTTTAGATAAAAGCTGTTGTATTTATTAAACGTCAGACAGCATCAAAGGCAGCAAAGCATGACATGAAATGATTATTGCACAGTTCAGTCCACAAAGCCAAGGGTTTCCTATCTGGGATTTCAGTCCTCCCCAGCTATGCTTTCCCAGTGTAACCAGTAACTCCTTTTCAGCACTGGGGTTCAGCAGCATACTTCTCCACTGTTCTGTATTGTGCGCGTTTCACACTCTCATTCACCCTATAGCCACGAAGGTGTACTGATGTTCCTCATGGTGTTGGAGCAATTTCTGGACATACTGTTTAAAAAGTAAACAAACTAGCTGGCCAGGTGGCGCTGAAGGCTGAGGCACTGGATTTCTTACCTCGCACTACGCCGGTGACCCAGGTTTGGGAAGGACCTCGGGTCACTGGGGCGTCAACAAGGGGGCAAGGGTCAGAGTGGGATTGAGCTGTTGGCAGCTCTCCCCTCTCAGGGTTGGTTGTCCACATCCCCCGTAGTTCCACTCCCACTGGGTGGAGGTCCAGTGGGAAGCATGGGGGGGGTGGCGGTGAATGCCAGGCAATGTTTCAGGGCCTACCACGTCACGAAGCGTCACCTGTGTGTGAATCAGCGACAAGATAAAATAAAGACATCACAGATCATATTTGAGTATTTTTAGTCCTTTCATCTTTTGTTATTGTGAGTTCTGTTGAAGGTCGAAGAAGAAGGTGTTCCCAAAGTACGGGACAGATTGCGCCCCCACATAGGTATGGGCATACTGAAGTCTCCCGTCCCCTGAATCGCTGTGTGCTCAGTTCTGCCTTGGATATGATCTGCTTTCTAAATTGTATTTTCTGTTTTCTCCTTGTCAATATTACCAGTGTTAGCGTCTTCTGGTGGATTGCTTCCTCCCGAACGGAGGTGTTGCATCTCCGCAGGACTATCTTAGAAGGAATGCACTGCATACGAAAGCAATAAGACATGACAGAGTGTGGGTTGTTGATTGATAAGAGCATGCCCCCAGGTGCGAATTTGTTTATGTGTGTAAGGAGAATGTGATGATCAGGGAAACAATGTTTAATTAATGTGTTTTATTTTTTATTTAAGGTACTTTTATTTTTAAGGCCCAGTTGAAGGTTTTAACAGTGTAAAGGTAGCAGCCATGTTTGTGATGGAAGATCAGTTCTGGTTGCAGAGGGACTGATAGAAGATAGTTCTGGATGTAGGAGGACTGATTTGCTTATTGTACAATGTGGTTTAGGACCAGGATGACTGTGTGTATATAGAGATTTAATGTACAGTCAGCTGATGTCTCTTAGCCAATGAGATTTCTAGATTTTTTTTTGAAATTCAAAATATTTATTTATTTTATAAACATAAACACAGAACCAGTTGAATTACGTAGAGAATAAAGTATGGGATGGTGTGTGTAACAAGATTTTACACACACCTGAGGGGTTGGATGGCATATAAACCCCGAGGCGGCTTCGAGGTTTATCAAACATCAACCCGAAATGGTAATGTTAAGTTCACACACACCACCCCATATTTTATTTTATATAATTGCTTGGTTAGGCTTTTTTGCCACAGCCAATTATGTAAAATAAATGGTCTGGTGCGGCTGCGGTCTGGATGATGTTTAGCCGAGTCCTCAGTCGCTTAGCAGCAGTTTACATTTTCTTGTTTTTGTTGTCCCCTTTACGGTGTGATTTTTGTTAGGAAGCTTTTTTTTTGAATAGTTACTTACCGCCTAGAGATAGTGGCGGCGGTGCGGTTTCGACCGACAAAGAAATCTGGTGGCGAGCGGTGAAAACCCGGAAGAGCTGTAGGTTGGGCATGCACATAGCGAGGGAAACTGCGAGCATGTTTGCCATTATAAACGCTCCTTTATAATGGCAAATTACACCACGGTTTCCGTATGGGAAAAAGCCTAACCCAGTTATTATAAGAGGTTAGACAACATCTGGAAAACCTAAACACAGTTCACTACCCCTCCCCCACCTCCCTCCTCCCAAACCTCCCTGGAGTGTGCCTATTAAAAGATTGTAAAAGCAGAAATACAACAATAATATTCTAGACTTTTTTCTTGCCATGTTATAAAATAAGATAAGGGATGGATAGTACTGGTTAAAAAAGTACTAGTTAACAATGATAACCAGTGTAACCCAGTTATCCACAGTGAGTAACCTACTAAAATCCTAGTTTGACAGAATTTTCAAAACATTAAGACACATTGTGTATTTATAAAATGGGTGAGAAAATCAGTAAAATGCTTTCTTCTGATTGAACCAAACATGCCACATGACCATGCATTATCCCACAATGACTGCACTCCTGTACTTCTTTCTATTTTTCACCTCCTCCAAAACAATACAGGCCATTGTATAAGACAGATAATCCACTACAGGGTGTGCAGCCCCTTCTCTGATATATGCATGCCAAGTGCCTCACAACACACACCAAAGCATGCATGTATCGGAGCATGACAACACATCCTGTAGTGGATTATCTGTTACATATCTAAATACACATATATATATATATATATATATACACATATATATATATATATATATATATATATATAGGTTGTACCCTTTTGGTTTAAAGAGCATCTCCTCGTGCATTTGTAGAGTAACAGAACTATGATTGTGGGGGGAGTGGCTCAGTCTTTGGCTGAATCATTATTGATAATTTACAATACAATTCAGAAAACAGTATACTGTGCTTTGCTTTGTGCGGTAATGCCAAAACCCAGATGTCCTGTTCAGTTATACTCCGAGTGCATTCACCATGTAAACAATGTCAGTGATACACGACACTCCTACACCGCTACTGTGCTCTTACTTTAAATTACAAAATGCAAGCCAAACTCGTGTCTGTGTATTTAATACACTGTCAATCCCCCACCCCAATTTTAGTTTTACATCTGCTATTCTAATATAGGCTTATGTAGAGTAGTTTTATGGAATTTCTGTACTAAACGATACGTCCAGACTTCTCACAAACAGATTAAAGCATTCAGTTTTTGAAAAATTTGCAAGAAACAGAGCAGCACTGCGTGTTATGCTGTATGCTTTAAGGCTCTCCACCCTTGCCAGAGATTAGCGCGGTAACGAGGCAGGAGAAAGTAATGACAACATAAATGCTGAGGAATGCTTCATGGCCTGAAAAACAAAAAAAAAAGACAGTGAGTTACTATTGGGGCACACCAACATTATACTCGAGCACGAGCTCAGGATGGGGCTAAAACAGAATAGAATATTTTAGATAGGTCTTGCAGTCCTTCTTGGAGTGACAAGAGCTGCCACACCAACAGTCTGGGTTTGAATCCCACACCCAGAACATTGCTGAGATCTAGTAGAAGGTAGAGTGAAATATCTCAACAGATGCTCTCTTCCTTCTCTTCCTCCTCCTTCTCCACCTCTTCTTCCTCCTTCTCCTCTCCCATGGAGGGCTGGCAGAGTTCCTCAGTTTTCCACTGCCCTCTGCTGGCCAGGGAAGTGGCAGCAGCAGAAGTGGATGGCAACTGGGTAACAGGTTTGGGTGAACTCTATAGAGAAGCTCTGTTCTGCCATTCTGACTCCATGGATTGCAGCGGAGATCAAATTCCCTCCCTGCCTGAGGTGGACAGCATCCCCTGAGATGCTCAGCACACCTCCCCCAGCCAGCCCTCTGACGACTCGGGCTTGTTCCCAAACCCAGGTCATTGGCATCATGAGTGGTAACGCTACTGCTGTGCTGATAGGTCGGCTTACCCTCCGTGTGGAGCTTGAGAAGGGTACAAGCAAGAGATGGTCACTAAATCAGAGTCCCTTGTGACTAAGGCTTGGACCCCTAAGTTTTTGAATCCAAAGTCTTTCCATGGTCGAACTGCAGACAGGGCATTGGTCAGGGCACATCCAGCAATAAGTTAGAACAATTTGGGTAGGAAACTGGACAGACATCATTTTCTGCTGGCCCCTTTCTGTGTTTCCTGATTAATGTTACTAAGGTGTGGAGTTCTGCGGCTTCAGCAAAACTAATTGGGAAGTGGCCAATTACTTGGCACTAATAAATTAAGACTCCTATATCTTTCAAGGCAGGAGGATATTTTGAACATAAATAGTCTGAAGCTCACTCCCCTGAGTTCCCTCTTTCCTATAATTCAAACAGTACACAATGCTTGGGAAACTATTTAAACTATCTGAAATCCATTAAAATCCATACTGGCTTCACAGAACTGAGAGTCGGCATGCTTCCCCTTGCAGTCACAAAAGGTTGCATGCTAAAACAGAAATTAATCAGCCGTCATGTTTGTTCCTGTTATAATCTGGACATCAAAACACAGAACCTGTCTTACTGGTATGCCTTTGAACTAAATAATTGAGAGATATTTTTGACCCACTACAGTGGAACCAATTTCTAGACCCTGTATCCTCATTACTTTATTCATTAGCTGGCGATATGAAGAAGTCACTAGTGCTGTAGCAACCTTTTTTGTTTATAAAAAATATTTTAAGTTTTTTCCATGTCATCAAGGAAAAACAAGTAAGAATTATAGAAACGTAGAAACTGTTGGTAGAAAAAGACAATTGGCCCATCCTGTCTGCCCTGTTTTACCCTGTCCTACCCTGGGACTGAAATACAATGCAAACAGGTTCCATACATACAAGTTTATACAGACAAGCTCCATACATACAAGTTTATACAAACGAGTTCCATACATACAAATTTATACAAACGAGTTCCATACATACAAGTTTATATAAACGAGTTCCATATATACATGTTTATACAAATGAGTTCCATACATACCAATTTATACAAACAAGTTCCGTACATACAAGTTTATACAGACAAGTTCCATAGACACAAGTTTATACAGACAAATTCCACACATACAAGTTTATACAAACAAGTTCTGAGGGTAAACACAAATACAACTAATGAAAGGGGAAAAGCACAAGTAATTTAACATACACAATTATACAAGTGTAATTCCAGAAAGGAAATACTAAGAAGGTACATCAGAAAGGAAGCAAGAGAGAGGTTAGAAAGAATGGGAAGTAGGAAAGGAAAGAGGGCAAGGGAAAAGAAAAATATAAGGAGAAAGATAAAACATGTTACATGTATCAGATGCCAGTCGGTGGTCTGGGGTCCCCTTACAATTGGCACTGAAGCAGCTACATAGATTCCCTATCCTTCGGCCAGCCCTAACTTAGGGTTACATTAACAAGGACAATTCAACCCCTGGAAGGCCTTAATGC
This sequence comes from Neoceratodus forsteri, assembly GCA_016271365.2. Lineage (NCBI taxonomy): Eukaryota > Metazoa > Chordata > Ceratodontiformes > Ceratodontidae > Neoceratodus > Neoceratodus forsteri. Next base: position 18,765,826 of record JADMNL010000026.1, read on the forward strand.
TATTATTAAACTAAAGCGTTTTTTAAAGAACGTGTTTACAGTTTAAATTCAAATTGTTCCCTTGTACATCCAAGTTTTACATTCATTAACATAGCCTTTCAGAACATGAGTCAGCCAATCTGATCACTACGTTTCCAGCTGTTGTTCTGTAATATGTTACTGTGTGTATGTGAGCCAATCTGAACCCTCCTTTTCCAGTTGTTGTTCTGTAATATGTTATTGTCTGTCTGTCAGCCAATCTGAACCCTCCATTTCCAGCTGTTGCTCTGTAATATGTTATTGTGTGTATGTCAGCCAATCTGATCACTCTGTTTCCAGCTGTTGTTCTGTAATATGTTATTGTGTGTATGTCAGCCAAACTGATCACTCCGTTTGCAGCTGTTGTTCTGTATCATGTTATTGCGTGTATGTTTGTGTTTGAAATTTAATTTGCAGATGTCCACAGTTCTGTTCTGATGCTATCCCCCTCCCCGACAGCTGCTGGCTATTCACTACTAATGGTAGATCAACAGTTTCTCAGCACCTCTTACCTGTCATTAACTCCTCAAGGCTCTAGCACTGTGAGATCTTGGTACAGATGTCTTTGGCATCCTCGTCACCCTTAAGGGACTCAGCAATGGCATCAACATTCGAATCCACAATGCGGTGACAGGCCTTGATGTCCCTCCTTTTGAAGTTCTCATCACAAACAGTATTCAGGGCTTCCTTGATCTCATCCTATAGACAAGGGCAAGGAAAAAGTACAGTTAGGAAAGTGACCTGACCTGACACTGGCAGAGAACAAGGCAATCAGAGGCAATGAACAACCCTCCTATTTCTAGAAAAATCCAGTTTAAGGTCAGAAGTTTGGGCACTTAGTTATATTCCATTCTATGCTTCATCATCATCATCATCATCATCAAACCCTTTCTTTAGGGACTAGGCAATTTTGCCCCAGTGCTTAGAGCACAGAGCTGTAAACGTGAGCACCCAGATTTAAATTCCCCCAGAGCCCCTTATTCATTGTGTGACCCTGAGCAGGTCACTCAGTGTACCTTAACATAACCCCCTGCCCTCCCTCCCTCCCACTGTACTTTCCATAACATAATACTGCCTCACTTTGTGTTACCTTTTCTCCATGGTTCCCTCTAGCCCGCACCTCCTGTATAAACACCTAATGGCTACCGAAAGAGTCCATGGCGCTTTTTCTTTGCTTCATAGATTTAAACTGAGGAATATAATGATATAACATTAAACAGCAGCATAATGAACTGTTCACAAAAGAATAAACAAACCCTGGGACCGCCTGATGGTTCAGTGGAAGAGCATCTGCTTCAGTGTTGGTGACTCAGGTTCAGAAGCAAGACCGTGTTTTTCAGAATCAGGCAGCCCAGCTGTGGAGTGTTCCCAAGAGAAGCATGAGTCAGCCAGAGAGGGAGACAGCTGGGACCCGGTGCGGCTGCAGCCCCCTCCCCCATGGTGAGCTGGGGAGCTTGCACCCTCATGGGGGGGGGTGGCATCAGCCCAATGTGAGCTGCTGATGTCCAAGACTGGTATAGACTATGCTCAATATCACGGGGTGGGGGGTTGGGACTGTGAAGAAGGGAGAAAGCCACAAAAACCCGATGTGCCAGGACCGCCAGGACTGACTGTCTCTGCAGTTCCCAGGCCATGCTCCACGTGGATCCCGACTGGTCACAACAGCAAGGGGTGCAGCATTTGGGGCTGGGGATCAGCAGGAAACCCAAAGGGCAGATGTAGGCAGTGGTTGACAGGCCAAACAGCTTTATATAGGAAAAAATAAATAAACTACATTAGTTAAAGCTGAGCAATGTACCAGTTGAGCAGTAGTTTAGAACTGAATGTTTTCTGAGGCTAATTTTATTTTGCCCAAATTAAATGCAATGACTGCATCACTGTAGGATGAGGACAGGTGAGTAAACAAAATCTAAGTCAGCTGCAGGTACAGAAAAGGATCTGAATGGAGACAACTGGATGCAGATGCCTCCATCTTGATAGAGATTCCAACCACTAGTCCAAGCACTTGCAAACGCCAAAAAATGCAAAATAGACCACATTGTGTTAAGTCCATTTATTCAAAAAGACAATATAAATATGCTTAAGATGACAGAACACTAGATCTCTCCCCTGCATGCGACAGTTTTGCACATCTTGCGCTTTATCAAGACTAAAAACATGAGCACACAGATAGCCTTATATAAGTAAAGGCAGTTAAAGTGACAGGTGCCTATATAATTTAAACCATGCTCACCGACGCCAAATTCAAGAACCCTTATAAACAAGAGATGCAATTTACAATAAGAGCAATGAAACACAGAAACATAGACACTGTCGGCACATAAGGACCGCTAGGCCCATCCAGTCTGCCCGTAGGCCCTATGCATTGATGTGGCCACTGATCCTAAGTGACCAATGGCTTTTCATCACTCCCTTCCCTCTCAAGGTTCCCTTGTGCCTGTCCCAGACATGCTTAAACCCCTGCACTGTGCTTGCCCCCACTACCTCCTGTGGCAGACTATTCCAAGCTTCGACTACCCTTTCTGTGTAGAAAAACTTCCTCACATTACCTCTTAATCTACCCCTTCCAATTTCATATTGTGCACCCTTGCTCTAGTACCTTTTCTACATTGGAAAATGTCCCCCACCTGCACCTTGTTTATGCCCTTGAGGTACCTGAGTTTCAGTCATATCCCCCCGCTGTCTGCTCTCCTCCAGTGAGTACACATTGAGGTCCTTAGTCTCTCCTCATATGTTTTCTGGTGCAAGCCCTGCACCATCTTTGTCACCCTTCTCTGGATAGCCTCCACCTTATCTATGTCCTTGTGCAGGTGTGGCCTTCAGAACTGCTCACAGTACTCCAGGTGAGGACTTGCCAATGTTTTATACAATGGCATCACCACCTCCCACCTCCCACCTCCTGCTAGTGATACCCCTGCCTATGGACCCCAGCATGCCACTAGCCCTCCCTGCCACCTTTATGCACTGCTTTCATACCTTAAGGTCATCAGAGATGATAACCCCTAGGTCCCGTTCCTCTTTGGTGACAGCTCCTCCCCCAAACCTGTAGCTCTCCCTAGGGTTCCCTTTACCCAGGTGCATTATTTTGTACTTCTTTGTATTGAACCTCAGTTGCCACATCTCCAACCATCTTTCAAGCTTCTCCAGGTCCCTGTTCATTTTCTGCACCCCTTCTGGAGTATCCACCCTGTTGCTGATTTTGGTGTCATCTGTAAACAGGCAGACCTTTACTTCTAGACCCTCTGCAATGTCACTAATGAAGACATTGAACAGGACTGGTCCTAGTATTGATCCCTGTGGTACCCCACTGGTCACCCCCCTCTCCCCAGATTGTACCCCATTTATCACCACCCTCTGTCTCCTGTCTGTTAACCAGTTCCTAACCCAGTTCACCACCTTGTCTCCCATGCCCAGACTACCCATCTTGTTGATCAGCCTTCTATGTGGGACGGTGTCGAAGGCTTTGCTGAAATATAGGTAGGCGACGTCTACTGCCCCTCTCTGATTTACTTTCCTAGTCACCCAATCAAAAAATTCTATTAGATTCGTTTGACATGACCTTCCTGCTGTGAATCCATTTTGCCTCAGATCCTGAGCACTGTTGGATTCCAGATGTGTCACTATCCTTTCTTTCAGCAGTGTCTCCATGATCTTTCCCACCATTGAGGTGAGGCTGACTGGCCTGTAATTCTCCTTCTCCTCCTCCCTACTGCCACTTTTGTGCAGTGGGACTACATGTGCCCTCCTCCAGTCCTCTGGAACCACACCCATGTTGAGGGACTATGTGAACAGGGCCGACAGAGGCACTGCTAGTTCCCATCGCACTAACTAATGACATAAATATAATATTACAATATAGCACTACAGAACTGGTTTAAATTATATATGCACCTGTCACTTAAAGGAGTAGTCCACCCAAAACTTGCAAAAAACATGTGATGTGCAGAGTGCCTTGATTTATATGTTAAGTTGTTGTGTGTCCTTCCCTCTGTCTGCTATTAAGAGTTTTTTCCTAAATTAGCCTGCTAGCTTTAGGGCAGTTTTACAACCCCTGGAGAGCTCCATCTGAGATAGCTTAATTATAATTCTTTGTCCTAGAATGCACCTTGCATCATGTGACAGTGATGTAGTACAGACCATAAATCCCAGGAGCCACCATTTTGGTACCTGTTTCATCTTGATAAAACTCACATCTTAAAGTAAATTACTAAGATTATTACTTTTGTCACAGTTTTACTTTTAGAACATAAATTTCATTGCCTGGCACCTGCGTGAGGTTCTGTATGCAACATTAAAGATTTATACTGGCGTCACTGTTGAGAGGGAAGGGATCATAAATTTGGCTGAAGAGATGGACAGATGATCTCTTCCCCTTCCCAGTGTGCCAGCTCCACCCCCGTACTCAAACAATTTGCGATGTCCACCAAGGGACAGCATGGTGGCACAGTCCATACAAGTCGAAAGAGCTATTTGGGTACGCAGTTAATAATTAGTACTAAAGCTTTTAATATATCTTAAAGCCTCCATTCAACTAAGATGCATTGCCATAGGTAGAAGCCACAATGGCAGTGGTCTACCAAGGGGAAACAAAATGGGGGAGTGTACCCAAAAAACATTTTAGGGTAAAGAGAGATTTTGTGCTAGTAAGTAGGGAGCGTACAGCTATTTGTTCTCTTTCAGATATTAGTCAAGGACGTGCATTCCATTGTCTTCCGGATGTTAGTGGAGGATGGGCATTCCATAATATGTGGCCAAGAGATGTACCTCAATAGGTACATCTCCAGTAGGGACCACTTTTCCTGAATTCATGGTCCTGAAGGGTTTGGGGAAATAGAAGATATGCAAGGTGTGATGTAAAGCCACTCTGCCTTTTTTTCCTTTCATTTGTCCAATGAAAGGCCAGCAAAGGTGGAATTTCTTACATCACTGAACCCATTACCCAATGAAAGTCCAGCAAAGGTGATGTTTCTTATATCACCATTGAATCCTAAGCCCAATGAAAGTCCAGCAAAGGTGTTGTTTCTTATATCACCATTGAACCCTTTGCCCAATGAAAGGACAGCAATGGTGGTGTTTCTTACATCACCACTGAACCCTTTGCCCAATGAAAGGCCAACAATGGTGGTGTTTCTTATATCACCATTGAACCCTTTGCCCAATGAAAGGCCAACAATGGTGATGTTTCTCACATCATCACTGAACCCTTTGTCCAACAAAAAGCCAGCAATGATGCTGTAATGTGGAGGAGCAATGGACGTGGCCTATCTTGACTTCAGGAAGGCTTTCATCACTGTTCTTCATAAGAGGCTATTGAACAAACTGGGCAGTCTTGGGGTGGTACCAGCCATAGATAAGTGGGTCAAAAACTGGCTTTCAGGTAGGTCCCTGAAGGTGATGGTAAATGGGGTGCTCTCTAATGCGGAGAGGGTGACAAGTGAGGTACCACAAGGGTCAGTCTCAGGCCCAGTTCTATGCAATGTCTTCACTGGAGACATTGCCATAGGGCTGGAGGGGAAGATGGACTTGTTTCGCAGATGACACGAAGATTTGGAACAGGGTAGATACATCAGAGGCTGTTAGCAGGATAAGGGAAGACCTTCAAAAAAGCTGGAGCAGTGTTCTAAGGTGTGGTGACTAGGATTCAATGTGGGAAAGTGTAAAATTATACACTTGGGGCATAGGAAATCTAGGGCTACATATGTGCTCAGAGGGGAAAAAATAGCAGTCACCGAGCAGGTTACGGACCTCGGTGGCATCATCTTGGCTGACCTGAAGGTGACAAGGCAATCTCAAAAGGTGGTTGGGAAGACAAACGGAATGCTAGAATGCATAGGGTGGGGTATTGCTAGCAGAAGGAAGGAGGGAGGTCATTGTGCCCCTGTATAAGACGTTGGTCATTCCTCGTATCACCACTGTACAGTGAAACCAATACCGTGAAAGACCATTATAGGAACAAATTCAACAGTTCACTGTAATGGTCGTATGGTACACCAACATGGATTCTCCGTGTCTTGCCCCCCTTCCTCAAACAACTCCAACCTGGAGTTGATTATTTTAAAATTCAGAGGGTGTGCGGGTGGCATTGCCCCCTGTAAAAAAAAAACTTTGTTTCCCTGATGACACAATGCCGACTGTCAGTATTGTGCCATCACTGTAAACGCATTCAACAGAATTCCTGTTGAACAGCTGTGGTGGAGCCATCATTCCTCACCTTGAGTACTGCATCCGGTACTGGAGACCACATCTGAAAAAAGATGTAGAGAAAGAGTGGAGGCTGTCCAAAGGAGGGCCGCCAGACTGATACATGGGCTACATGGGAGGGCGTATGAGGACAGACTGAATGATCTAGACATATACTCCCTGGAGGAAAGGAGGGGGGACATGACTGAGACTTACAAATAAGTACAGGGATTGAACAGGGTGCAGGAGGAAAGCTTATTTCAAAGGAAAAAGGGCTCAACAACTAGGGGTCATGGCATGAAGCTGGAGAGAGGAGAATTTAGGGGAACTGCAAGAAAGTATTTTTTCACAAAGGGTTGTGGATGCCTGGAATGGGCTTCTGCACAAAGTAGTGAGGGCTGAAACAGTCTCTGGTTTTAAGCATGCATGGGACAGGCACAAGGGGATGATGAGAGTGCAGAGAGGAGGGGTGGACTTGTCTTAGGTGATAAAGGGGAAATCAGGAAAAAAATTAGAAGGCGGCAAAGGGATACTCAGCACACAAAGAGTATCATGGGTAGACTAGGTGGGTCCCGCTGGTCCTTATCTGCCGGAATCTGAATGTATGTATTTATGCTGTTTTTTCACATTATCACTGAACCCTTTGCCTAATGAAAGGCCACAATGTACCTCTGTGTCACCAAAGGAAGGGGAAACAAATTGAAAGTAAGAAAGGCGTTTACCTCTTCACCGTCAGCAGGCACAGTCCTCTTTATTTTCCTCATAATGTTTGTGCACTGAGAGCACTTATTCTCCTTGGGTTTCTTTTTCTTCTTGCGTTTTTTATTCTTCTTTTTCTTTTTGGGTTTCTTGGGTTTCTTATTCTTCTTTTTCTTTTTCTTTTTGGGTTTCTTGGGGCGGTTTATGTCAGTATCCTTCTGCTGAATAACAAACAATAGATCAGAATGTTATGCAGATTACAACGTTCAGCAGCATTTGTCCCTCGCCCTTCCCCAACATTAAATGTGGCACCACAATGGCGAAATATATCGTAGTATGCAAGTCCTCCCCATCTGGACTACTCTGATGTCGAACCCCCCTCACAGTCTCCTGCCTGCTGTCTCCCCAGAATAAGTTCACACACACACCCTTCCTATATGAGCAGGGCGGTATGTGTACATAGCAGGTGAGAGATGCTCCAAGGTGCCCAGGGAAGGGGACAGACATGAACAGCTGAGGTAGAAAACAAAAGCAAAAGTGAAATCTGCTGCTGGAGAGATGTGCTGTGACCTGGACTGGCAGGTCACTTTGACTGGAAGAAAACAAAATTCAAATGCAAAAGTGGGTCTCAATATAACATAGCAGCGGGGGGAGAGAGGGGGCTCTTGCTGCATCAGTAACCCAGTTTGGTGACCCACAGGTGCCAGTGCAATCAGGAGCACTGAGGGACAGGTGTATGAATACTCAGTGTATCAAACCAACCGGCAGGTGTACCTCAGTATACTGACGGGAAGTGGCACAAATCAGAAGAAAAAAGTGGCAGCGTGAACCGGAGATGGCAGTCACGCTCCCCCTCTTCCTCAGTTGGGTACCCAGACCCTTATAGCCCTTCTCTGTCTCCATTTCTTCACATCATCAGTCTGGATATTAGATGACACCCCTTGAAGGAGAAGGAAACTGAGGGAGGAGACCTGTGGGAGGGAAAAGCTCTCTGGGGCATAGTTGCCTGGAGTCGAGCATTAGATTGCCATTTGAAACAAGGTCGACCCTTCATTAGCAGAAGAGGCTATGCGCCAGGACAAACAGATGTTTGAAGGAGAGCAGTCCCCCCAGAATGTTCACAAATAATAGTTATGATCAATACCAGTATGACCAGTGGATCTTCCAAGAGAAGAAAAGTACATCCAGGCAGAACAACAGACAGTCACCACAAGCAACCTCACAAACCCCAAAACAGTGACACCTTCACTTTTTGACTCATATATCAAGTAATAAACTTTGTAAAATGGGTAGGGAGACTCCCATTTCCTGATTGGTGGAGAAGATTCCAAAGTTGTGCATTCAGGAATAGGAACTGCACTTTTGCACCTTTCTTAACTTTTTCTTTTACAATCAACCCATTGTGCAATAATACACTGTAGGGTGTGGGCTACTATACCTGCATTGCACTTCCAAGGTGGTTGACAGCACTTGGTGCAATGGCCTCATGCCTCACAATGCAACTAGGTGTGCAGTTCAGGAATGGTAACCAACACCATCATTGATTACTGCTTACATATTTCTTCATTGTACACACAAACAGCCATCACTGATTACAAAGGTTTCATAGTCAAGTCACTTCTTAGCTGTGATCTGTGAGTCCAAGGAGCTATACAGAAACACAGCTAAAGGTGAGGAAACACAATTTATAAGCAGCTAAGAACATGAGTGGGTGGGTGAGTGAGTGAGTGAGTGAGTAGTGAGTGAGCAGTGAGTGAGTAGTGAGTGAATTAGTGAATGAGTGAGTGAGTGAATGGGTCGGAGAGTGAGCGAATGAATGGGTGGCTTGAGTGAGTGAGTGAGCAAGCAGGTGAGTGAGTGAGTGAGTGAGTGAGTGAGTGAGTGAAGGAGTGAGCGAGTAAGTCAGTGAGTGAGGATTGAGTGACTCGGCAAGTAGTGAGTGAGTGAGTGAGAACAGTGAGTGGGTAGGTGAGTGAGTGAGTCAGTCAGTCAGTGAGTAAGTGGGTGAGTGAGTGACTGAGTGAGTGAGTAACTGAGAGAGTACTGAGTGAGTGGGTGGGTGAGTGACTGAGTGAGTGAGTAACTGAGAGAGCACTGAGTGAGTGGGTGGGTAAGTAGTGAGTGAGTGAGTGATAGTAAGTGAGTGAGTGAGTGAGTGCGCATTGAGTGAGTGGTTAGGTTAGTGAGTGACTGAGTGACAGAGTGAGTAACTGAAAGGGTAGTGATTCAGTGAGTGAGTGAGTGGATGAGTCAGTGAGTGGGTGAGTAGTGAGTGAGTCAATGAATGAGTGAGTGAGTAACAGAGTAGTGAGTGAGTGAGTAGTGAGTGAGTCAGTGGGTGGGTGAGTGAGTGAATGAGTGAGAGGATGAGTGGGTGAGTGGGTGAGTAAGTTAGTGGGTGAGTGAGTGACTGGGTGGTTGAGTGAGTGAATGAGTGGATGAGTGAGAGGATGAGTGGGTGAGTGGGTGAGTGACTAGCTGAGTCCGGGCATAGAAAATATGGAGATTTTTATATCTCTTGTACATAAGGGCAATACACTGGAAGGGGCCAATTTGCATCAGCACATCATGGTTTTTGGCAGCCCGATCTCGGTGGGGGGGCTGGACCTTTGTAGGAAAATCCTGGCTCCACCATGGGGGACTATTATTTTACTGAGCAGAAAGGTCTTTTATTTCAGAATATATTGGGACCACGGGGAGGTTTAGTACCGAGCCACTATCTAGGTAGTAGTGGCTCAATTAGGGTAGTCAGTAGATCATCTTTAATAAACACACAAATCAATAAAACGTAATTAAAAATAGTGGAGGTGTTTCATCTTCCACTCAAACAGGAGCATTAGGCCCATTCATGCTTCCTTTTTTTGTTTAGTTACATATGCCCAGTGCTATTCAAGGAAGGCTGCGAGAGAGAGAGAGAGAGAGAGACCTCCAGCTTCTTCTATAAGAAACATCTTGAACAAACTAATTCTTGGCCTTTAGTCATTGCATAGAAAACTACACATTAGTGAGTTCATTTTTTTTTTTAAATCAAATGGAAAGAATCTTGATCTGTAAGGGGTTTATATCTTAGGGGCCACTGTTAACTTAATGGTGTTTACTTGTCCCAGAGAGCAAGATTAAACTTCTTAAATTTGTCTAATTCCAATTTGATTTCCTCAACAACAGAAGGAGTCATTTAACCAGGTGAGAAATAGCAGAAGGAATATGTATACCAAGAGATTTAGTGTGTTTAGATTTGAGACTTACCAGGATAGTCGAGGAGACAGGATTTGCCAGTGAGCCTTCTACAATCAGTGGCAACAATTCAGACTCCACCAAGTTCAGACCCAGTTTGGACAATTTCTTAAAGCTGTCTCCAGTGGGAATGTCATGAGGGAGAGATGAACTGGGATTCTGCAATGTGAGAAGGAAATTGTCAGCAAAACTCAAACTTTTACAAGAATTCTTTTCAAAATGAGTACCTTCCATGGCAGTGTAACTTCTGAGGTGGCAGATTAGGGGCTCAATGGCCAATAAGAAAAGAATATGAGAGAGGGAGGGAGAAACCTTGCCTGGTTCCATGTGCAAGAGAAAAGGAGACCGATTGCATATCATCAGTTAGTACACGTGCTTTGGCATTAGTATAGAATGTTTTGACTCACTTTGTAAAGATCTTACAAAATTAAATTTAAGTAACATTTCTGATAAATATTTCCATTTGAAGGAATCAAAGGCTTTTTGTGATATCAAGTGAAATAAGGGCAACAGGTCTGAATTTATTCTGAGACTTCCAAATAACTGAAGTTGGTCCCCTGATTTTGTTTGCACTTTGCCTACCATGTATGAAACCTGCCTGGTCCTTACCTACCAATTCTTATATCAAATGTTTAATACAGGAATTTAGAATTCTAGCCAATATTCTATAGTCTGTGTTTAAAAGGGATATTTGGCAATAATTTAAGCATGCTGTATGGTCTTTGTCTTTTTAGGAAGAAGAAGAATAACTACTCCTACCTGTGAGGAGGTGGGGTAAATGACTGGACCTATGTGATTCTACAAACATGTCTCTGAGATGGAACGAGAATGAGGGCACAAACTTTTTATGAAACACCCCTGGTATTCCATCTCAACCTTGAGTTTTTTTCCCAAGCAATGTTGCTACACTTTTATTTATTTCTCCTAAAGACATTGGTTGTAACCCACTGTGATCTTTCAACTGGGGAAATTTAATCTTGTCCAATGGTTCCTTTATTTTTTGGAATGTCTGGATCTGCCTTAGATGTGTAGAGATTCTTGTAAAATTTCTTATAATGAGAATTTATCTCTTTTAGAGATGAGGCCATTTAACCTGCAATGGGGCTGGCAGTAAAGCCTAGCAGTTAAAGTAGTAAGCTGTTACTTGGCTTGGTACATCCAGCAGCCCTGGGTTTAATTCCCACAGCCTCTATTTGCATACTGTGTGACCCAGAACAAGTCACTTAGCCACCCCAGCGCTCTCGGGTCATCCATGAAAACAGGCACTTGTGCCTAGTGGGCCTTACACGGTTACCAAAGAATAAATAATTAAATTGGTTTTATAGCTAATAAGTGTATTACCTGATTGCTGTTTCTTTTTGTTTGTCATAGGGATTTTTATTCCTCCTGTGGCAGGGTGGCTAACATCAGCCCCGTTCTGTCAGTCACCACAATCTCCAGCCTTCTCTGATTTTCAAGGGACTTGTATCCCCTATGGGTTACTCCCACCCATGGTAGAGCCATGAGGGGAGAGCCATTCTCCCCCCAAGTCATACATCCAGATTGGTTCCCTTGGAACAGATTGGCAGAGCAGGTCGTGACATGACAGATGGGGCTTCATGAATCCCATCCTCCATCTTTTTCTATTTTTATCCTCCAGCTCCACAAACATGCGATGAGCAAATTAAGCAAGCGCCACCTCCAAAGAGGTGCCCCCAATGCTCTGGACATGAAGCCTCCCCACACGTGCCTCGCACATACCTCCACCAGGTCTCCTCCAGGTGGCAGTTGAGCGGCAGGTCACGAAGAAGGAGAGCTGTCCTCTGGACGCTCAGTTCTCCCTCCCCTGGCAGCCCGTGTCTGTTAGTGAAACAGGTTGCCAGCATGGCAGGACATAAGGCGCTTACAGTGCCTCAGCCCTCCCTGCCACGGGGCCGCTCTTTGATTGTTGTTTCTTGAGTCTATGGGCTAACACTTTTGAAGGTCAGTCCCCATTTTCCTAATATTTCTGTTCCAGGTTAAAAAAGCTAATTCTACCCCGGCATTTTGGGCCATGTTAATTGCATACTTCACTCGAGTTATGTTCAATAAAGGTTCATTGTTTGATACTCTACAAGATTTGTGTTCGTATAACAATTCTTCTGTTTTTTTTTTTTCATTTTAAGTTGCTGGGCAGCATTTTTTTTCTTCTCAGAAGAAAAGGAAATAGCTCTCCATCTAATAAAACATTTATATGTTTCCTACAAGGTGCTGTTGGACACATCTCCCATATTGTTTAACACAAAAAGGTTTTGATCTCTTCATTGATCCAATCACAGAATAATTTGTCATTCGGCGAGGATCCACCTAGGGGGAGCTACTCTCGTCACCTAACTGAATGTTCACTACTCTCAGAGCACGGTCTGAGATGGTGTTGTCAATTCCAGTGGCCTCAAGGGCGGAGTGACATAATGACCTCTATGTGAAAATATACTTAGTAAGGGAATATGTCATGTACCAAGAAATAATATGAGTCATGTCTATCTGTTGGATGAACCAACCTTCAGGGACCACAAAGCCCATGTTCTTGTACCAGGTTCAAAAGAGAAGCTCTAGTGTTGTTTTTAGAAGTTAAGTTTCTACATTTGCTTCTCTCACTGTGTTAAAGTCCACTCCCAGGATAAGTTCAGTATAAAAGGCAGCTGTACTGAAGTGTCACAAAAGTACTCCAACTCACCTCTTCCAAGTCATCCTTCCACACGTATTCAGTACAGTAGGAAACTTTTCCACACTGTGTTGCTGTATGTAGGTCCTGACACCAGACATCAGGTCCCGCTGCACAGTCCTTACTGGTCAATGGCCCACTGCTCACAGCTTGGGAGATAAGAGAAAGCATGCATTTTATGGGGGAGCAGTTTTTGTTATCAATCTCCTCAGCCCCTTCCCAAAATTTCTCATGGTGCCATTCACCTATGATATTCTAATGGCCATGTATTTTTTCTGGGGACAAAGCACTAAGACCAAAGCAGCATCTGGGGGAGGGTTAATGAAGGGGAAGGGTGGAAGGGAAGGGCAGCTGCAGAATAAGGGGTGCTAGCTGCACATTCGAGCAGACTTGATAGACCTCTAGGCCTTTATCTGCTGGCAAATTTCGTATGTTTGCATGTTCGTATCTGTGCTAATTACATAAAGGAAGGGTCCCACTTTCATGATGGGCTCTGATTTTGGACAATACAAATTGCAGTCATGAACAAGAGTGACTACTACAGTTACTGGCTTTAGCAGAACTCAGCCCTGAATCAGACTCCCAGTACACATACAAGTGCATCCTGTTCAGCACTTTTACATTCAGTAACTTGAGATTAAATACTTGTTGAACACTTTTTCAGGAGCAGAAGAGCAAAATAGAGGCTACAGGAGAAGACAATCAAGTGTTTCACCTTGGAGTCATGAATGGTGTGCAAGTCAGATGCAGCGAGAGAGGAAGTGAAGTTTGAGGTTAAATTTGATACATGTTAAATGCTGTTCGAGTGTCTTCTCACATTTCTGTCTCTGCCTTTCTCTTAACCACTGGGACGGGAGGGGTCTTAGATTGACTCATACTTGAAAGATGCAGAAATTTTGTGATCTTATTGCTAGAGAACAGGCCTAGGTACTAGGAGGCCCTGGTTCAAATCCCACCAGTGCCACTTACTTTCTGTGTGACCCTGAACATGCCCCTTAACCTCTTAGTACCTCAGCCCCTCCTTGCAATGACAATGATTAAATGCAGGACCCAAACAAAAAGAAGATACTGTGTCTCAGCTAGGCTATCAAGGGTTAAATACTTTGTAAAGGAGCCAGCCCGCCAGAGCAGCACTAGAGCTATTGCTCGCAATGCTGATGACCCAGCTTTGGGAACAAGCCACAGCCTTCAGAGGGCCGGTCAGGGGAGCATGACTGAGCATCCCACAGAACACTCTCCTCCTCTGGGGAGGGGGGTCTCATGTCCCACTACTCTACCGCCACGTGGGCGATCATAGGTGGTGCAGGGGATCCATAAGTGGTAGGTGGGTGGCAGGCATGTGCCCATGGGTTGATATCATCATCCCAGATGTGGCCAATCCTAATGCGCACTGCTGGCATGGAGTGGCGAGAACACAGAAAACAGCGTACGGGAAGGGCAGATGAAGTTCTTCCAGTGGCCCACTCCCACGTCGGATCTGAACTGCAGTGCTCCAGGATAGAACCACCCTTCCACCTCTGCCCCAGATGGCCAAATGACTGCAGGGAAGAAATGCCACAGTGGCTGATGGCAGCCCCAGCCCCAGGGGGTAAGCTTGGGGAAGGGGTAGCACAGGGGTGTGTTACAGGTTGAGTGGAGGGACCTGGGGTGACTGCAGCAGGGTCTCAGCAGGGAGGGCAGCTCACTAGGAAATCATGGAAAGAGGTTCAAACCCATTGCCAGAGGGGTGAAAAGTATATTTAAAAAAAATACAGTCAGTTCCTGTTGTAAGCACCCTGCTGGGGACAGCAGTATTTGTGCATACATCCAGAATTGCATGTATCCAGAAAATGAACTCTACTTTTTAAAGGCCTGCAGGAAGTCTAGTTTATCAATGCAGTAATTAACTGTATTGTTGTATTCCAGACAGGGAAGGCATATCAAGCAGCTGTACCTCACCCTCAGTGCAAAACACGGTTCTCTCTGGTTTTCTCAAATGTTTGGCAGGCAGCACACTGAGTGTACAGAACTCCACATTCCTTTTAAGCTACACCCACAACAACATTTAGTGTTAATTTCACCCTGAATCTGAGCAGACGTACACTCTCAGTCAAGCCAGAATACCACAAAAAAGGGCAAAAATGTTGCGTACAGCGGAGATCTGCTATGAATACAACCAAAAAATAAATAAATAAACAAACTGCACAGCATATGAAAGGATTTTGGACTGAAGAAAAATGTGCATATATGCATACATCAAAACGACATGCAAGTGGAATTGACTGCATTTTATAAAAGCAAAAGATGCCGTCTGACAAGGGAAAGTTTATTTGTTTATTTGTATTTTGGTAACCGGTACCCTGAGCTTCTGCACTTCTGCCCTCCTGAAGGAGATTATGTATCTTCAGGGGATCATGCCAGAGCATATGTTCACAAGCTTTGATTAGAGGGGTGGAGGATTAATTCTGTTCATCTCCTGTCTGAACTGAATCACTCTGAATTTATTTAACGGCCTAAACAATGGGGTCTCAAAACTACTACTTCCTGACCATACGCTCTCAACTGTCTGACATTAGGAAGGATGTCCCTCATATTACCCCTCAGAAACCCTCTGCCCATTTCTCTCAACCATCTGACATTAGGAAGGAGGTCCCACATATTACCCCTCAGAACCCCTCTGCCCATTTCTCTCAACCGTCCAAGATTAGGAGGATTGCCCCTCATATTAACCCTCAGAACCCTTCTGCCCATTTCTCTCAACTGTCTGACATTAGCAGGGATGTCCCTCATATTACCCCTCAGAACCCCTCTGCCCATTTCTCTCAACTGGCCGACATTAGGAGGGAGGTCCCTCATATTACCCCTCAGAACACCTCTGCCCATTTCTCTCAACCGTCCAAGATTAGGAGGATTGCCCCTCATATTACCCCTCAGAACCCTTCTGCCCATTTCTCTCAACTGTCTGACATTAGGAGGGATGTCCCTCATATTACCCCTCAGAACCCCTCTGCCCATTTCTCTCAACTGTCTGACATTAGGAGGGAGGTCCCTCATATTACCCCTCAGAACACCTCTGCCCGTTTCTCTCAACTGTCCAAGATTAGGAGGATTGCCCCTCATATTACCCCTCAGAACCCTTCTGCCCATTTCTCTCAACTGTCTGACATTAGGAGGGTTGTTCCTCATATTACCCCTCAGAACCCCTCTGCCCATTTCTCTCAACTGTCCAACATTAGGAGGGTTGAGCCTCATATTACCCCACAGAACCCCTCCACCCATTTCTCTCAACTGTCCGACATTAGGAGGGATGTCCCTCATATTACCCCTCAGAACCCCTCTGCCCATTTTTATTAACTGTCCGACATTAGGAGGGATGTCCCTCATATTACCCCTCAGAACCTCTCTGCCCATTTCTCTCAACTGTCCAACATTAAGAGGGTTGAGCCTCATATTACCCCCAGAACCCCTCTGCCCATTTCTCTCAACTGTCCGATATTAGGAGGGATGTCCCTCATATTACTCCTCAGAACCCCTCTGCCCATTTCTCTCAACTGTCCGACATTAGGAGGGATGTCCCTCATATTACCCCTCAGAACCCCTCTGCCCATTTCTCTCAACTGTCCAACATTAGGAGGGTTGAGCCTCATATTACCCCTCAGAACCCCTCTGCCCATTTCTCTCAACTGTCCAACATTAGGAGGGATGCCCCTCATATTACCCATCAGAACCCCTCTGCCCATTTCTCTCAACTGTCCGACATTAGGAGGGATGCCCCTCATATTACCCCTCAGAACCCCTCTGCCCATTTCTCTCAACTGTCCGACATTAGGAGGGTTGTCCATCATATTATCGTTCAGAACCCCTCTGTCCATTTCTCTCAACTGTCTGACGTTAGGAGGGATGCCCCTCATATTACCCCTCAGAACCCATCTGTCCATTTCTTTCAACTGTCTGACATTAGGAAGGATGCCCCTCATATTACCCCTCAGAATCCCTCTGCCCACTTCTGTCAACTGTCTGACATTGAGAGGGATGTGCCTCATATTACCCATGAGAACCCTTCTGCCCACACCTCTCATCTGTCCGACATCAGGAGGGATGCCTCTTATATTACCCCTCAGAAACTCACTGCCCATTTCTCTCAACTGTCCGACTTTAGGAGGGATGTCCCTCATATTACTCCCTCAGAATCCCTCTGCCCACTTCTGTCAACTGTCTGACATTAGGAGGGTTGTCCCTCATATTACCCCTCAGAACCCCTTTGCCCATTTCTCTCAACTGTCTGACATTAGGAGGGATGCCCCTCATATTACCCCTCAGAACCCCTCTGCCCATTTCTCTCAACTGTCCGACATTAGGAATGATGCCCCTCATATTACCCCTCAGAACCCCTCTGTCTATACCTCTCAATGGTCTGATATTAGGAAGGATGCCTCTCATATCACCCTTTCGACCCCTTTTGTCCATGCCTCTCACCTGTCCCACATTAGGTATGATGTCCCTCAGTTTGCCCCTCAGAACCCCTGTGTTCATATCTCTCAACTGTCCCACATTAGGAGGGTTGTCCCTCATATTACCCCTCAGAATCCCTCTGTCAATCGCTAATAATGAGCACTTTAGTTCAGTTTTCACAGAAGAGGCTTCCCTAGTAGCCATCTGCGATGAGTCCCTTGCAATGGGTGACATGCCAAGGGTTTTGAGTGCGGCAAACATGGTACCCTTATGCAAAACTGGGACAAAGAGGACCCTGCTAATTACAAACTGGTGAGTCTTAGATCCATTGTGGGTACGAGTCTGGTGACAACAGTCAAAGAGCAAACTGTTGAATTTTAAGAGGAAAGGGGCTGATGGTCAAAAACCCAGCATTGATTCAAGAGGGGGCAGACCTTGTTAAATAAACCAGTTAGACATTTTAGCTCAGATTCACAGCACAGTAGGACATCATCAAGGGGATCCTCCGTGGGGTAATCACTGGTGGCAGAGCAGCCAAGCGGGAGGGGTGTAGCGGTGCTGGGACTACAGTAAGTGAGGGTCTTAGAGCAGACTGCAGCCTCTGAACTCGTGCCCCAACACCAGAGGCATGATGTTATTCCAGCACTACACACACCCTTTCATGTATTATTGCTTTGTTTTTTTCTCTCCTTATATCCACTCATCAATCTTACAGAAATACAAGCACACAGCATGCATAATGCGCACTTGGAGTTCTGTAAGGGTATTTTCTACAAAGAGCCATCCTGCAGTCTTGTTTGGTTAGTTGAGTATTTGTTAATGCATGATTCCATATACACTATCAGATTTAGTTATGGATATGTAGTTAATACACGTATTAATACAATATATGTAGGGATTCTGCTACATAAAGGAGGTGGTATAGCACAGTGGTCTAAGGCTCTGACCTGCAAATCTGGTGACATCCAGCAGACCAGACCTGGGTTTGAATCCCACAGCTTCCACTTGTATACTGTGTGGCCCTGAGCAAGTCACTTAACCTCCTTGTGCTCCCAGGTCACTCCTGTAAAAAAGCTTTTAGCTTAGTATGCTATACCTGGTTAAACAACTAAATTAAAAAAAAAAAAATAAATGCATTATTTTACCAAGACTCTGACCCAAGTGAAAGACAAACAATGTTATTCACCAAATGGGTAAATAACACTGTTTATTTTCCACTTGCTTCATCGCAATCAACTTGATTGACAGCGCATTCTGCCAATCCCACAGTGAATCTGACCTTAATTGTCACACAGAAGTTCTAGAACACAGACATTTTATACACAGAACATACAATGGACTGTGCTGAAAATAGAGAACACTGGATGGGCAACTATGCAGAACCAGTGTGTCCTGCCACAGAGGGATTCTGATTCTCTCTGACTTCGAGAGTGAAGATCGAGAGGTCCATGGGAATCAGAATCCCGAGGTGGCAAAACACACTGGTTGTGCATAGAGTTGCTCATCCTATATTTTTTATAGCGTATAGTGCTGTGTGAAAATTGTGTTTTGTAAGTTCTTTTGCTTTCATAATGAAACTGACTCGTGCAGTCTCTAGAGGTTCTAGAATGCTGTTCTGCCACAGTAGGGTAGAACAGCATTCCATGACATTGGAACTGTGGTAGAACAGCATTTTGAAAGGGATGGAATTCTATACAAAACAACACTCTACTATTTAAGCAATAAGGCATGACGCGGGGGGTGTTATGGTGGGATAACGACCCACCTTGGGTGGGTTGAAGCACGAGGCATAGCCAAGTGCTTCCACCACCCAAGAAGGGCCATTATCCCTCCATAACACACCCCCTGGAGTGCCTTATTGCAATTATGAAATGGGTCCTTTTAGTAAATTTTATGCATTTCTTTAAACATATTACTTTCAGCTGGGCCATTATGCTGGGATAGCGGCCCAGCTGAAAGAAGAGCTTGGCCAATCAGAATTCAGCATTCTTTACAGCCATTTTATAAACACTATTATGCCATTAATTTCCATTCTTGAGGTAGTGGGACTTTCATAACTCACTCGTGGATTTGCCACTCGTGAGTTATGGTCCCACCCCCTCGTTCACGGAAATAAAGGGCACATTTGAACACAGGCCATTGTATACCTTCTATTTATTTGTATATTGGAAAACTTCAATAAAATGTTACTGACAAAAAAAGTTGTTTTAACAATTAGACTTATAATCACAATAATAACCTTGAAGCCGGTCATTTCCTGTGATTAATGACTGCCTGGAGAGAGGTGGTCTGGTCCTCAGCTGTGCCTTGGGCCGCCCATCCATTCACCCCACCAACAGTTTGGTTATGCCTCAGAAATGCCTGGCCTTTTGGTTATTATTGCTTAAATAAGCAAACGTTTCATCAATTGAGGATGCTAAAACACAGATAATTGACAGGTAGAGAGGGACTTCTTTGTTTAACATACTAATTGCCAGCAGATTAGGCCTTACAGTCTATCGAGTCTGCTCAAACCTCAGATACCTAGTTGGGTACTGAGGCCCCCCCCCCCTTGTGTTCCAGAAACCCTTATCATCCATCCCCACCCCCCTGGGCCAGGTCATCATCTGATACATCCGCTTTCTGTGTCTGTCCCACCCTCTCTTGAAGTCCTTCATTGTGGATCTCTGAACCAGCTCGCCAGGCAGCACATTCCAAGGATCCACCACCCTCTCAGTGAAAAACCTCCTCCTCTTTTCCCCCCTCACCCTTCCACCTTCCAACTTCAAACCATGCCCTCTGGTGATACCTCCCTGCTTTAGTCTAAAGTCTAGTCTAAAGTTTACTAGTTAACTTTCTTTCTTTCCTTATTTATTTCTCTCTTTCTTTCTTTTGAATTTGGATAACCGGGTTAGACCACTGAGACAGCATGTCCCTTTTTCATGGTGACCCGGAGCTAATTACTGATGGGGAACCTTTGTAAAAGAATCCTTGGTTCAAAGCTATTTGTAATCCCAGTAATTAATAAATAAATAAATTAAAAAAATAAATAAATAATTACATTTAGTGTAAAAACAGTAGGAGATATGCAATATCACATTTACATTATGTACCTTCAGTGGGTAAAATTGCACACATGTTCTTTGTAGGAGAGGAAAGACCAGAGTTACTGGTTAATTACACAACTTCAATTACACAGGTGCAAATAGATAGTTATTACGTTTGAATATAACATAACATTTACAGGTCGCAGAATCATATCTAAGTTGCATACATTACAAGACTAGAAAACAGAAGCAGTTCCAGCTGTTAACAAAACAGAATACCTGTTTTTAATAAATACAAATTGGCATTTTTTTTTTACTTTTAAATTGTTTCTCAGTTTACCAATTCTCTAAACACAGTTAGACACTCCAGATCATTGGCAGTCTGGGGTTAATGGACTTTCTGGTGTTAAAGGCACTCAGCACAAGTGCCTAGTGTCTCATTACACACCTGGGCATGCATTAACCCCAGACTATCAACGCCCTGTCGTGTGTTATTGCTTACCAAGTGATGAGTCAGATATTGGTAGTGTAGGGGTTGTAGACTAGAACAAAACAGAACAGAACAGAACAGAACAGAATATAATTTGGGTTTATATAGCTTCTTTCATTCACACTGTATTCCAAATTGCATTGCAAAGCAAAGAGTATAAGTTTTTGGTAGTCTGAGGGGACTAGAATAGAATGCAGTTTGGTTTAATATAGCACCTTTTATATAGTGCCTTTTATATAAGCTGTGTTTCCAAAGTGCTTTATAAAGCAATGCATTAGATACTGTCAGTGCAGGGACTGTTGAATAGACTAGAATGTGGATTTACATAGCACCTTTTATACACACTGTATCCCAAAGTACTTTACAAAGCAATGGGTTAGATATTGGTAAACTGGAGAAGAGAAGAGAAGAGAAGAGAAGAGAAGAGAATTGAATTTAGATTTATATAGAACCTTTCATACACACAGTATCCCAAAGTACTTTACAGAGCAGTGTGTTAAATACTGGTGAATCATGGTCTGTAGAATAGAATAGAATAGAATTTTTGATTTTTATAGCATTTATCATATGCAATGTATTCCAAACTACTTTACTAAGCAAAGCATTAGATACTGGTAGTACAGGGTCTGTAGAGCAGAGTTTGGATTTGTAATAATATAGCACCCTTCATACATACTGTAACCCAAAGTGCTTTACAGAGCACTGGGTTAGATACTGAGTGTGCTGGCACTGTAGAACAGAATTTGAATTTATATAGCACCTTTCATAGACCCTGTATCTAACAGAGTTTTACATATAGTGCATTTAATACTGGTAGTGCAGGGACTGCTCTGAGCACAATGTTTGCAGCAATATTGTCCTACTAATGTCTCACAGAATGTGGTGTCACAAAACCTTTAGCTCAGCATTTTTAAAGTTACAGCAGTTAGAATTGTATTTTTCGAAGGTTATTAATTACTATACTATATATGATGTTTTGTTTTACTGATGTGTAGTAGTAATAATACAACTGAGTTGGCTCTGCGGGGATGAAATACCCATTTTTTTAGTTTTTGTCCCCCTTTTCCTACCCTGATATCAGGGTTGCAGAGCCTACACCCTGTTCTGTGTAAGGCAGGTGAGTGTCTGCTTTCACAGAGAATTTCTGAAAACTGAACTACAGGCCTGAAAGAGTAATTGCCTGATGGTGGGATCAAACCAGGAATCCCGGGTCTCAGAGTCAGCGGCTCTAACCATTCAGAAAAAAAGGATATTCCTGGGAGCTAGCAGGTTAGATTTCTGCATTGAACTTTCATGCATTGGAACAGGTGTAACCATGGTCACAACAGCAACGTGGGCAAGTAAGGCCGCAATATTCTGTTCTACCTGCGATCAGCTGCGTACATGACTGCAAGCAAAAACATGGTGCATCACCAGTTAACATCTGCCATTTGTTTACCTAAAAACCACTGTTCTGTGCACAGTTACTGCTAGTCACTGCCCACCCCCCACAACCACTTTTTGCCTCTGACAACCAAGAGAGAAAACTTGATGCACCATCTCATTTTTCATGGGGTCCTGCTTCCAAGGAACTTTACAACAGAGAGGAAGCGTAGTACGGGGATCTCAGGTGACTTGCTCTGGGTCACCCTAAATTGTTGCTTATCATCATAAATTATGTAAATTTGTAACCTGATATGTATTTGTAATTCTGTACGTCAGGAAACCACTCTAAATGAGTTAATGCTCATTGGGTTATTTTCCACCTTTTTCATGCTTTAAAATAAAAATATTGAGTCTTGAACCCTGGGATCTCCAGTTTCCCAGTTTTGTGCTCCAACCTCTGAACCACACTGTTGTCCCAAGTTGGGATTGCAGCAGCTTCCTAACTGTTCTGTGTATTATATGTGTCACATTTTAATCTTCTTCAAAGTTCTGGAGTTTCCAAACCTTATCTCAAAAATAGTTTGAGTGCTGTAAAGATGCCCCCCCCCCCAAGATATGTGCAAATGTGGGCAGAACAATCCCACCAGAAATCTTTGAGTCAATGAGGAATCCCCTTTACTCTGAAAGCCTTCATTTTACGCCATTTGAAAGATGTTGTGAAAATAATGTGCCTTACCTGAGACCACGCAGAGGACTGCCAGGAGACAGAGAACAGCCATTGCTGCTCTGGGGGAAGAGGAGTGGTCTGCCGACCACTCAGTTGCAGCCTTTTTATAGTTTCGAGAAGGTTACAAAGAAGTGTTTTCAGAGTCAAAAATAAATATTTGATATAACCAATCAAAACAGAGCATAGAGGAGGGGAGAAATGGAGAAGAACACACTCTGCTGTTCCCTCCCTTGGCCATTACATCCAAAACAGGAAGGAGTGATGTGGTTTTCATCTGTGGTGCATCTCTCTCTCTCTCTCTCTCTGTTTCTCTCTCTCTTTCTCTTTCTCCCCCCACTCTCGCTCTCTCTCTCTCTCTCTCTCTCTCACACACACACGCACACAGTATGCCTAGGTGCGTACTGTGTGATCCTGAGCAAGTCACTTAACTTCCTTGTGCTCCCAGGTCACATCTGGAAACAAGCTTCGGCTTAGTGTGCTACTCCAAGTTAAACAATGTTCCCTCCTTCCTCCTCTCTCTCTCTCTCTCTCTCTCTCTCTCCCTCTCTCTCTGTTTCTCTCTCTCTCTCTCTCTCTTGCATGCTCTTTTTTCACTCTCCCTAGCTGTCCTTTAGTTTCTGAGAAATGTGTTGTTACATTAAGTCTGGGGGCTGAGTTGGGGGGGTATTAGGACTTCTATCTACTTGCCTTTTTGTCTTTCTAGTAACCACATTGTTAATGGAAGGGACATAGGGTCCAGCTTGTCTGTCCACCACCCTTTCCATACAGTGGTAACTGTACCAGTTCTCGTACAGACACACATTCAAGCTTCAGAACCAGAATGCTACTCTGACTCCTGGTAGCAGATAGTTTCCTACACAGATCGGGTTTGTTCTCAGATCCCGCTATGTTGGACTGCCAGGCCTACAGAGCTTGTGGAGGGAGCATGTGCCTCCCCAAAGTTCAATCCAAGCCATGTTTTTGGGGCTGAGGAAGACTACTAATGTGTAATATAGCATTCTCATGCCATTCATTTGTTTATCATGTAACCTACCAGAAATTCTCTTGGTTTGACATCCTTGTAGCCAAGAACACCGGGGACTATTGACTGGCATTTTATTGCTGCATCATGTTCTCCAACTCAGCCCCTCGGTACAGAAATAAAAAAACAGTATTTTAAGAAAGAAATGTAATCTAATCAGAGCATCAAATTAGACAAAACAGAATGGACCTCAAGGCTCGGCTCACTCACCAATAATGTTATTCAGCCCAATATAAGTGGTGCGTCTAGTTACTTAAATAGCTTCAACCAACATTCCTGAGTCTAGCTCATTAGCAAATAACTCCAGTAAAAAAACTATAAATAGTTACTATCTAAATATTTCTTAGGAAATGCTCAATAATCCTGATGCAAATTGCAAATCAATGTAATATTCACCTGGCGTGTTACTTCTCTTGAATACAAAAAGTATTTTTCTGAAAGTATACATAAATACACAACATTTTATTTGCCTTATAAGGTTACACAACACTTCATTTTATCTATCATAATCCCTTCTGTGTGTGTTTTATTTTAAATCTTATGTTTCTTCCACCTGGCCTGCCGAGCTGCCCACTTCGGACCGACCCTCCAGCTCCATCACCTGGCGTCTCCAGGTCTTACCTCGCTCCTGCTCACCCTGAGCTAGAGGGTCTCTTTGGAGGTGTCTGGTCACTGATGTGGGGTCTGCAGGGGGGTTGGATGTCATCCTACTTCTGGGGAGCTCCTCATTTTCTCATTGAGGAACTATGATGTGTGCTATCGATGCAATGTGTGAGCTCCTCCTCCATGAAGACGCCCCTGGCATTCTGCATGTGACCCCCACCCCCCCGGTGACCCTGCTGCTCTGCTGCCCAGATTATTCAAGGTGGCAGACGAGCAGCAAGTCACTGTAACCCCCCTCCTCCCACGGGGAGAACTGTCCTGGAGACACTCAATCCACCCTCCACAGTTAGTCCTCAAGGGACTCACTTCTGTTTCCAAACCTGAGACACCAGCATAGAAAGGAATTAAACACCAGCGCCTCAGATCTCCACATCACTGCCAGCTTCCATGACCCCTTCTTAAGTAGAAACCACAGCTGCTCGTTCACATGATCTCTCATGAGACAGCAATCAAGTTAACATCGCCACGTAACTCTCGTTAAACAAGGGGGAGCATTCCAAAATCCTAACTGGTTCTTCACGAGTTCCTGATGTCTCAGGGCAGTGATGGCATTTCACTGTTGTTCTGTCAGTGCAGGGTTTAGACGATGGAGAACCCTTGCAGCACCATAGAATGGAATGATTTGGAAAGTCTCTACTCCCGGTCTGTGTGGCATAATCCTCATAGCAGGGATTGCAGCCCTAGAGTGAAGTGTCTCCATGTGTCTTTATCATGTTTCAGACTGCAGTCAGTGCTTGCATGTTGTGACATCTCCTGCTTCTATATTTCTCATTTTTAAATTTCTCCTTTCTAAATAATTCTTGAAGATATGCTAATGGATACAAAGTCAGCTTGAACTTTATTTTCTACTTTTAGCAAGGACAGCATTCAATCTAACCTTTCTTGTTTTGTTTACAGGCCACACCCACTCTGGAACAGTCCCTTTGTGTTTACAGCCCGCATCCACAGTGGTGCAGTGCCCTTGTGTGTACAGGCCACACCCACACTGGAGCAGTGCCTTTGTGTTTAGAGGCCACACCCACACTGGAGCACTGTCCTTGTGTGTAGAGGCCACACCCACACTGGAGCAGTGCCTTTGTGTTTACAGGCCACACCCACACTGGTGCAGTGTCCTTGTGTGTACAAGCCACACCCACACTGGAGCAGTGCCTTTGTGTTTACAGGCCACACCCACACTGGAGCTGTGCCTTTGTGTTTACAGGCCACACACACACACACACACACACACACTGGAGCAGCGCCTTTGTGTTTACAGGCCACACCCACACTGGAGCAGTGCCTTTGTGTTTACAGGCCACACCCACACTGGTGCAGTGCCCTTGTGTGTACAGGCCACACCCACACTGGCGCAGCGCCCTTGTGTTTACAGGCCACACTCACACTGGTGCAGTGCCCTTGTGTGTACAGGCCACACCCTCACTGGC
The DNA here is from genome assembly GCA_016271365.2 of Neoceratodus forsteri. NCBI lineage: Eukaryota > Metazoa > Chordata > Ceratodontiformes > Ceratodontidae > Neoceratodus > Neoceratodus forsteri. Next base: position 18,791,787 of record JADMNL010000026.1, read on the forward strand.
GCAGTGCCCTTGTGTTTACAGGCTGCATCCACACTGGTGCAGTGCCCTTGTGTTTACAGGCCACACCCACACTGGAACAGTGCCCTTGTTCATTTCAGTTCAGTTTATTGACAGGAAAAACTCCATTGAGCAGGCTCATTTACAAGGAGGTCCAGGTACAGACATTCATGCACACAGCATGTACTGACAGAAACAACAAAAGTAACAGAGTATATACAACTATTTACAGTCTATACATAAATCGTGGGCTAATATGAGTGAGGTACGGTACAGGGTATATACAATTATTTACATGTGATACAAGATTCGTAGTCACACATGACAAAGTACGCTGGCAGACCTCAATTTGAAAATACTAAGAAACAACACGGAACAGAGGGTAAGGAGGTGTACTAATTGATTGGCAGGTAGCTAGGTCATAGAGAATACAGTTTGAGGCGATAGGTAGTGAAGTATGGAGGGAGAGATAGGTGAGGGAGGTAAGAAAAGTGGAGATGGGAGGGGGGGAATAGAGGGTAGGGGTAATGTGTGACAAGTGGAGGGTGGAGTGGAGATGAGGGTATGGGTGTAAGGTGTGGGCAAGTAGGGCGGGGTAAGATAGGTCACACCCATTCTGGCACAGAGCCTTTTTGTTTACAGGCCACACCCACTCTGGTGTAGTGCCATCCTGTTTACATGCCATGCCCACTCTGGCGCAGCGCCCCTGTGTTTACATGCCATGCCCACTCTGGGTCAGTGCCTTTGTGTTTACAGGTCACACCCACTCAGGCTCAGCAGGCGTGTTGTTTTCTTCCACTAGATGGTGCTATAACTTGTGGGTTCTGGATCAGAACATCTGCTGTACGTGGCACAGGCCCAGCTCATCTCACATGGTCGAGAGCATGGGTGTAGTTATTTATTTATTTATTTGAAAATTGGTGACCAGGAACGGCACACTGAGCCAAGGCTCATTTCTTGGTGCAACCTTGGGGAAGAGAGAGGGGGGGATACAGAACAAATAGCAGATAAATTCTTTTGCATTTACAATAAAGTGCACACAGAGGCATGTCAGAAGCAGGAGTCAATGCAGGCATACGTGAAAATAGGCAGCCAAGGCACGAGCAACAGATTATCTTTTTTAGCAATGTATACACCATGATATAAGGTAACTGCAGTGGGGAAACTGTCAGGGAGGGGACACACAGGCGCAAAGGGGAGAGGGAAGGAGTTTTAACTGGTGTTTTAGGAAGCCTGGGGAGGCAGAAAAGCGGAGGGAAGAGGGAAGCTGGATCCAGAGTGAGGGAAGTGATAGGAAAAGGCTGAGTGCCCAGCTGAGGACCGGGGATGAAGAGTGGCGAAGGTGTGAGGATCCTTGGAGCAGAGGGAACAGTGAGCAGAGGGGATAAGGGAGAGGAGGGATGCCAAGTAAGATGGAAGGCACCCAAACTAGAACACATACACCTAGTGAGCCACAGTTTAAAAGCTGACTGGAGGGAGGGGGCACACATTCTCGACCCTGACCATTAATTCTGATTACTCCTTGGGGCATAAAAGTAGGTACAGCTGTATTTTCGCTCCTGTTATGCAGTTTCTGAAGTACACTATGGGGTGTACAAGGAGGCTGAGTAATAAATACGGGCATGTCTACAGAGCGGTGGTTGAGATCGTGTTCTGGTGCTTTCACACATTCTATTGCTGACGGTGCAATAAGCTTGTGGGTGTTTGGGGTCTGATATTTCTGACTACGCTGTGTTCCTGATAAGGGGGAGGAAGGTGTTAGTGTCAGCTATTGGTAGCTATTCAAAACACAGAGCATGGTGAGAGAGAAAAGTGCTGCTCCCCTCACTGGGATCTGCACTCAGGGACCCCTGGAATATGGCCCCGGTGATCTACTAGTTGAGCATTCAGGCTGGCATCATACACTATCTTTCTCACGCTGCAGTTCCTACAGCTTGGAATAGCTTAGATCTGAACTATGAGAACGTGACATGTGGGACCACAAGTGTTACATGGTCTACTCTGAGCAAGGGCTACTACAGCTGGTTACAGAAAGCCTACCGCCACTACACACACACCCACACACACACACCCACACACACACACACACACACATACACACACACACACACACACACACACACACACACACACACACACACACAATGGCAGCACAGACTGCAGGGTACTTACACTTGCCACTGCCTGGGCCCATCCCACCTGGCTGTGAAGATGCAGTACTGGTTATCAGACCACCACAGTCCTGTCTCCCTGTCCTGACTTGCTTAGCCTGCCACCCCCCCCCCCAATCTCCCTGCATGATGACTTTTGGTTGCAAAATACTCTCTCAGAATGCAGTAGGGGCTTGAGCAACCAGTTTATAAAATGGGGCTACTTCAGTTAAAGGTTTCCAACCCCAAGTCAGTATTTTCAGGGGTCATCCCTAATGCCCAGTAGCAGGTCCAGGCTGGAGAAAATCTCCCCCAGCAGTGACACAGAGCAGCAAAAATTATGCACACCGAACCCCTACCTGTGTACCTCAGAAGTACCCTGTCTGCAGGGCTGTGTTAATGACTATAAGGGCCCCCCTGTAAAATATTTTGTGGGGTCTTGCCACCCACCAATAAGTATAACACAATCATCATGCCTATAAAATATCTGTAGCGTAGGTTCTTTGTATCAGTCCTGCTAAACACCCGTACTTTGTCCATGCTGGCCCCCCCCCTTTGCTGTCACCAGGATTGAGGAACTTAACATTTCTTAGACCTCCAGTCACCTAGAACAGCCAAAGGGGAGACTGGCAGGGCTGTAGCAGCAGTCAGAAGCTCTGGCAGGATCTGAGTCAGTGTTCTCCCCCCATCTATGTGGCTGAAGCTGCTCTTCAGCCCCAGGACTGCTGTATGGGAGCCAAGACTGGGTAAGAAAAGTGCCCATCAGTTACAAACGGGTGGTTTCCCACCCCCAGGACTACTGCAGGAGCCAAGACTGGTTAAGGAAAGCAGCCATCAGTTATGAATGGGTGGTTTCCCAGCCCCGGGTAGGCAGCAGGTTATGAAACAGAGACGGCACATCAGCCAGTGCAAGTGCTGCCACAGCACCACCATGGAGACAGTGCTCCGACTAGAAAACCTCGGAAGAACATCTGGCCATCTTACCTGTTCCATCATCAGACACCCGAGGTAGTGATGGTACAAAACCATGAGTAACCAGCAAAGTTTCAGCCTCACAACAGGAAAAATTGTGACTGTGCAAGGGCTGAGGGAGAAGCCTTGGGTGGGAATTTGACACTTTGATAGACGCAGTCAGAAGACATACTGAGGCCATCCAGCCACCCTTTTGCACAGGGATTACAAATAGGGCCCCCTTTTCTACAGTTTATAGGTTAATTTTTCAACAGTTAGTATGTTTTGCCTGCAACACTTAAAGTGTGCCGCTGAGTTCCTGCTCCGCTAGCAGCACCTGCATCCACAGTGAAGTATCCACTGCAACAAAGAAAGAGAGCTCTCGCCCATAAACATTGGGGGGATTTAAGTTGGGGGCACATGCTGACAGGTTGAAGGACTGCCTGGGAATGGGCAGATTGTGGGGCAAACTTACATACATAGAAACAGAATTTGATGGCAGATAAGGACCCTTTGGCCCACCTAGTCTGCCCATTTCCCCACCTAACGGATAACCTGCAGATCCTAGTTAACCAACAGCCTACTTCCACCTACCCCCCACTAGAATTGCTGTATGTCTGTTCCATGCATTCTTGAATTCCCCCACTGTTTTTGACTCTATGGCCTCCTCAGGGAGGCCATTCCATGCATCTACAACCCCTCTCTGTGAAGAAATACTTCCTCACATTACCTCTGAGCCATCCCGCCCAACTGTTGTTGTTACTGAATGGAGTAGACAGATTTTATTGTTACCCCGCTACTCCCATTCCAACTGTTATCTCCTTTTTCTCTCCATTCCCTTCCTACTTTTCAGATATATTGTTTGCTCCCTGCACCAACATTAGTGATGGATATACTGCCTTTCTGTGCTCCCCCTTTGTTGGGGGCCATCGTGCTGCTGGGGCATTGTTGGATTTACCCCTCAGTTTCCTCTTGCCCCCTTCCCCCTTTCCCCAGAGATTCCAACATGAAGACTTACATCCAGGCTGGCAATGTACTGATGCACACCTCAGCCAAGCGCCTAATGGTGTCCTCCTCCTCCCTACATCGCTGACCCTACATTGCCACCCGTGCATCCACAGGCAGAAGTGTCAGAGTGGTGTGACAGCCCTCCCTCCCTCCCTGGAGGAGGAGGAGAGCATTCCTTGGAACACTCAACCCTCCTTTCCCCGGGTCACCAGCGTCACGAGCATTAGTGCTCCCGCTGCGCCACTGCGCCAGCACCCTGTACCCTCCCTTTAAAGTAAGTTTATTGCTCAGGGGTCTTTAACACCTCACTTTCATCATTGCACTAGTTTATATTTTGATCTCGGGGTGAGGGAACTTAATTTACTAATCGTAGCTTACAATAGTGTTTGTCGATTTATCCTGGGGCTCTCTCATAGAACTCGTCATTGTTTGCTATATTCACAGATGGAATGGTTATCTCCCAAATTTAGACTTGCTTATTGCTTTGGGTATCGAATTCATAAATCTATTTTCTCAATTTGAAATTATCCATTAACTGATCTGGTATCTATACATCGATCGCCCATGTTCTTATGTTCCTCACAAGGATCAGTCCTTCAATTAGTTGCCCACAGAACTAAGGCTGGGCCATGATCATTCTCAGTATCTGCTCCTAATTACTGGAAAAACATATCTGATAATTTTCAAGTAATTACTTTGCATTAACATTTTTAAAATGGGCTAAAGCAATATTTGATGTCAATTGATAATTGTTGCTGTTTTTTGTAAAATGTTGTCTGTAAGGTGTGATATTTTGTTATTTGTATTGATATTGTGTTTATTCTTTGTCAGGCCGGGTCTGAAAATGGACTAATTCCAGTGCCTTATCCCGGTTAACAAAAATAAATGAATGAATGCATGAATGAATTAAATACATTATTTGTCTGAATTATTTGTCTGAACTACATTTCTTGGTTCAGAGATTGTTATTGTTGTTAGTGTCACTTGTTCTAGGGGCAGAGCTCCAGATAAGGTGTGTACCGGCCTATTTTACTCACCTCATTTTAGGAAATATTCTTCAGAATTTTTTTAATGAGTACCAGTACTCACCCAACATTTGTAAATACTCCACACGCCAAAGAATAGTGCTTCATAACACAAATGGTGATTCAAAATGAACCATTTTTTGCCAGATTTACAGCACTTATGAGAATCCCACTGTTGTTTTACTATGTTTTAAAACTGGTGAGTAAATTCCTACCTGCCAACATTATTTGGAGCATTGTTGGCACCTGAAATTCTTATCCAGAAAAAAAAAACTACATTTTTTTAATAAATGTACTCCTCAGTCCACTCTAGCAAGACATCTGAATTTCGTTTTACTCACCTCACTTTCAAAATGAGGAGTACAGGTACTCATCCCAAAAAATCTTATCTAGAGCCCTGTCTGGGAGCCTGACTATGTGGGCATGTTATGCACTATTTTCTGGGGGCCAATAGCCCTGTGTGTCATGATCCAGGCATCCTATATTACTAACCCTGCTAAAATGCTACGAGTCTTCTAAAGACAGAGGGAAAAGTGTAAGGAGTTTAATTTCTGGCAGATCCAATTAGGAACTAAATGCATCTGCAGTATATAAGAGTGAATATGTGTTGTCTACAGTTCTGACAGTGCTTGTGTGTTTTCTAGAGTATGTGAGTGTATGTTCTGTGTGTGTGTGTGTGTGTGTGTGTGTGAGAGACAGGGTTGAATAAGGCCCTGTCCCATCTGTTATGCAGAAAGAGTTAAATGCTAGGATCTGTTCTGTTCTGTTCTGTCCTCTCCTTTTCTATCTTGTCTGTCTGGTTGTGCAACCAAATGTTCTCGTGAGACCTAGGAACTGATCACTCTGATGGTTTTGCGATTCTCTGCCTCTCGCTATCTCTCTGCCTTCATTTGCTGTTTCTGTTTTTTCTTCTTCTTCCCCCTTGTGTATCTGCAGTTATAAAAATATATGTGAATCTCTGTGTAAAACTGTAAGTGATACTGGGATCCCTTGGTGTGAAAGGTATATAGTTATATTGTTGAAATTATTGCAAAAAGCTATTTGAAACTCAAGGGGTTAAACTTGCCATGTAGCACAAACTTTTGCAGAACTGTCAGCAGGGGACCAGACTGGGACATTGTTCTTTTTTTCTTTTTTACCATACCTTTATTTCTACTCCTCACAGCTTGGCCTGCCATACATCCAGTCGCTGTCCTCTCCCCTTTCCAGCCCGCAGGCTCACTCACATCCGGCTAGCATGCCTTACCTGCAGAGGGGTCCCCACTCCCTCTCGCCAGCTGGGATCTAATATCAGAGCATGATTCCACAACAGGCCCACTGGGTGAGAGGCCCAGCCATCAAGCTGCTCGGCCGACTGCCATTATCCTCCTATTTTCATCCTCTGAGGTACGGACATGCAATGATGTTCAGGCACTACGTACCAACATCTGCCGTACCTCGCCACCTGACTTCATTGCTTCTGCAGTGCCCCTGATTGCCATCAGGGGCTGCTGCAGAGCGATGGAAACCCCAAACCCTTCCCCAGGAAAGGGGAGCAGTCCATTGGATGCTCAATCCTATCCCTCCCCAGCCAACCCCCAGGGCACATTCCCAAACCCAGGTCATCAGCGTGGTGCGAGGTGTGGCATCCAGTGCCTCAACCTTCAGCGCTGCTGGGTCAGCAGATGGGACTTTGTTCTAATTGTTGCACCTGCAAAGAAACTGATAATAACATTTTGTGAGAAACAGGATGTTTCTTAATGGGTTCCCAGGCAAAGACTTTTAAAAACAGCAGCAATGCTTTTGCTAGAGAGAGTGACAGACAGAGACTGAGATTTGGAATTGAAAAGAAACCCTAAGCCGGCCCGTTGGTGCAGCAGTGAGATTTCCGCTTGCGACATCGGTGACCCGGGTTCGGGAATGGACCCGGATCATCAGAGGGCCGGCCGGGGGAGAAGGATAGAGCGTCCCAAGGACTGCTCTCCCTCTCCGGGGGGAAGGTGAGGGAAGTGATCAGTGCACTGAGGGCTCCTAGCAGAGGCTAGGGGACCTCAGGCAACCCGGCGCATGCAGTTCTGGGAGGCGGAGCAGATGCCTGCATCATTGCACGTCCCCCCCTCTATAAGAGGGAAAAAACTGAGGCAAGGGCAACCATACACATGAAGCCCTCCCCAGAGGACCTCGAAACACCACCATTGCTGCGGATCCCCGACCAGCCATAATACCCATGGGTCGCCATTGAAGGTGGCCATGGCCCCACCCTCCGTGGGGCAAGCCGGGGGTGACCGAGGGATCTTGGCAGCCATAGGCGGTGGTGGAGGTCTCCGGGGGGCCATGACTAGGGCTGAGTTAAGACGGAGGTCCTGCCTGGAAAAAATAGAGAATTTAAAAAAAAAAAAAAAAAAAAAAAGAGACCCTCAGATGGAGGACGTTGTTTTCTCTGTTTGCACTGCCTTTCTAAATAGTTCCACTAAACACTTTTATTTTTTTATTTTACTGTTATTGACAATAATAAAATGCTACTTGCAAATTTTACAACTGCTCCTGATCTTCCTATGCTTCCTGACCTATGCCTCAATAACAATGTCAGAATGAATGTGTGTTGTCTGCAGTATGTGAGCATGAATGTACTGTATGTTGTCTACATTATGTGAGTGAATGTGTGTTGTCTACAGTATTTTATTTATTTATTTATTTATTGGAGAGATCAGTTTTACAACCTTTGAGTCATGGACTCGTTTACAAAGGTACCTCGTCATTTGGGGGGGAGACAACAATTAAGTGAGTTTGGGACAGGGATGAACATACGGGTGAGATACATAAACACACTTGGAGATTACAGGCAGCAGTTATACTGGTACAAACATGTGTAAAGTTATGTGAGAGTGATCCCAGTTTTAAACAGAGAAACACAGAATTTGTTGGCAGAGAAGGACCGCAACCCCCCCCCCCAGTTTGTCCAGGTAGTCCCTGCCTAGTTTGTCTCTGCAAAACCTAACAAGTCTATGGTAACCCTTCCTCCTGCCTATTTATTAGTATTAACCTGTGTCTATCCCATGCATGTTTGAAACCCCCCATTGTTTTCGCCTCCACCACTTCTGCTGGCAGTCTGTTCCAGATGTCCACCACTCTTTCAGTGAAGTACATCTGTACATCCCTCTTAAACTACCCCCCCCATACACACACCATCACCACCACCTTCATCATATGCCCCTTGTCCTGGTATTCCTTCTCATTCAAAAGAGACTCTGCCCTGCACCCTAGTCACCCCTGTGAAGTACTTGTAGGTCTCTATTATGTCCCACCTCACTCTCCTCTCTTCCAGGGTGTACATGTTGAGATCCACCAGTTTCTCCTTTTAGGGCTTTTGTTGCAACCCTGCACCATTTTAGTTACCCTTCCCTGGACTTCCTCCACCCAGTCTATGTCCTTTCTGTGGTGCAGCCTCCAGAACTGAGCATAATACTCCAGGTGGGGTCTCACCACCGAGCAATACAGTGGCAACACCACCTCCCTTCTCCCGCTGGAGATACCGCTTCCTATACATCCCAGCATCTCACTGGCCCTACCCACTGCTTTCTCACAATGCCCTGTCACCATGTCATCAGATCTGATACCCTGAAGTACTTTCCCTGCTTAGTGAACATCAGTACCTCTTCAACCTATGCTTAACTCCTGGGTTCCTATGCCCTAGGTTAATGATCTTGCACTTTTTGGCATTGAACACCAACTGCCACGCTCTTGACCATTCCTCAAGTTTCCCAAGATCCCTACTCATTATCTTCACCCCCTTCTGAGTGTTCACCCTATTACAGATTTTGATGTCATCTGCAAATAGGCGTACTGTCCCTTAGTTCTTCTGCAGTGTGACTTATGAAGAAATTGAAGAGGAACAGTCCCAGTAGTAAGCCCCATGGCACCATGTTTGTACACTCTCCCATCATTAGGGTGAGTGCTGTTAACCACCAACTTCTGTCTTTAGCCTGTTAACTACTTTCTACCCAATTCACCACTTTGTAACCCCCTCCCCAAACAGGCCGCTCAATTTCTTTACCAGTCTCCTGTGTGGCACAGTGTCAAAGGCCTTGTCAAAGTCCAGATAGACCATGCCCACTGCCTTCCCCTAATCTATTTTCCTGGTCACCCAGTCAAAGACATCAATCAGAATCATCTGGCAGGACCTCCTCCACCCTGTGAGCTTATGCTGCCTGAAGTCTTGCAGCCCACTGGATTCAAGACACTCTACCACCCTTTCCTTTAACAAGGTTTTGATTAATTTCCATACCACTGAGGTGAGACTGACCATTCTATAGTTCCTAGCCTCCGCCCTGCTGCTTCTCTTAGGTAGAGGGACCATGTCTGCTCTCCTCCAGTCCTCCAGAAGCACAGGTGTTTCCAGTGAGATGCTGAATATGACCATCAGTGGGACAGCTAGCACCTCCCTAAGTTCATTTGGTACCCTCGGGCATATCCCGTCTGGTCCCATAGCCTTGTCCACTTGCAGAGCTGCAAGTTCTTTCAGGACTCTTTCCTATAAAAATGGGTCTGTGTGCACCTCCCCCTTTTATTCCTGCTGCCTCTTGGTGCCCCCCCCTTCACTGTGAAGACTAAACAAAAATACCTGTTCATGATGTCTACTTTGTCTTTGTCCTGTTTTGCGCAGTCTCCCCCTTCCTCCTAATCCCCAATATCCCTCCCCGTGCTTTCCTTTTCTCCCTATGTACCTGAACAAAGTCTTTGCCCCTTTAGCTAACCCCTTGGCTATAGAACCATAGAAACACCGAAGTTGACAACAGATAAGGACTGCAAGGCCCATCCAGTCTGCCCATTTCTTTTTCTACCTTATGAATGTGCCATCGGCCTTTGCTCTGTCAGTGGCCTATCTATTCATACTCATCTGTATTGCTCTCTTATGCCTATCCCATGCCTGTTTGAAGCCCTGCACTATATTCATATCCACCACTTCCTGAGGTAGGCCGTTCCATGCATCCACCACCCTTGCTGTGAAAAAGAACTTCCTCACATTACCCCTTAATTGGCCTCCCTCTAATCTCATGCTATGTCCTCTTGTCCTGCTATTTTTCTTATACTGAAACATGTTAGACTCTTTCACCTTGTTAATGCCCTTAACGTGTTTGAGTGTTTTGATCATATCACCTCTCTCCCTCCTTTGCTCTAGGGTATACATATTGAGCTCTGTTAATCTGTCCTCATATGTCTTCTGATGCAGTCCCTGCACCATTTTGGTTGCCATTCTCTGGACTGCCTCAATTTGGTTAATGTTCTTGTGAAGGTGTGGCGTCCAGTACTGCATGCAGTACTCCAGATGGGGCCTAACCGGTGTCTTGTAAAGAGGGATTATTACCTCCCTTTTACAACTTGTGATACCCCTACTAATGCACCCCAACATTCCCCTAGCCTTACCTACTGCTTTAGTGGTCTACTTGGATGATTTCAGGTCATCTGTGATGATAATGATGCCCAAGTCTCTTTCTTCTCTTGTGACTGCCAGCAACTCCCCTCCCAGCCTATAGGTGGCCTCAGGGTTTCTCTTCCCTATGCGCATGATCTTGCACTTCTTTGCGTTAAACCCCAGTTGCCACTCTTCTGACCATTTTGCCAGTTTATCCAGATCTCTTCTCATTCTGCCCACCCCATCTGGATCATCTACTCTGTTGCAGATCTTGGTACCCTCTGCAAACAGACAAACCTTACCCTCTAGTTTATCTGCAATGTCACTGATGAAGATATTGAAGAGGACTGGCCCCAGGACTGATCCCTGAGGTACCCCACTTGTGACTTGCATCTCTTCTGACTGTATACCGTTTACCACCACTCTCTGATTTCTGCCCATCAACCAGTTTGCCACCCAGTTGACCAACTTCTGACCCAGCCTGAGTCTACCCAGCTTATTAATCAATCTTCGATGTGGAACAGTATCGAAAGCTTTGATGAAGTCAAGGTAGGCAACATCAACTGCTCCTCCCTGGTCCACCACTCTGGTTACCCAGTCAAAGAAATCTATGAGATTAGTTTGACAGGACTTTCCTGTTGTAAACCCATGCTGTCTTGGATCCTGTGCTCCTATGGATTCCAGGTGTTGCACTATCCTTTCCTTAAGGTGTGCCTCCATAATCTTGCCCACTACTGAGGTAAGACTGACTGGTCTGTAGTTCCCTGCCTCCTCCCTGCTACCACTCTTGTGGAGCGGGATCACATGAGTCCTTCTCCAGTCTTCTGGGACCTCTCCTGTGCTCAGAGACTCACTAAACAGTTCTGATAATGGCTCTGCTAGTTCCACCCTTAGCTCCTTTAGTACCCTGGGATGTATGCCATCAGGTTCCATTGCCTTGTTCACCCTGAGCTTAGCGAGCTCTTGTAGGACCCTTTCTTTTTTGAAGGGACTAGTGCACACCTCCCTCCCACCAGAATCCATGGAGCTGAGCTGTGGGCCCTGCCCTACCTTCTCTTCAGTTAATACTGAGCAGAAGTATTTATTTAGGATAGATGCTTTTACATGGTCCTCCTCCTCACACGCCCCCCCCTTATCCCCTTTGATCTTAGCAATACCCCCTCTGGATTTTCTTCTTTCACTAATGTATCTATAGAAAGTCTTGTTACCTTCTTCTACTGTTTGTGCTAGTGTTTCCTCGGTTTGGGCCTTTGCCTGCCTATCTGCCTTCCCTGCTTCCCTTAGGGAAGTTTGGTATGCCTCCCTTTCATCATCCCGCTGCATTCCCTTATATTTCCTGAAGGCCAGCCTTTTGGCTCTGACCTTTTCTGCTACTGTTTTTGATAATCAAAGTGGTTTCCTTCTTCTTTTGCACTTCCTTTTCTCTCTAACACAATGGGATGTTGCTTCAAGTATTGCATCCTTAATGCTTGCCCACTTTGCCTGTACCCCCCTCATCTGTATTTCTTTTTTGCCAGGGCTAGCTTAACTCTGTTGGCCATCTTATCAAAGTCAGCTCCTCTGAAGTCTCATATTTTTGCCTTGGAATGGGATGATTTAGTTCTACTGGTCAAATTGAACCATACCATGTGATGGTCACTGGCCCCCAGGTGACCTTCTACCTGGAGATCTGTGATCCTTTCCCTATTAGTCAATACTAGATCTAGGATAGCCCTGTCTCTTGTGGGTTGTTGTACCAGTTGTTTGAGGCCCTCCCCCTGCAGGGAATCCACTATGTGTCTAATTCTGGCAGATGTCCCTGCTGGTATTGATTAATCTGTATCTGGCATGTTGAAGTCTCCCATTATCAGAACCTTCCCTTTAGTGGTCATGTTTTGTATATCTTCTAACAGTAAGGTGTCTATGTCCTCCCCCTGGTCTGGAGGCCTGTAGACAACTCTAGTTCATATGGCTGTCCCATTTCCTGTTTCCAGGGTGACCCACAGTTCTTCTGGCTCCTTATGTATATTCTGAATTTCTGTAGCTTTGATATTTCATTGACATAAAGGGCCACTCCACCCCCCCCTTTCGCACCTCGGTCTCTTCTGAACAGTACATAGCCAGGTATTGTAGTCTCCCAAGTGTGGTTACTGGTAAACCATGCCTCACTAATGGCTACTATGTCCAGTTTAGCCTCTGTCATTATTGCCTGCAGGTCTATATCTTGTTTCCCAGACTGTGAGCATTTGTGTACTTGATTTTCCATTGGCCAGATTTCAGTGTGTTATTTGTTGGGGCAAGCTATAGCATTTCCCCTGTGCATCGTATGGGAAGCCGGACCTTTTTCCTTACCGGGTGATGCAAATGAACTACAAACATGCTGAACTCCTGTTTGACCACTAACTGAGGGGGGAAGGGTGTTCTTCCCATGTGACGTATCGGGTGCTGCACCTCTCTCCCCATTTGCTAGTTTAAATATTCTGCAAAGACATCAAACTTCTGCCCCAATGCACTGACTCCCTCCTTAGTCAGATGCAGACCATCGAATTTAAAGAACTTTTGCTCCCAATACTGTTGCCAGTTACCTACAAATTTGTGTCCTTTTTCCTGGCACCAACCCTTCAGCCACATGTTTAGCTCCCCTATTCCCCCTCTCTGACCTTCTGTCCATCTACCCCCCCTCTCCTAGACTGGCAAGATCTCAGAGGAGGAGATGCTGGACAAAATTGATGATAGCTTGTCACCCAGCCTGGTCAGGTGTTCCTTGGTCTCCACAACTGACCGGCTGGTGAGATCATTAGTCCCTATGTGTGACAGGACATCAATGTTTTCTCCTGCTTCCTGTGCAGTTTTAGCAATGCGGTCAGTGTCTCTCCATGCTGATGTACCTGGGAGACATCAGACCATTACCCCCGGCTGGAGATAGGTATCAGCTCCCCGAATCATGGAGTCTCTTATACTCAGAAGTTTTTTGGATTTCCTTTTTGCTTTTTTTGTTTTGGTTCCTGTTTTGGGTGAGTTTTGTTGTGCTAACTCCTGTGCTGCAGTTTCCTGTTCTGCAGTGTCCTTTATCCCTTTGTTTGATTTTGGAAATAGAGGCAGATACCTGTTTGTAGTTTTTTTTATGGTTTGTGGAGGTGATATGTTGGAGAGCACCAAGTGATGGGGCACCTGATTTGCCTTTCCTAACCACCTGCCAACCTCCCGGACCAACTACCCTCTGCGGTCGAGGTGCTTCTGTTTGATGTTGGAGAAATGGTGGGCAGTTCTTATAATATATTTCCTCCTGAATATGTGATTTGAGGTGCACAATTTCTACCCATGCTGCCTTTAGCTTAGCCCTTAGATCTTCAATGGCCCAGCATGTAGGACAGTGTCCTAAATCATGTAAAACTGCCCTTCTGAAAAGTATCCCGCAGTACCTGCGGTTAATAATATCCATTCCAGATAAGTTGCTGGGTTTATAACCTGGTCAGAGTAATTAGAAGGAGGAAAATGAAAGCAAAAAGTTTTGCTTGTTTGCTTGTGTATAACTTGTTATAACAAGTTAAATTACTTGTGCCCCAGTAAATGAGGTCACTGTGTGGATACCCCTCTGATCCACCCCTTCCTCTTTTGCTACAGGAAATGTCACAACTGTGCTGCCCTATAAAAGGAGTGTAGTATGTGGTGTTTTGGGATGGGTTGGGGTGACTGGGCCCTTCCCCTGCCGAAAAAGAACAACCACGGATGAAAGAAACAAGGAGGTAAGAGCAGAAACAATCAGCCAGCAACAAATGCAGTAGCCCTGAAAGCTTATCTTAATGATAGATAAAACTGTAAAACCTGTGTGTAAAGCACCACCTCTAATAATTTCACAGAAAGTATACCCTGTAAAACACACTTTGCTACAGAGTAAAATAAAGCAGTAACAGAAGATATACCTTACAAAAGACAATCTGAATCAGAAGAACACAGCAGCAATCTGTAGCACACACCTGTAGACATACCCTGTATTAATGCAGCAGAAGGTATACCCAGCAGCAACAATTTGAATCAGAGAAAAATAAAGCAATAAAATGTTACCAACAAACAGTAACAATCCCTGTGAGTACAAAAGAAAATAACACACAGTAAATCTACCTAGCCAAAAATAAGCCTTAATCCTTTTCCTTGCTCTGGTAAGGTTCTTTACTCTGTCCTTTCAAGCAACCTGGAAGAAAAGAGCTCAGGTGAAGCTAGGTGCCTTTGCCAGCAAACCTAGTCTTTCCTTTGTACCTTTGCTCCCTTCACTGCCTTTCCTGCTTACTTCTGTTTTACTTGGTAAACCTCCCCATCCTCCTCCCTCTGAGTTCCCTTACACCGCCTAAATACCACTTTCATTCACTTCCTTGTCCACCGCCCTAGAGAACCATAATGGTCTCTCTTTCCTTCTGCTTGTATTCACTTCCATCACTTAGAGGCTGGTTGCCTTAATTATTCCCTTCCTTCTTTTTCTCCACTGTGCCTCAACCTTTCCTTTATTTCCAAGTTTTTATGGCAGATACAGGTATGTAGGCATTAATGAATCACTTATATATTCTCTTCACATGCATTAACAATGCTAGAACTCAGTGCTAGTCTACCTTCTCCGTAAAAGTGCGGGTGACTTATGGTTGATAAGACATAAGACTGAACATTACACAAATGACACCTTTATATTCCTGGTAATGTCAATGGCTGTGTATACCCTGACCTGGGGTTACATTCTGGCTGTGTCCCTACGAGGGTCTCAGCTTCCACTGTGGCAGACATGGGCCTCTCTCTATTGCCTCTGAAAGAGGCTGCCACATAGCCATGAATTTTACCCCCTCTGTTATGCATGCAGTTTGAGAGGCTTGGATAATCAGTGTGGCTTTCCAGATACCCTGGATTTCATGATTTTTATATGGAGTGGGTAATGCCCAAAACCATATAATTTAGGGATTACATGGCACTGTCCCCATAGCACCTCAGAGATGACCTACTGGTGGTGGACTGGTCTGCACATTATTCCCTAGCAGATGCTGACTCAGTTCTCAGCTTTCTTTCCTCCCTGCTCATCTCTATTCAACATAGACACTGCCCAGTCAAAACTCGCAGGGTCAGGGGTAACAACTCTAGATGGCTGTCCAGGGAGTTGCTTAGAAAAATGAAACAAAGAGACAAAGAATGGAATCAGTATAAAGCTAACCCCTCTGCAGCTTTATGGAACTCTTACCGCACTCTCTGTAATAGCTGCAAACAGGAGACCAAACTACAAAAAGCCTCCTACCTCAAAAACCAACAGTCAAACAACCTGAGAGATTTCCATAGATTCTGGTCTTCCATCAACTCCCTAATAAAATCAAATACCAAGCAGAGCTCCATTAGTCTGCTCACGGACACAGGCCTAGCCACAGAGCCTGGAATTGTAGCAGATGTACTCAACCGCAAATTTACCAACCTCCAGCCCTACCATGACAAACTCTCCCCAAATAACAACATAGACCCTGAGGCCACCAGTCATCCCCATTCAGCTCTGATTGCCTCCTTCCATTTTAAATGTACCACCCAAAAGGAGACATATTGACTTCTTTTGGGATTGCCCAAATCAGTGCAGGCAGCAATGGACATAGCCCTAGATTCCTGAGACTCACAGCAAGTCACATTATTTTACCCCTAGTCTATCTCTACAACTTGCCCCTAGCCACCTCCTCAGTACCAAGGTTATAGAAACAGGTCAAACTAGTCCCTTTATTTAAATCAGGAGATCCCATGCTTATGGAGAACTACAGACCTGTTCCCATACTGTCACACCTATGCAAAGTGTTGGAGAAGATAGTCTTCCAACAAATGTCGGAAAACATAGATAACTATGGCCTTCTCCCCCCCCCCACAACATGGCTTCAGGAAGGGTTACAGCACCATCTCAGCCATAGATTGTTTCACAGTCTATGCACTCAGATCTGCAGATGATGGGAGGCTAACTGGAACCATCTTCATTGACTTATCCAATGCCTTTGACCTTGTCGACCATAACCTCCTCATTCAGAAACTGGTCTCATCCAGTTTTTCTAATGGGTTGGCAAATTGGTTTCGTCATTACCTTACTGGGAGATCACAAAGTGCATATGTGAGTGGAGCCCTCTCGTCTCCCCTAGAGGTGACCAGTGGTGTCCCACAAGTATCCATACTGGGCCTGATTCTTTATTCCTTTTTCATAAATAACCTGCTTCACACAAACCCTGACTGTTCAAAAATCATGTATGCGGATGATCTGAAACTTTACAGGAGTAACCCTAGCATGAATGCATTGTATTATGTATAAGACAAGGCCTCCCTGAGGTGGCTTACTACCATCTCATATCACGCATTGCTTTAGCTACCAGTAGTATAGGTCTTAACCACTCATTAGGTAAATTTGTCGATAGCTCTGCCCTGTTTTAGTCACCAAATGTATAGGCATTAACCCATGCCCATTGTACTTATACTCTGTATGATTGCTTACCCACATTTATTCTATGTATGTACTGTATGAATGTCTATGTTTTATTCTGACGTAAAGCCTTTGGACATGAATCAAAGGTTGTAATTCCAATTTCCTAAATAAATAAAAATCCAATCCAAGACCCACGACCTATCCCACGAATTCATATTAGCACACAACTGGTTCTCCACAAATAGATTACTGGTTAATGCTACGAAAACCAAGATTGTGCTCTTTGGCGCCAGTCAACAGCTCCACAAATTGTCTGCAGCTATGGTAAACTCCACCTCTATCTCTGTCCCTGATGGCACACCTCTCTCGAGCATGTCAAGAGTTATAAATGTCTGGGAGTGACTCTGGACTCTTCCCTCATGTTCAGGGAACATATAAGCTCAACCATCAAGACAGTGCACCAACAGGTTGGAGAATGCTACCGCCTGAAATGCTATCTCACCCCTGTGGCATGATTAGCTGTAGGAAGAGGTACGGTGCTCCCCCTTTTGGAGTACTGCTCCCCTGTCATCTCACAGACATCATCCAAGGAACTAAACTGACTAAACACTGCATATAACTGCATCTGTGGTTTTATTCTCTGTCCCAGCCCTGCTAACTACCTGTCACTATTCTTTGTACGCCTCTTTAGGTTGGCTCCCTCCACAGGTCCGATACAACCTACAGCTGGGTGCTCTTGTCCATAAAACCCTTGTGGCAGGCTCAGCCTCCCCTCTAAGTAGATTCCTCTATAACAAGCAAACCACTGGGATGACTAGGTCCTCGTCTCAACCTTTGCTAAGTGTGCCTCGCTCTAGCATGAACATGGGTCTGAGAGCATTCTCACTAGCAGCTCCTTCACTTTGAAATAACCTCCCCTCCTCTGCACTACACAGATCTTCAATTCCAAATTACTTTCCACCCTCCTATCCAAATCTGCATGCACGTGCTCCCTATAACATACTATTTTTTTGTAATTCACATTTTGGTAAATATTCAACAATACAATACAGAAAATGCAACGAAACGATAACTGACAGTAACTATACAGAGCAATAAGGTTATGTATCAAGAAACATAGACATGTTGCTTAGATATTAATTAAACATTCTTAAAAGTAAAACTATCATAAGGGTGTGAAGTAATAAAACTTCAGATAGCGTCTATGCAAGTCTGTTGAAAAAAGAATCTGTCTACCTAATGAACTACTGTATCCATTTGAAACTTATAACTTAGATTTTAGGAATCGGTCCCAAATGTTACCAAATGTATCTAATCTGTTCATAGTCACATAAGATACTCTTTCATAGGTAGCTCTAGTGGAGAGATCTTGCAATCATTCATTCACTGACGGGGTATGTGTACTCCTCCATTGCAGAAGTCCCACATTTTTTGTGGTAATAAAAGCTGCGTGAAGCCAGAGTATTTGTGACTCTGCAATTTACTATGTCTGAGTTGACACCCAGAATCATGAATTTGGCTGATTGAGCAATCTGAACATTGGTAACTATCAAAAAATGAAAATAAATATCTTCCCAGCAGGGAACTCTAGCTGAACAGGACCATAATATATGTGAGAGTGTTCCTTTCTCTGGAGAACATCTCCAGCACAATTCTTCCATTGCTAAACCCATTCTAACTAACTTACAAAAGGTATGGTGCCATCTGTGAATGGTTTTATAGTGGACGAGCCTACCTTTGGCTTCTCTGCATGCTGTTAAGGTTAGGTTCCAAATACCACCCCATTCTTCAGGGTAAATTGTAATCTGTAGTTCTTCTTGCCATTTGGGTATCAATGCATCCAGTGGATTATTCTTAGATTCCAGCAACATTTTATAAATACATTTCTGACCAATATTTGTTGTGCATATTTTGTCTAGAATATGAGTGGGGAGGAAGCTTACATCCTCATTTAAGTCAGATCTAAGAATGTTTCTCAGCTGGAGGTATCGGTGGAACTCTGTTCTGGTCAGTTTATATTTCTGAGTTATTTGGGAGGAGAACATTAGAGAAGCTGAAGAGGGGTCAATGATACCATCCAGGTAATGAATGCCCTTGGATTTCTAGACAGGCTAATCCAGACATTTGCTATCAGTTTGAAGGCGTCTGCTCCCCCACATGGGAAAGTGGGGCGAGTATTTAGGGTTCCGTTCAAGTGCAACCGCAACTTCTTGCCATGATTGACAAGTACGATTCAATACCGAATTTGAGCTTAAGGGTCTGGGAGCACCTGGAAACAGAATAGTTCTGGGGCTCTTTGCCTTAAGAAACACTTTCTTGACACCCACACTTTCTCCATACTATGCCTACACCAACTTTCTGCTCTATTATACTGTTGTTGTGTTATTGCATTGTATACCTCATATGTTCCGCTAGCATTCCTAAACTGCAAACCACAAATGTTTAATCCTAGTTTCTCTTTGTATTCATGTACTCATGTATTGCATTTTACTGTGTTATCCTTGTAACTTTCACTTGCTGTATCTACAGCTTCTGTATCTGTGTATAAGTGCCATCTCTATGGCCTGGGTCATGCCTGGAAATGGTCCCTGGGAGCAGTGTACCCACCCGGTTACCAAATAAATAAACAACTAGGAGAACTGTTGGTATCCAGTAGTATGCTGTAGGTAAAAATCCTACAATATCACTAGAGGGTAGCAACCCCCTCCCCTGACGTCCTAAACAACACAACTAACATCCCCCTCCATCCACACACCCTAATACACCTAAAACAAACAGTGAAACCACCAAGGCATGTTACCCACTTAAATGTTATACCCCCCCAAGCCAGTACTGCAGTCACCTGCCTGACCTTAGTAGAAGTAAAAAAAGTTTATTCCAGACTCAGGAAAGGATTCCTCAGTTGATCTGAAACTCATTTCCAAAGGGTCCATACAACATATGGTGACCTTATTCTGTAGAAGGTATCTTCAGGGGTTCCTACCCTGACCCATCTGCCCCCTTCCCCTTTCTTCATGAGCATGTCGTCACCATGCTGTCTTCAGTCAGAGGAGATGGATAGGCAGTGGGAAAAGGTGCAGCAATGCAGCCCTCTCAACAAACACCCAAACTTGTTTTGTGCTCTTGGATAATACATAAAAGGTGATTCAGGCTGAGTAACAGAGACCTTCCAATCTGATTGAATTTTCAGCCCTACAGGGATGAGGGTATAACTTAAAAAGGGAGTAGAATGCTAGTGAAATGTGAATGTAGATTGCCAGGTCATTCCAGGAGGCTACAGTCCCCTGCATCCAAAATGAATCAGACAGTAAGGAAGCAATGACCCAGAGAGAGGTCACTTGTAATTGAAGAATCTCACAAAATGGGTACATAGGAACAATGAGGGAAAGCCACAGTTTCAACCATTTCTAATTGGGTGTATTAGAGCATAACCCCCCCCACCCACCCCCAGGTGTGTTACTGCATTTTAAAATGGAGTTATTTGGACTTGTTCATATTGATTTTAAATAATCAAAAGGTTTTGCCCTGAATTTTGTTAAAGGAATGACACTGAGGCCCCATTTTTAGGTAAATGCTGTTGCATTTATTAAATGTCAGACAGCATCAATGGCAGCAAAGCATGACATGAAATTAATGTTTGCACAGTTCAGTCCACAAAGACATAGGTTTCCTCTCTTGTACCACAGTCCTTCCCAGCCATGCTTTCCCAGTGTAACCAGTAACTCTTCTTTTCACCACTGGGGTTTACCATCATACCTCTCTATTGTTCTGTATCGTGCACTGTGCTACACTTTTCACACTCAAATTTACCCTCAAGTCACGAAGATATACTGATATTTCCCATGATGTCGGAGCAATTTCTGAACATGCTGTTTAAAAACTAAACACTATTGGTAGAAGCATCCCTAAATAGCCAGTTGCCCCAGTACAGGTGGGGTGGATTATGTAAGGAATAGCCCACGGTCAGGTTTTCGACAGTATTGTAATTACCAAATGACCTGGGTGGGTCGTGAGGCCTGAAGCTCTGTTGTGGGGAGGCAGTAACATTTGTTATAACCATGGCCAAACCTGGGGGGGGGGGGGGCACTGACACAGTTTATGTCCAACATGTGGTTGCAGAGCACAGAGCCCTACAGAGAGTGTCTTGCCTGTTTCAAAGTATTTAATCCTTTATTGTCAAAGTGCTGCACCTCCTGCAATGAAACTCATTACAGTTTCTGGTAAGAACACTGAGAGCAGATTCCCCTCCCCCACTGGACATGCTACAAAACCAAAGATTGTCCACACACCACAGGAAGGATGATGTTGACTAAGAGATTCCAGGTGCAAATCCCACCACAGCTACTTACAATATGACCATAAGCAAGTCACCTCACCTCCTACTGCTTAAGCAAATGTGTGTGAGTCAGTGGCAAGACATAATGAAGATGTTAAATAACATGTCTGAGTGTTTTTAACCTTTTCAGATTTTGTTATTGTGAGTTCTGTTGAAGGTCAAAGAAGAGGGTGTTCCCAAAGAGTTCTCACAAACAGGTTACAGCACTCAGTTTTTGATAAATTTGCAACAAATAGGGCAGCACTGTGTGTTATGTTATATGCTTTAAGGCTTTCTGTCACCACCAGAGATCAGTGAGGTAACAAGGCAAGAGAAGGTAATGACAATGCAAATGCTGAGGAATGCTTCACGGCCTGAAAGACAAAAAAAGGCAGTAAGTTAATATTGGAATGCACCAGAATAATACTCAAGCACAAGCTCATGAGGGTGCTAAAACAGAACAGAATATTTTAGATAGGTCTTTTAGTCCTTCTTGGGGCAACAAGAAGTACCATGCCAACAGTCTGGGTTTGAATCCCATGCTCAGAACATCGCTGAGATTTGGTAGAAGGAGGAGTGAAATATCCCAACAGATGCTCTCTTCCTCCTCCTCCTCCATCTCCTCCTCCTCATCCATGGAGTGCTGGCAAAGTTCCTCAATGTTTTACTGACGTCTGCCAGACAGGGAAAGTGGCAGCAGCAGTAGTGGATGGCAGTTGGCTAATAGGTTGGGGTGGACTCTACAGAGAGGCTCAGTTCTGCCATTCTGACTCCAGGGATTGCAGCGGAGACCAAACTCCCTCCCTGCCCAAGGTGAAGAGTGCTCTCTGACACGCTCAGCACACCTCCCCCCCCGGTTGGCTCTCCAATGACTCGCGCTTGATCCCAAACCCAGGTCACTGGCATCATTAGTGGTAACACTACCACTGTGCTGACAGGCCAGCTTACCCTCCGTGTGGAGCTTGAGAAGGGTACAAGCAAGGGATGGTCACTAAATCAGAGTCCCTTGTGACTAAGACTTGGACCCCTAAGTTTTTGAATCCAAAGTCTTTCCATGGTCGAACTGCAGATAGGGCATCGGTCAGGGCACAGCCAGCAATAAGTTAGAACAATTTAGGTAGGAAACTGGACAGACATCATTTTCTGCTGACCCCTTTCTATGTTTCATGATTACAGTTAATAAGGTATGGATTTTTGTGGCTTCAACAAAACCAATCGGAAAGTGACCAATTACTTGGCACTATTAAACTAAGACTCCTGTATCTTTCAAGGCCGGAGTATATTTTTAACATAAAAAGTTTGAAGCTCACTCCCCTGTTTCCTATAATTAAAGCAGTACACAATGCTTGGGAAAACTAAACTATCTGAAATCCATTAAAATCCGTACTGCCTTCACAGAACTGAGAGTCTGTATGCTTCCCACTGCAGTCACTAAAGGTCACATGCTAAAACAGAAATGAATTAGCCATCATGTTTGTCCCTGTAATAAATGGGATAGACATCAAAACAGAAAACTTCTTACTGTTCTGCCCTTATGTAAATAATTGAGAGATATCTTGGAGGTGGAAGACTAGTAAACTCAAATTGAGGGGAGGGGGGTAAAACCCTTTAACGTCCTTTACAAAGACACAAAACACTTGCTGATGAATTCTAAATTCTTTTTATTCATTCCCGCTACGTATCGCTCTGTTCATAGAGCTTGTTCACAGGGTGCATATTTCTTATTGGAAAGCTTTCTTAAAAAAATCTGTAAATGATACAAACATTTCAATGTTATTAAACTTCTTACATACAGTTCATTCTCTATCCTTTAACAACAAGGACAAATTGTTCTTATTCATAAAAGTATATTTTCAGCCTACCTAATCTTCTCTTTAATAAACTTATTTTCTTTGCAGGTAATTTATAGGCCTCACACCGTACCTGAATATAGAACAATAATAACATTGTGCTTTTCATTCACCATGCAGCACTGAATATTTTCATGTCACCAAATGGGCATCTTCCCCTTTATACCTGAGCCGCTTCAGCACACCTATGACTGTTTAGGTGGAAGACTAGGTTTGCTGGCAAAGGCACCTGAGCTCTTTCCTTCTAGGTTGCTTGTAAGGACAGAGCAAGGAACCTTATCAGAGCAAGGAAAAAGATTAAGGCTTTTTTTGGCTAGGCAGATTTACTGTGTGCTGTTTTCTTTTGTACTCACAGGGATTGTTACTGTTTGTTGCTAACATTTTACTACTTTACTTTTCTCTGATTCAAATTGTTGTTGCAGGGTATACTTTCTGCTGTATTATTACAGGGTGTGCCTACAGGTTTGTGCTTACAGATTACTGCTATAATCTTCTGATTCAAATTGTTCTTTGTAAGGTATATCTTCTGTTACTGCTTTATTTTTCTCTCTAGCAAAGTGTTTTTTTACAGGGTATATCTTCTGTGAAATTATTACAGGTGGTGCTTTACAGGTTTTACAGTTTTAGCTATCATTAGGCTAAGCTTTCAGGGCTACTGCATTTGTTGTTGGTTGATTGTTTCTGCTCTTACCTCTTTGTTTCTTTCATCCGTGCTTCTCTTTTTTGGCATGGGAAGAGCCCAGCCCCCCACCACCATCCCGAATCACCCCACACTACACTCCTTTTATAGCGTAGCATAGTCGTGACATTTCCTGTAGCAAAGCAGGAAGGGAAGGATCAGAGTAGCAGCCACACAGTGACCTCATTTACAGGGGCACAAGTAATTTAACTTGTTATTACAAGTTATACAAAAACAAACAAAACACAAAATAACATTTTTGCTTTCATTTTCCTCCTTCTAATTACTCTGACCAGGTTATAAACCCAGCAACTCAACTGGCTTGAATATTATTAACTACAGGTACTGCGGGACACTTTTCAAAAGGGCTTGTTGATATACCACATGGTAATAGTGTTGTCCATTCTTCACCTGAACAACCTTGTTCTGTATTGACTGAGAGAAAGCTTGTAGGGCAAGAAGTACTGCCCTGAGCTCCAGGAGGTTGATGTGAAGAAGGGATTCCTGAGGGAACCACAGTTCCTGGGCTGTGAGAGCCCCCAAATGGGCTCCCCACCCCAATAGAGAAGCATCTGTGGTGAGAACAAGTCTGAGAGACAAATGGAACACCTTGCCTCAGATTGCTCAGGTCCTGCCACCACTGAAGGGCCTGAATTAAGGTCTGAGTAACAGGAACTAGCTTGGTAAGAGGATCTTTCCTTTGGGACCAAAAAGTTCTCAGATAGAACTGAATGTCCCTCATCTGAAACCTGGCACCTTGGACCACTGCTGTGGAAGTTGCCATGTGGTCCAAAAGCTGCAGAAAATGTCTTGCTGGTCGGGAAACCAGAGGGAGAAAGGAAGAGGCCAGCTGAGAGATGGCTTTTGCCCTTTCCAAAGGAAGGAAGGAAGGCTTTTGCTTTGAGGGTGTCCAGTTCTGCTCCTATAAAAGTGAGGAGCTGTACTGGTTCGAGGACTGACTTGGGAAGATTGAGAAGGAACCCCAGGGAAGTGAAAACTTGCTGGGTGACTTGCAGATCTGACTTGACTTGGTCTGGAGACTGACCCACAAGAAGCCAGTCGTCCAGATATGGAAAAATAGAAATCCTTTTTCTTCTTAGAAAGGTCGCCATTACTGCTAGGCACTTTGTAAACATCCTTGGAGCTGAAGTTAGACTGAAGGGCATTGCTCTGAGCTGATAATGGCCTGAGAGCAATTCGAATCTTAGGTACTTTCTGTGGGAGCACCTGATGGGAATGTGAAAATAGGCATCCTTGAGGTCCAGCGAGGCTAGCCAGTCCCCTGGCCTCAGAGAGGGAAGAATTGTTCCCAGAGTCACCATTCTGAATTTTGGCTTTATTAGGTGCTTGTTTAGGTATCTTAGATCTAGGATGGGTCACCACTTCCCTGTCTTTTTTGGGGTAAGGAAGTACTTGGAGTACAGACCTTTGCCCTTGTATAGAGAAGGAACTCTCTCTATGGCCTTTAAAGCCAGTAGAGACAAAACCTCTGCCTCTAGAGCAAGGGTTTCTGAAGTATTTGCAGGTGGAAAGGGTCTGGGTCTCAGTTTCAGAAAACTTTTGAAACTGAGAACCAGCCTCTGGCTTACAACCGCCAGGACCCACTTGTCTGAGGTAATAGACATCCAGTCCTGGACAAAGTAAGCTAGCCTGCCTCCTACTGGAATGGGGGAGTCAACCCGGGCTGACACATCAGGGTATCTGCTTGGCAGGAGCCTTAAGTTGAGGGGTGGATGCAGCCCCGCTCATCCCCCTTCTGCCCTCCCTCTGAAGAAACCCCTCTGAGAAAAGGAAGAGGAGGCCTGCACCTGGTAGAAAGGCCTGTGAAAAGGCCTGCCCCTGCCCCTAGCTTGCTGCCTCTGAGGAGTTGCCTGCCCCTCCTTGGCCTGGGCACTCCTGTAAGTGGTCCTGTATTCATACATTTTCTTCATGTAATTCTCTGTCTGCTCCCCAAACAGAGAATTATCCACTACAGGGAAAATTCATGGCCTTAGCCCTCAATCTCATCAGCAGCCACCAGCTCCTTGGCTAGCTGGGGGGGGGCCTGTTTAGCCAGTGCCAGTACAGTGTCCCACCTGGACTTCTGGTACCTGGCTGTATAGTCCATATAATTAGCCTGCCTGAGTCCCAGAGATGATGCCAAGTACTGTTTCTTTTTTCATGGCATCTATCTTCCTGGAATCTTTGTCTGTGGGGTGTGAAGCCAAGGGGATGTTTGCCTTGTCACAGGCTGCAGCCTGCACTATCCCAACATGGCTACATTGTTGGTAAAGAAATTCCGTATCCGAGCCTGACAAGGTGTACCTCTTGTCCATTCTCTTGTCAACAGGAGGTACAGAGTTGGGAGATCTAAGAATGTTTTGTGTCTGTTTCCCAAATGACTTATGAAGGGGAATAGACAGTCTCTTAGACTCTGGGATGTCCATCATCTCTATGAAGTCAGGCTCCTCTTGATCCTCTACAGCCTCCTCAATAGGAAGCTGGAGGGTTTGAGCCACTTTTCTGTAAAACAGAAAGTGGGGAAGGGACTCAGAAAGCCTAGGAGGGGAAACACCAGATGGTCTGTCTGGGGAGATGTCCGGTTCCACAGGCATATCCAGACTTTCACTGTCGTAATCATCCTCTTCAAAATCCCCCTTCTCATCAAACTCCAGTTCGTAAAAATCTTCAGGGGAATAATCCTGAACCGGGGGAACCAACCGAACTGAACCCCTGACAGAAGGCGCCGGATCGGTCGGAACCGGACGAAGTGATTCCACAATCGGAATCGCTTTTGCTATTTCTTCGGCGGTCGGAACATGCAGCTCTGGATCTGAACCAGCTGATTTATCCTTTCATTTTTCTTTTTGTTGGAACCAGTCCCTCAGGATCGGCTCTCCTCTTGCCTGAAGAAGTATTGCCCTGGTCAGTGGGCACTCCTTCTGGTTCGATAGGAACTGAACCTGGCTGGCCTTCCGGGTCAGCGGATTTCTCAGCCTCCTTATCCCTAAGTCTACCTAACCTTTTCTCCAGGGTAGACTTAGGGAAATTCTTACAAATTTAGCAGTCTGAATCGAGGTGGTCAAACCCCAGACAGTAAACACAGGTGGTGTGGGGATCGGCCTTAGCAAAGACCTCCCCACACACACACTACAGTGTTGAAACAAAGTGGGCCCGTTTTTTTTTTCTTGGGTTTCTCAGACATGGCCAGCCTAACCAACTTACCCTTTATATGGCAACTGCCAGGCAAGACTCCCCTATCAGTTTCTCACGGTGTCACGGGTGATGAAAAAAAATGCTAAAATTACGGGGTTTTTTTAAACCGATACGGACCGGTAACCACACATTACTTTTTCTTTTTTTAAGATGTTACTACAAGATCGGTTCAGCCGAACCGATCGGAAAAAATTTTACTATTTCCACACAACAGCTACTAACTAAGTACTTATGGTACCACAGACAGAGTCTCGAACCGGAAAACGGAACGAAAATCGGACTAAAACCAAAACTTTAACCACGATAGAACCGAGCAGAAGGAGAGATCTCGGGAGCGATTGCTCAGTGAGGCAGAGTAAAGAATCTGACGGTTGGGTTTCAAAAGGACACAGACAGAGTTTTCAACCGAGCTCGAGACCAATGTTCTATGCCTGACATGGAATTTTAACCCTTCACTCTCCGGGGCAGTTCAAGAGCTAGAGCTAACTGCAACTTGTCAGAATACAGCAAGACTTCATGTTGTTTGAACTACATATCAAAAAATGTTTTCATTGTGCATATGTCAGCCAATGTGAATCCTCCATTTCCAGCAGTTGTTCTGTAATATGTTATTGTGTGTACGTCAGCAAATCTCATCACTCCATTTCCAGCGGTTGTTCTGTAATATGTAATTATGTGGATGTCAGCCAATCTGATCACTCCGTTTCCAGCTGTTGTTCTAATATGTAATTGTGTGGATATCAGTCAATCTGATCACCCCGTTTCCAGCTGTTGTTCTGTAATATGTTATTGTGTGGATGTCAGCCAATCTGAACACTCGGGTGGGACATTCAGACTGCGCCAGGCTGTGGTGCAAGCCTGGGCACAGCGTAACTGGGATGTGCCAGGGCACTGACATGGTGATATTCAACAGTACTGCGCCATGGCTCAGCAGCTTTGAAAATTACACCATGGCCACCCACATAGCACATGGCGCAGTGGCACTCCACCAGCCCAAGTAGCCAGAGAGGAGCAGGGGGATGCGCTAGCGCAAGTGCTGTTGCGCAAGGAGCATCAACCGTGATATTCAGCTGTGGACATGCAAATGGGGCCATAATGCATGCAAGGCACAAATGGGGCCATTTGCATGTCATTTTGGACCCATTTGCATGTAGGTGCGCCGATCCCCAGCGACTTGTGCTTGGCGCCCTGCCAGGCAGCAGCCATCGGGGACCGACGCCCTCTGCCCCTCATGGCAACATGCTCCAATGCCCGATTGTGGGCCGTAATATGTAATAAACTCCCTGGTGGTCCAGTGGACCTATCACCCTGCCCGATCACGGGCTGTATTAATAAATAATCGCCCTGGTGGTCCAGTGGACCTATCACCCTGCCTGATCGTGGGCTGTATTAATAAATAATCTCCCTGGTGGTCCAGTGGACCTATCTCCATGCCCGATCGCGGGCTATAATAATAAAAAAAGCCCTGGTGGTCAAGTGAACCTATCTCCATGCCCGATCACGGACATGCAGTACTCTAATTAACCCTGGTGGTCCAGCAGTACCCGAACCCCCCTCCGAACCCGCCCACTCATTCCTGCCACCCTGCTCCCCTCTAGTCAGCGGTGGGTGGCAGCACCCCTCCCTGAAGTTGCCCGGCCGCTCGCTGGCTGACAGCGCACAGTACAGCTGTGCCCATGGGTCCACAGTGTGGGCCAATGGGCGTGTGGTCATTGCCGTGCACAGTCTCCCGATAGGTGGCTTGCAGGTGGTGCTGCTGCCGCTGCTGACCAGAGGCGGGGTGTCGAAATGTGGGAGGCGGAATTGGAAGAGAATGCCGCAGTAACCACCAGGGTTAATTAGAGTACTGCACGCCTGCTAACGGGCATGGAGTAAGGTCCACTGGACCACCAGGGATTCTATTACTTAAAACAGCCCACGATCAGACATGGGGGGACGCTATGCCACTGGATGGTGCCACCAGAGCTCAGGTGGCCACCCACAGCTGGCAGCTGCCATGTTGCGCCCTGCATCATGGCAGCTCACCTGTGGGTGGCCAGCTGTTGCTCCTTTATTATCTGGCTTAACAGTGTTTGAGCATGTGGGGTTGTGCCTGCATATTCTCAGCATGTCCCCGGGCTGAATATTGGGATGTGCAGAATATGCATGGGCACCATGCCGCCGCGCTACATGTAATACCAATGCGCCTGGCGCCATCGGGATATGTGCTGCGCATATTCCCCCATTGACTATCACGCCGGGGCGCATCAGTGAGTTCTGCATGGCACAACTCTGTTGTGCCATGCGCAGCCCATTTGAATATCCTGCCATCCGTTTCCAACTGTTGTTCTGTAATCTGTTATTGTGTGTATGTCAGCAAATCTGATCACTCCGTTTCTAGCTGTTGTTCTGTAATATGTTATTGTGTGTATGTCAGGCAATGTGAACACTTCATTTCCAGCTGTTGTTTTGTAATATGTTATTGTGTGTATGTTTGTGTTTTAAGTTTCATTTGCACATGCCTGTAGTTCTGTTCAAATGCCACCTCTTCCCCCTGACAGCCGCTGGTTATTCATTACTAACAGCAGATCAACAGTTTCTCAGTGCCTCTTACCTGTTACTAACTCCTCAAAGCTCTAGCACTGTGAGATCTTGGTACAGATGGCTTTGGCATTCTCACCACCCTTAAGGGACTCAACGATGGCATCAAAATTCGAATCCACAATGCTGTGACAGGCCTTGATGTCCGTCTTCCTGAAGTTGTCATCACAAACAGTATTCAGGGCTTCCTTGGTCTCATTCTATAGACAAGGGCAAGGAAAAAGTACAGTTAGGAAAGTGACCTGACCTGACACTGGCAGAGAACAAGACAAGCAGCGCCAAAGAAGAGCCCTGCTGTTTCAACAGAAATCCAGTTAAAGGTCAGGAGTTTGGGCGCTTTAGTTATAATCCATCCTCCTCTTCTTCATCATCATCGTCATCATCATCAAAC
This sequence comes from Neoceratodus forsteri, assembly GCA_016271365.2. NCBI lineage: Eukaryota > Metazoa > Chordata > Ceratodontiformes > Ceratodontidae > Neoceratodus > Neoceratodus forsteri. Next base: position 18,821,717 of record JADMNL010000026.1, read on the forward strand.
CCTCTTTAGGGGCAGTTTTGCCTAATTGTTAGAGCATAGAGCTATAAACCTGAACACCCAGATTTAAATTCTCCCAGAGCCCCTTACTAATTGTGTGACCCTGAGCAAGTCAATCAACCTACCTTGATATAACCTCCTGTCCCTCCTCCCTATGTGCTTTCCATAATACAATACAGTCTCACTTTGTATTTCCTTTCCTCCATGGTTCCCTGTATCCCACACCTCCTGTATATTCACCTAATGGCTATCAAAACAGTTCATGGCACTTTTTCTTTGCTTCATAAATTTGAACTAAAGAATATAGCAATATAACATTAAACAGCAGCACAATGAACTGTACACAAAAGAATAAATAATCTCTAGGGCCAACCAATGGTGCAGTGGAAGCGCGTCCACTTCCATGCTGGTGACTTTGGTTTAGAAGTGAGTCCGGCTGGTGAGTGTTCTTGCAGGGGACGTGAGCTTGCTGGGGAGGGAGATGGCCAGGACCCAGTGCAGCAGCATCCCCAGTACTCAAAAGAATAAATAAACTAGATTTGTTAAAACTGAACAAAATAATTGGTGAGCAGTAGTTTAGAACTGAATATTTTCTGAGGCTAATTACAATTTTCCAAAATGAAATGCAATGACTACATCACTGTGGGATAAGGAGAGGTGAGCAAATAAAATCTAAATGAAGTGCAGGTACAGAAAGGGACCCAAATGGAGACAAATAGGTCTGGCTTATTTATGGTGGGATGGTTTGGTGCTCACGTGATGCAAGATTACCCATGTAGTGCAGCCTGTCTTCAAATAAAGGCAGAAGCAGAGTCTTCTATCTTGAGAGAATTAGTAACATTAATGCTTTTGCCATGGTTTTCATTTTAAAACATAAATGTCATTACTTTACCTAGACCCTGCATGAGGTTCTGTAGGCAATATTAAGAATTTGTACTCGTGTTCCTAGTGGGAGGGAATGGATCATAAATTGGCCTAATAGAAAGTCAGCCAGTCCCTTCCCCTTCCTGGCATGTCAGCCTGTCCCTGTGCTCAGACGTTTGGTGACATCTAACAAGGGATACCATGGTGGCACACTCCATACAAGTCTATGAGGATATTTTAATATGCAAGTTTATAAATGGTGCTGCAGCTTTTAATATACCTTAAACCCACGCCTTGCCTGACGAAGGCACATTGCCACAGATAGGACAAACAACTGTGGTAGTCTACCAAGGGAAAACCAAATGGTAGATTGTTCCAAGATAAAAATGTTAGGGTAAAAATGGATTTGTATATAAGCAGGGAGCATGCAGTTAATTATTGTATTCCAGGTGTTAGTGAATGATGGGCATTCCATAATATGTGACCAAGAGATGCATGCCAATGGGTACATCTCCAGTAGGGACCATTTTTCCTCAATTCATAGTTCTAAAAGGGCATTGGGATACAGAAGGTACATAAGGTGTGATGTAAACCCACACTGCCTTTCCTTCCTTTCTTTTGTCCAGTGATAAGCCAGTAATGGTGCTGTTTCTTATATCATCAATAAACCCATTGCCCAATAACAGACAAGCAGTGGTGGTGCTCATCACATAATCACTGAACCTTTTGCCAAAGGAAAGACCTCGGTGTCCCTGAAAGAAGGGAAAGCAAATAAGAAAGAAGAAATGTGTTTACCTCTTCACCATCAGCAGGCACAGCCTTCTTCACTTTCCCCATAATTTCCATGCACTGCTTACACTTATTCTTCTTGGGTTTCTTAGGGCGGTTGATGTCGACATCCTGTCACCGAGTAACAAACAACAGATATGAATTGTACACAGAGACTGCAGTACAGCACCATTTGTCCCTTGTCCTTCCCTGGCACTAAATGTGTCACCAAAACAACAAAACACATCTGAATATACCCCCCCTCCCCATCTGGGCTGGTCTGACCTTGACCCCCCCAGCCTTCTGTCTCCTTGGAATAATTTTCGCACACACCCTTCCTATATTAGCAAGGCAGTATGTTTATCTAGCAGGTAGGAGAAGCTTCCAGGTGCCCAGGGAAGGGGAGAGGTTGGAACACCTGAGGTAGGAAACAAAGCAGAAGAGAAATCTGCTGCCAGGAAGACTTGCTGTGACTTGGACTGGCAGGTGACTTTGACCGGATGAAAATAAAACTGGGTCTCGATATAACATAGCAGTTGGGGGGAAGGGTTCATGCTGCATCAGTGGCCCAGTTTAGGGACCCACAGGTGGCAGTGCAATCGAGAGGACTGAGGGACAGGTGTATGAATGCTTAGTGTATCAAACAAACAGACAGGTGCACCTCAGTGTACCCAAGGGAAGGAACACAATTCAGAAGAGAAAAACATGGCAGGGCAAACCAGAGGTGGCAGCCATGCTCCCCCACCTTCTTCAGCTGCACTACCCAGACCCTTATAGCCTTCCTCTGTCTGCATCTCTTCACATCATCACTCTGGATATTGATGACACCCCTTGAACGAGCTGGAAGCCGAAATAGGAGTCCTGCTAGAGGGAGGGGAGCACTGTTGAACATAGTGGCCTGGAGTCGAGCATCAGACTGCTGTTTGAACCAAGGTCAACCTTTCATTAGTAGCAGAGGCTATGGACCAGAGCAAACAGATGTTGAAGGAAAGCAATTCCCCCACCCAGAAAGTTCACAAATAATAGTTTGATTGTGCTTACGCAATTGGATGACATGATGCTTTTGTGACTTGATTTGCATTGTGGCTTTCTGCCTCTCTATCCATAGGATATACCACCCTATTAGGGGTATGATGCAAGGAACCCTAGAGGAGGGTCCCCCCATAGGTGCCGTGGGAATGATTCCATTGGATAAAGGTAGCTTAGGAAGAAGCCCACAGGTAAGAGAGAGGAGGGGTGGATGGTGGCAAAGAGAAACGAATCCTGGGAAGGCCCAGGATGAGTTGCCTATAAAGCCTGATGGGGGGTGACATAGTTGTTCCACCCAATCGAACCTCGGGCTTACAGCCCTCCAATTCAATTGTGCTTACACAACTGGATGAGATGATGCTTGCGTGACTTGATTTACTTTGTGGATTTGACGTACGTTGTGGCTTTCCGCCTTCTCTATCCATAGGATATACCACCCTATTAGGGGTATGATGCAAAGAACCCTAGAGGAGGGTTCCTCCCCCCATAGGTGCCACGGGAATGATTCCATCAGCTAAAGGTAACTTAGGAAGAAGCCCAAAAAGAATACCCAATCAGGTGTCGAGCATCGAAGAGGCGAGGGTGATGAATGGCCAGGCATTTCCAAATTCCTCCTGACTGGACTATGTCCCTACCATCAGCCAGCTTATTTAACCTTTTTTCCCCCCAATCCAGTATTGCCTCTGATATCATGTCTTTTTTAATACTTAGTGCTGAATTTCTTCAGTTTAAAGTGTTTTTTTTATTTTGTGTGTGTGTCTATTTTTCTATTTGCAGATTATACTGCAAAGCCACTAGAGGGCAACAAGACATGTAGGTTGCAATCCTCTTGCCACTGCTTCCCCCTATCACTTCTGTCCTGCATCATTTATACCTAAATTCTCTGCCTTTTGCCCCTCTCTGTACTGCCCCTTGCACCATCTCCCAGGCTATTACTAGGCATACAATGTGGCATTCAAACCAGGGTTCAAACCAGGTATCTTTCGCTCCAAAGGCAGCAACCCTACCATGGCGCCACTGTGTCTGCTACAATGTTAGGTGTCAGCAAGACCCACTCATACCTGCCCATGGTCACATCTACCACCACTGTACTCCCTCACTACACCCACCCACACAAACTAACCATACTACTGTTACTAACCAAGTTTACCCTGCTCAGCAACAAACCCCCAGTTGCATCTGATATGTAGACACCTTTGCTGCTGAGGGAGCACCTCACCCCTCATAGCCTCTCCATCACCCTGTCTCTCCCCATAGCTCCCCCCGCACCCCTTCCCTCTACCCCTCCTCCCATCTCTCCGTGCCTTGAGCCCTCCTTGTCTGTTCCTCCACCTGGCCATCCCTGCCCTCACACAAATGCCCATTCCCTGCTCATCACTTTCTAAGCTTGCCAGACGCCACTACCTGGCAAAACACCACCAATTCATGGCCCTTGTCAGGATCTTCCACTTGCTTCTTCTACTATCTGGCAATGTTCACCCCAATCCTGGCCCAGCAGCACCCCCCCAATTGCGGTCACCCATGAGACTTCGAATAGCCGCTATGAATATTTACAGCCTGCCTAAAAAAATGGCACCCCTGCAATGCTGGACAGCACAGCACCAACCAGACATTCTGGCTTTAACAGAAACCTGGCTGTCAGCCAAGACACCAAACTCATTTGTCTCTATTCCTGGCTACTCTCTCATTAGGCTTGATTGTAACGTCAAGAAAGGCGGTGGCTGTTCCTTCTATGTAAATGACTCACTGCATTACCAAGCCCTGCTTACACCCTCCCTAGACCATGGTACCCAAGCCCTCTCATTAAAACTGTCCCTTGACCCAAACTGTGCTCCTCTTACTCTCACTGTCACCTACATCCCACCCTGCAGCTAATCCCCTGCCTGTAAAGCACTCTCTGACTATCTAGCCTGCCACCCCCACAAAATGGAACAAATCCTAGTTGGGGATCTCAACATAAACTGGCTGACGAGCTCATCAGCACACGACAAAGATACCTTTGCTGCGTTAGATATGACCCAACTGGTATCCCAGCCTACCAGGGCCAACCCCACTAATGGAACCCACACCCTACTAGATATCCTGCTCACTAATCATCCCCACCATATTACCGACCTGGGTGTCCTACCCAACGCCTTAAGTGACCATTCCCCAATCATCTTCAGCTGGTCCTGTCAGCTACCTAAACCACCACCAAATATCACCTTTCATCATCAACTACGCCCAGGAGGCATAGCCAAACTCAAACAATATCTAATTAGCTGGGACTGGTCCCCTATTTCCCAAGCCCAGCACATAGATGATGCGTTGCACTACTTCACCGCCATCTTTAATACCGCCTGTGATGCTTTTGCACCAACCATCAAAGTGACCACTAAGAAACGTAGTGCTCCCTGGATCACCCCAGAACTCCTACAACAGTTCAAAATGCGTGACAACCCCTGGCTTCATACCACTGCCTCTGGTTTGCTAAGCGATAGGCAGGCCTACAATGCTGCCCGCAATAAGTGTACCTGGGCAATCGGCAAGGCCAAGGCAGAGCACTACAGAACCACCCTAACTACCTCCTAGGGTAGCACAAGAAAGTTCTGGGATAACGTCAAGGAGCTTAATGGTAAATCCCACTCTCCCCCCTCACAACTTAGTGTTAATGGTGCTGCCACCACAGACACACTTCACATAGCTAACTGCCTCAACTCCACCTTCTCAGACCTCAGCTCAGTCCTCCCTAGCAACTTTTTTGATCCAATTCAGCCTACCCAACTGCCTGAGCTCCTCCACCCCCCTTCAAACTCAGAGTCATTACCCCTACAGAAGTGAAAGCCTACCTGTCCAAATCCCTCCAGAGCTGCAATTACTGCAAAGATGCCTTCGATATGCATATCCTACACCTTGCGCTAGACTCAGTTATCTCCCCACTCATGGACCTTCTAAATCTGTCCCTGCACCTGGGCCAGTTTCCAACTTCATGGAAAACGGCAGTGATAACATCAATATTGAAATGTTTTGACAGCTTCCTCCCAAACAATTACTGGCCCATCTTGATTCTCCCCCCACTCTCTAAAGCCCTTGAAAAGATCATGGCCAATCAGCTCACTGACTACCTCCTCGCACACAACCTCTCATGTAGGGAGCAGCATGGTTTCAGAGCTGGGCATAGCACTATGACCTCCCTCACAGAATTCACTAACTCCCTGCACTCCATGCTTGACAAGGGGCACCTCACAGGGACCATGTTTACAGACCTCTCAAAGGCCTTCGACACGGTTTCCCATCCCCTCCTTCTTAACACATTACAACAAATTGGGGTCTCTCATTGTCCATTCTCATGGTTCTCCAGCTATCTTTCATCTAGAATCCAATGTGTTAAAATTAATAATACCATTTCTACTATGCTGCCTGTGCGCTCAGGAGTTCCCCAGGGATCTATCCTGGGTCCCCTGCTATTCAGCATCTACCTCAATGCCCTGCCTAAATCCTACCCTGTCAACCTTCTCCTCTACGTGGACGATGCTGTTCTTTATGCCACATATCCTGATCCTCTATCTCTCTCCAACGTACCTTACAAAACTCCTTCTCTCAGATTGAACACTGGTTTGCTAAAGACAGATTAGTGGTCAACATTAAAAAAACTAAGACGATGCTCTATGCCCACCACCAAAACAGATCAAAGGATTTCTCCCTGGAAATACTCTCCGCCTCTCTCATCCCACTGGAACAGGTCCAAAAGTATAAGTATCTAGGTATTACATTTGACTCTTCCCTCTCATTCCACGAACATATAAAAGTCCTCACCTCCACCACCAACGCCCGCATTGGTCTCCTTTATAGACATAAAGACAGCCTGTCACCTAAAGCACTTCACCTAGCCATTACCTCCTCAGTCTTATCGCTGGTGGACTATGGCCTCACAATCTATGCTGCCACCGACCCTACGGCACTTCATCAATACAAGTAGTCATCAATAAGGCCTGCCGGCTCCTCTCTGGTGCCAACAGAAATACACAGACCTGCACCCCATACACGCTCACCAATATCCTCTCCCTTGAGGAAAGACTATTATACCAGACCTGTCTCTTCACCAAAAAAATCCACCTGGGTTTAACCCCAATAGGTGTCATGGCTTCTCTTCAGGCAGCCACCATCTCAGCATCCACACGGTCTGCCCCAAAAACTATCTGGAAGGTGCCTAGGGTCAGGACCACCCTGGCCCAGCGATCCTTTCCCCTTAGAGCTCCATCCTGGTACAATGCCCTCCCACCAGCTGTCACATCAATCACCAATCTAGGTCCTTTAAAAGCTGCCTTAAGGGCCCATATCCTCTCCTCATGTCAATGCCACTGTAACCAGTAACCTGTGGATCCTGCACCATGCCGCTAGGTCATGCACCTGCCCTTGGCCAGGCAGTGGAGAGCCCTCACTATTTCTAGCCTACAGGCTCCTCACCTCCCTCGGTTACCATATAGTTGCACTGGACTATGAATGCATTGTATTATGTATAAGACAAGGCCTCCCTGAGGCGGCTTACTACCAACTCATATCATGCATTGCTTTAGCTACCAGTTGTATAGGTCTTAGCCGCTCATTAGGTAAATATGTCAATAGCTCTGCCCTGTTTAGCTACCAAATGTATAGGCATTAACCCGTGTTCATTGTACTTATACTCTGTATGATTGCTCACCCACATTTATTCTATGTATGTACTGCATGAATGTCTATGTTTCATTCTGATGTGGAGCCTTTGGAAATGAGTCTGTGACTCAAAGGAGTGTAATTCCAATTTTCTAAATAAATAAAATGAATGAATTCTGAGAAGATGATTAAGGGTGTACTTCCTAAGGAGAGAGAGAGGAAAGCTGGAGCCACCATCCACCTCCATCCAACAGTGGAACCTAACTAAAAAACCTAAGAAAGCACTAACCCTAACTAGTATTATGCCCATTGGCAGGGAGGAGAGGAAAAACCCCCTTTGAGGAGGAAACCTCTGGGGATCCAAGGCCTAGGTCACCTTCCCTCCAGGCTGATGACATTTGATTTAAGGACGTATGTCGCTAAAGAGAAGGATTTGAGTAGGGAAGATGATGACAGAATAGTAAAAAAAAAAAAATAAAGCATGGATGATGACGGAGAGAAGCTGTGAATGCTTTAAAGGTTGAAGAGGAGACAGGAAATTAACTTGAAATTGAACTGGAATGATGGTGGAGAGCAGCACAGATCGAAGAAGGAACAGGAGGCAGCATGGGCCCAAGAGGGGAAATGCACTAGTAGTCAATAGGAAGGAGTAGATTCATGTAGAAGTCAGAGGAGCAAAGGGTATCCAGATGCAGTCATGAGAAGACTGAGGATGATGAAGACTGATGATAATGAAGACTGATGATGATGATCAATGCAGGATCGCAGCAGGTTCATGAGCTTGAATGATCGATGTGAGTAAGTAGTAGACAATAAGGCATGCTTGGAACCAGATGGTAAGCTCGGGTTGAGCGATCAATGGGAGCAAATAGGACGATGAACGATGATGGAGTGAAGCCATGATTGGAGTGAATCATTAATGGATGGTACAAGGTAAGGCATGGTGAATGATGACCAGAGTCATGAACCTGATACATGTGGCAGAAGGGCCGTGGGTCGATGAGGTGGCATGTGAGTCATGATAGGTATGCCACAGGAGAAGACTGATGGTGATGGTGATAATTACTGCATGAGGATTAATCGATGTGAAAGAGTAGACCTGAAGGTCAGACTGAGTGAAGGAGAACTGGACTCAGGCACTTGGATGCCAGACGGCCTAAGGCAAGAATAAAAACTGCTCGAGAGCAGTGGTTGATGAGGTAGCATAGGAATCGATGAGAGGTATGCTCGCTGAAGTGATGTAAATGGATGAATCGTAAGGTCAGAATGAGCAAAATGATGACCGGATTCATGAACCTGGATGCATACGGGTGAAAGACGAATACAAGAGGAAGGTGATGGTAGGATGGTGAAAAACCCCAAAAGAAATGCACAGGTTGAAGCTGAGGAGGTGAGGAGAAGTGCACTGATCGAGCGATGGAAACGGGAGAACCATTAGAGTGATGGAGGACCTGCCGCTGAGACTAGGGGTACATGCGATGGAACAAACAAAATAGCACATAAAGAAGGGACTGAAAGAAGCAGCCAGAGCAAAATATAGAGAGGCCAAAATACCAAGCTGGAAAGTGGGTATGAAAAACGTCCAAACAGCACAAATACTAGAATATACTCATATACATACGCTAGAACAGGGGTTGCAAAGGTGACACGAATAAGCAGATGACAGGGAGGTGCACCATATGACACGCAGTCCAGAGAGGTGGAAGGAGAGGAACGAGCGATGATTCCAAAAGTCCATAACACAGATGCAGGCAACTGAGTCGAGCATTATAGGGTCAGTAGTTTTATGGACTCCATTTCAAGAAAGAGGTATTTGGCAATGGTAGGGAGAATCCCTGACTGTAAAAGAAAGAGGAAACAATGGGATTAAATCATATATGCAGCAATCTCTGAGCAAGGCAAGCAGAAATACAGCAGCCCGAAATGGAGAACTCTGGCTTGGGAATTGAGCCAAGTGGTGCAGTCTGGATGCAGTAATAAGGTATCGTAAGACAATAGTGTGAATGAGCTGGGCACAATCAGGATTGAGGGGAATATTACTGAAGGTGAATGGGAAGCACAAGCCAGTTAAGGCTTCAAGCAACAATCATCACACTAATTAGGAAAAGGTACGGCGAGACATGACATGCAGGAGAGAATAAACAGTGATCAGTGATGAGAAGAACTGTGCACCCAGTGAATCGACTCGAGGGAATGAGGTAAACATGAGAGACAGAACACCAGGCCAAGCAGCATCCATAAGAGGGGAACAGAAACACCTTTGATAAAAACAAATAGGTCTGCCAAGCTTATGGAACAGAGCTGCACTGTAATAGGCATGTTAAAAAGATAAAACAGCTCTGCTCCGAATCCGGTCTGGCCACCAAAGTCTGCCATGCCCCTTCATAAAATGGAGGGTGGAAGAAAACATGGTTAAATAAGAATCTATAAGACAGTGAATCAGTACCTGAACTGTGCGGCATGGCCGCTGGAGTCCAGACAAATAGTCCCCCATCAGCGAGCGAGAAGAGAGTTCAGTAGGAGATATAAAACAGAGGTGCTCTCTCTCTCCCACTCGCATTCTCCCTCTCCTGCAGCATTCTCAAGTACAGTACATAAAGAGTGCAGCCAATGTAAATGAGGAAATTGACCCGAAGGATAGTTTGAACCCACGGAGCCCATGTATAGCCAGCATGAAAAACAGAGAGGGAAAGAATTGGAGAAAAAAATAAGTCAGCATTGCATTCCACTGTCCATCAGTCTCGTGATCCTCCAGAGAAGCGGGACGGGTAGCAGCACCACCGGAGCGAACACAGAAGCAAGTTGGAGAGAAGGAGAAGCTGTGCCGAGGAACATTGAAAGTCCAAGGTACGAGGGGAAGAGGCATAGATGAAGAGATGGGAGGGGCAGAGGCAGAACGAGGAGAAACGGGAGCAGGAAAAAGAAGCAGCTGACATAGCCTTCGGCTGCAAAGAGAAACGAATCCTGGGAAGGCCCAGGGTGAGTTACCTATAAAGCCTGATTGGGGAGTGATGTAGTTACTCTGCTCAATCAAACCTCAGGCTTACAGCCTTCCCGTTCTGATTCATACTAGTATGACCAGTGGGTCTTCCAAGAGAAGAAGAGTACATCCAGGCAGAACAACAGGCAATCACCACAGGCAACCTCACAAACCCACAAACAGTGAGCTGTTCACTCTTTGACTCATATATCAAGTAATAAACTTCACAAAATGGGTAGGGAAACTCCTACCTCCTGATTGGTAGAGAAGAGTCCAAGGTTGTGCAGTTCAGGAACAGGAGCCACACTACTTTCCATCTTTCTTAATTTTGCTCTTTTATAGCGGTCCCATTGTGCAATACGACACTACAGGGTGTGGGTTACTATTCCTGCACCGCACTTCCAGGTGGTTGAAGCATTACTGAACCAGTGCCAGAGTTTGTATGACACAATATGAATACTCTATAATGTATGGTGGAACGTTGCACTCTTGAGGTCTCCAGTTACCACAGAAACCGCTCAAGAAAAAATATCCTTGTTATATACGAATGATCACACACAATCCTCTATATCTCACACGTGTAGATCAGACCAGGCATAGTTCAAGTGGTTTTTATTATTGTTGCATAGTTAGAAACTACATAAAAGTACATATTCACAATCTCATATCAGGAAGATTTATTAGAAAACTTATGACAAAAAGTATTTTTTTCTTTACCCAGCCAAAGCAAGAAGCAAAATAACCATTTCTTACACCCAGCAGTCTCTTGGCCTATATCACTGACTGCTAATCTGAAGTACTAAACAGAGTAGCCCACAACTCTCTAGGCTAGCTTTAAATTTGGTCCCCCAGTGCGGGGGGGGGGGCCAAGAATTTTTGTGATGATAGTGCCACTATAGTTAGGGTTGAGGACCCCATTTAAGGTTAAATCTGACATTTTGCACCTTAATAACTTTGCCACCACATGACGGTTTTGCCTGGAATTTGGAATGCACAGTCTAATACCATAGATCTCTGGACCTGCCATGTTTTGTTGTGGTCGGATGTACAGTTGCGGAGCTACACAGCGCCAAAAAATGGATAAATTATGGTTTTTGCGTGTTTCTTTGCTTGTGCCTACAGCCTGCACGGTTTGTGCGATTGGTCCAAAAATTTCAGGGAACGTGCAGCCAGGGCCTCCGCTGTGCCTTTCAAGCATTTTGTGACAAAATATTAAATGGTTCAAAAGTTATTCACAAAACACTGAATCCTATTATAGTCTATGGGAAAAGTTAACAAACTACACGAAAGTGTCACAAATGCAGTTTTTACTGTCACAAATTACCCTTTTACTTTAGTGATTCAGCCATTTTTTCATTTGGTGGTCAGAAAAATGCTTGCCATTTAAATTTGGGACCCTCTAGGGACACAATTCTTGTGTTCACCTAGTTGAGCCCTGAGGATGCTAGCCATGTCTTTTTTTGGGGTAAAACACCCCAGAAATATGTTTTTTAAAATTTTGTAAAAAGTAATGTAATGTAAGTAAAGTAATGTCGCAAAGTACTTTCACAAATGTGACACTTTCATGATTTTTTTACAAAAGTGTTGTGATTTGCTAAAGTAATTTGCGACACTATGCCCAAAACAATAGGAAATCTTTGCCACCCTGCTACAAAACAACAGTTTGGTCTTTTGGCTGAAATTTGCAGGGAAGAAAGCCAGCATCACACAGATGGGCCTTGTGGTGGTTTGGTGCCAAAATATTACAGAGTTGAAAAGTTACAGCACTCCGAAGTTGACAATTTTTCCCATTGGATAACATTATGGAGTCCGCCGTACCTTTCGGGTTCCATATCTCGAAAACGGTTTAAGATACGGACTTTTCGAAAATGTTGTTATGCTGCACTAGCTAGGTCAGGTAGTTTGTTATGCTTTACTAGCTATGCAGCCAGCACAGCATAACAAAGGAGAACGCGGTCCCATATGCATGTTCTGGCTACCTGCGATCCTGCTTGAATGACCGTGGTGGTAAGAGGTGTCCCAGGAGGTGCTAAAAGGAAAAGGTAAGGACACCAACTGAATGTATGAGTGACCATCCACTATAAAAGATTGTGTATGATCGCTCATACACTTCACGGATATTTTTGTAACTCTCACAGTTCCCTTTATCCTTTATTTGCTCCCCTTTGCCAATTCCCCTTGCGAGGTTTACACCCCAAAAGAGTGCAGGCATGCCGCCATCCAACCTTCTCCCCTATCCCCCGGTTATGACAAAGTCCTCACTTCTTCCCCCAAGTGTTACAAAGCAAATATATCTGTGTTGAAGTGTTCTGTTCAGTATGTTTATGATTACATATATGTGTACAAAAACAAACAACAAAAATAAAACTTTGTTATATGCTTTAATGAGGGATGCCTGGATATTGTGGCAGTCACTGAAACATGGTACATGGAGAACCATGACTGGGAAGTCAACATACCAGGATACACAGTCTACAGGAGGGACAGGGAGGGCAAAAGAGGAGGAGAAGGAGCTCTCTATATAAGGGAAGGGATTAAAGCAACAGAACTAAAGAGTAAACAGGAAGTTGATGAGTCACTATGAGTCACCCTGGAGACAGGAAATGGCACCACAGTCGGCATGGGGGTTGTGTACAGACCCCCATCTCAGGGGGAGGAAATTGACAAGGAAATGATAGAAGGCATCCTTAAATTGGCAGTAAAAGGGGAGATATTGTTGATGGGGGACCTGAATATGCCAGATGTTAACTGGAGCACCTTTGCTGCAGGCACATCCAAGATCAGGGTCATTCTTGATGCCCTACAGGGGGCATGCCTCAGACAGCTAGTGTTGGAACTCACTCGGGAGGGAGCAATCTTAGACCTGGTGCTCTCAAATGGGAAGGAGAAGGATCTCAGATTTAGAAGTGGGTAGCCATCTGGGAACAAGTGACCACCAAACAGTGTGGTTCACAATAAACATAGCCATAGAGTCAAGCCATACAAAACAAGAGTATTGGACTTTAGGAAGGCTGACTTTGGGAAAATGAGAGAGTGCCTTAGAAAAGCACTAGCAAATGGGCAAGAAGGAGGTGGAGGAACAATGGGGAATAGTCAAAACAGCCATCGAGACAACAAACGCTTGTGGAAGCAAATCAATAAAGCAAAATGAAGGAAAACCACTATGGTTCTCAAAAGAGGTGGCAGGGACGGTTAAGGAGAAAAGGATAGCATTCAGGAAATATAAGGAAACACAGAAGGAGCAGGACAGAGAACTTTATCGGTTAAGCGGAAGGAGGCAGGGAAGGCAGTCAGAATAGCAAAGGCACAAACTGAAGAAAAGATAGCCAACTCTGTTAAGAAGGTGGATAAAACTTTTTATAGGTACTTTAGGGAGCGAAGAAAGACCAAGGAAGGGATACAGAGACTTAATAAAGGGGAGGGAATGTGGGCAGATGGTGACAGTGAAAAAGCAGGGATACTGAACAAATATTTCTGCTCAATATTCACAACAGATGAGGAGGGGGAGGTGCCTAAACCAAACAAGGGAGAAACTCTGAATGGGGGGTCAATACCAGTCCATTCACAGAACAAAGGCTTTTGAAAGAACTCTTGAAACTGAGGGTGGACAAAGCAATGGGGCCTGATGGGATTCACCCAGGAATACTAAAAGAACTAAGGGTAAAACTAGTAACACCACTGACTACTCTCTTTAACAAATCATGGGAGGATGGAGTGGTACCTGAGGACTGGAGGAGGGCAAATGTGATTCCACTTCAAAAAAGTGGGAGCAGGGCAGAGGCAGGAAACTACAGACCAGTTAGTTTGACTTCAGTGGTAGGGAAAATGATGGAATCACTTTTGAAGGAAATAATTGTTGAGTACCTAGAGGCCAGTGGGGCACAGGACCCAAGGCAGCATGGTTTCACAGCAGGAAGGTCATGTCAGACGAACCTAACAGATTTCTTTGACTGGGTGAAGTAGTAGACCAGGGAGGGGCTGTGGATATGGCCTACCTAGATTTTAGCAAGGCATTTGACACAGTCTCACACAAAAGATTAATATACAAGTTAGCCAGCCTTGGAGTGGGTCCCAAGGTAGTAGCCTGGATAAAAAACTGGCTGGACAACAGGACTCAAAAGGTAATAATAAACGGAGTCCACAGTGAAGAAAGGAGGGTAACTAGCGGGCTAACGCAGGGTTCAGTACTGGGACCGGTCCTCTTTAATATCTTTATAAGTGACATTGGAGAGCGCCTGGAAGGAAAGGTATGCCTCTTTGCAGATGACACAAAGATCTGCAACAGGGTTGATACACAAGGTGGGGTGGAAAGAATGAAAAGGGACTTGGCAAGGTTGGAGGAATGATCAAATATGTGGCAGCTCAGATTCAATGCAAAGAAGTGCAAGGTAATCCATCCGGGAAACAAAAACCCAAGGGAAGAGTACACAATGGGGGGTGAGTTAATAACAACAACAAAAATCGAAAGAGACCTAGGAATAATTATATCAGATGACCTAAAGGTGGGCAAGCAATGTGAGAAGGCAGTAAGGAGGGCTGGCGGGATACTGGGATGCATAGGGAGAGGCATCAACAGTAGAAAACAGGAAGCTGTTATCCCTCTCTACAGATAGTCAGTGAGACCCTATCTGGAGTACCGCGTGCAATTCTAGAGACCCCATCTCCGCAAAGACATAGACAGAGTGGAGGCTGTTCAGAGAAGGGCAACCAAAATGGTGCAAGGTCTGCACCAGAAGACATACGAGGAGAGACTAAAGCAGCTTAATATGTATACCCTTGAGGAAAGGAGGAGAGGGGACATGATAGAAACTTTCAAGTATCTCAAGGGAATTAACAAGGTACAAGAGGGTAGTACCTTTCAGAAGAAGAGATGTGCAAGAACAAGGGGGCACAATTTGAAGAGAGAGGGGGACGGCTCAGAGGTAATGTTAGAAAGTATTTTTTCACAGAGAGAGTTGTGGATGCATGGAACAGCCTTCCTGGGGAGGATGTGGAGTCAGAAACAGTGGGAGAATTCAAGAATGCATGGGACAGGCATAAGGCAATTCTAGTGGGAGGCAGGAGGAAGTAAGCTGTTGATTAACTAGAATCTGCAGCTTATCCATCAGGTAGGGAAATGGGCAGACTGGGTGGGCCAAGTGGTCCTTATCTGCCGTCAAATTCTATGTTTCTATGTTTTAATGTTTTATACACAGACTTGTTCTGTGTGTAGCTTTATTTGATTTTGTAACATGGGAATAAATAGTGACTGAAACGGAGCCCCAGGATTGGTGGAAAAGCAACAGCTGAGCAAAATCTAGTGGGTATTAATCCCCTAGCAATGCCCGCTGATGCTATTCCTGTGACATCCACCAAAAACGTAGGTCGCATACAATAATCCCCAGTGTTGCAGTACTGATATAAGCCACTAACACAAAGCGTGTTGACACCACAGAAGTGATCACATCTCACCCACCCACTGACCCGATGGAGAGTGTGCTATCCACATGAACCCTTAAAATATTCATTATCCATGTGTGTGAATTTGATGTATGCTATTATTGTGGACAGACAGAACAGTAGAAAAGTAGCAGGAGCTCCTACCAGAAAAAGTGAGGAATCAGCCTCTGAAACTCGGCACTGGTAGGAAGTAATTAGTTTGCACATGACACAGATAGTATCAATGTTTATAGAACTTCAGTGAACGTTGCTGAACAGTTAAGGTTTAGTTCTCAGCACTGTAATAGAGTTATAAAGTGCCAGTCAGTAGACATGCAGTAAAACACCCAGACAATCAGAAACGTCAAATGTTCACACCGCCGACATGAGTTAAATATGGTAATTAGATACAGTGGCATCCCAGCATTTTCAATGAACATGAAACAGGTAACATTGCTGAGTGATATAAAAACAATATGTACGTATGGTTTCTAAAATTTATAAAAGGATTGCAGAAATAATTGTGCTGCCTTTCCAAAAAAAAACCCACCCCTATATGAATAAATATGGTTGCAACAAAATTGTATGTAATGGTTTTCGGTCATTTCTATTAATATATTGTAAAACACTGCATGTATGTGTCTGTATAATATGTGACACTTTATAATCCAACAATTCTCATTTCCACATTACCCATGTTGCGAAAGCATTAATCCCCTACAGAGTCAGGCTCTACTAGTGGATTAATGCCTGGTTGGTGGTTGGAAGCACTCAGCCTTCGGCCTCGAGCACCAACCCCCATCCCCCCCCAACCAGGCATTAATCCACTAGTAGAACCCTCCTCTGTTGGGGATTAATGCTTACTTGTATTCAAATTGTATCCCCTTCCCCTTTCCCCAGGACACATCTGGAAATGAGTTATTGTTGGCTCAGTATGTCTTTCCTGGCAAAACTTTTCAAAATAAAATAAATAAATAATAATGTTAGCATTCGAATTATAAAGCAGTTGGCCAAAGCTAACCCATGTCATTAATACAGTATTTCCATGCCTGTTATAAAGCAGCTGTTCCCTAAAACAATAGTCTTAGTGGCTTGTAGCCTGTGGCTACTAGATTTTGCATGAGAAACAACAGCTGTATATGTCCTTACCCCTGAGTGGCCTATTACTACCCTGCAGCCAATGTCCATTAAGACTAGTGCTCAGACTGTCCTGCTGACTTACAAAAAGTCTTGGATTTTTATAGTTTGTTTGCAGGGGCTTTCCAGAGGGGACAAAAACCACGTGGTTTCTGGGAGACAAAAGGGGGAACTCACTATTACCTGGATATTGTTAAGTAACAAACACATGCCAAATAAAATGGTGACATAGTTGTAAGCAGCCCTAACAACTACACGGACATTTACATTTGTTCTGCTTTTGTGATCGGAGGAGATATTTTCACTTTGTGGTTAGAAAAAATGTTATCTACTCTGCAAATCATTGCTGCTACCTCACAAGAAGCTAAGGCGCTCTAGATGCTAATTTGCAAAATGACCCTAAGTGAGTTTATAATATGTCTGCTCTTATGTCTTCTTGACTGGAACTCAGAGTGCTCGGCCTTGTCCAGAAGGTCCGCATTTAGATTTGCCTGCGCTGCTTTGGAAAAGACTTCCCTGGTGTGAGAAGGAGAGGGCCTCAGCAAGGGACAAAGGTAGGATGGCCTTGTCAGACTTGCATAAATACTATTTAGCGTCACAAATGTCAGCCTTCTGCACCGGGGCCAGACAGCATAGAGACTCAGGCTGGGGTGACATGGAGTGTGCCGGAGTGGGAAAATACCCCCTGTCCACAGTGACATTGGTTCCAGTTACTGCCAAGTATAGGAAAACAGTGTGGAACAGGTGCGTCAGTCATAGCCTCAGCCTTTTACAAAAAACTCAGAAATCTCACAAAGACAACACCAAGAGTGGGACCACTGTCATTAATATGTTATGACACAGATTTTTTCCCCCTAGATTTGATGCAAGGTATACATGCTGGGAGCTATAAGGGGTCACCAGGTTTTCATTGCTTTTAGAACAGGGCATCTGCATTGCCTTCACAAGAGAGAAGTTTGGTTGGGGTAACAAGGAATTCTATTAGTATATGCAGGTCAGGCATTATATTAACATAGCAGGGATTAGGGCACAACTGGAGAGGTAGTTGTCATCTTGGGAGGCCTACATTTATAATGCAGTAATGCTCACAGGAACACAATGTTATATTTCTGGTATTTACCAGTTACTACAGACTGAACTGAGAGTTCCCCTGAGGGCAGTTAGGGAGGCATCAGAGAAAGAGTCGGAGGAGCAATACATGAAGACACAATGCAAGAGTAGACTACGTAAAGGGTGAAAGGTTACCTCTGCCCCCTTGTGGTGGGTATTGTTCTAGAAGGTTTTAACCCAATGTTTCCAAACACTGACAGTTAAGCAGCATTATAGCCTGGCTAACAAGGCTGATTGCTGGAGGGGGTGTGAGCATGTAGACAGTTATGGGGGTATATTCTGGGGTTGTACGAAAATACAACAGTTTTGGATTCACATCCAAACAGCTGTTCAACAGATTTGGGGATACAGTTACCATTGGTCTTCTCGGATTGGGTGTAGGCTTCCCCATGGTGGTCAATTTGAGGCCAGAGCTAAGAAAGACCATCCTTGTTCTGTTAGCAACCACATTAAAATGTATCATGATGCACTGACTGAATTCAGACACACTTACACAAGAAGAATGTTGTGGGAGAATACACAAAATAAGTGGAATGGAACTATTGACAGTTCAGCTGAACCTGGCAGGGGAAAAACATGTGGATCGATGGGGAGATTGGATTACTTGGATTTTGGAGGGGGAGGCTCTGAAGTTCAAGAGGGACAGCTGGCATCAGGGAGGCTAATCGAGAAAGGTTCCACCAAGCCACAGTGACAACATTGTTGTCGACATCCCGTTCAGCGATGAGAACAATGCCGACAGTTGGCATTGTGCCGTCAGGACCAAAGTGTTTTCTTTGCCCTCTGCACCCCCCCTCCTTAAATAACCAACTCTGAGTCAGAGTTGTTTTGTGGTGGGGTGAAACACTGGAAGAAACAGTGCCGGTATACAGCGGGACCATCACAGTGACCTGGCAATATTTGTCACTGTGATGGTCTTCACTTTGAAAATGTTGTTGTGCTGACGGTATACCATTGGGCAACATGTCAACACTGGAAGGTTCTTCTTCCTAACTTCTGGAGATATGGGAGTAGAGGCAAAGGCCCGGCTACACAGTGTTGGGGGGCTGTGTATCTTCAGTACACTGCATAATAGTTGATGACAGAGTGGAAGACTAGGTCAGTTGGCCAAGGCACCTAGCTTCACCTGAGCTCTTTTCTTCTAGGTTGCTAGAAAGGACAGAGCAAAGAACCTTACCAGAGCAAGGATAAGGATTAAGGCTTCTTTTGGCTAGGCAGATTTACTGTGTGTTGTTATTTTTATTTTGTACTCATAAGGATTGTTACTGTTTGTTGCTAAAATGTTATTGCTTAATTTTCTCTGATTCAAACTGTTGCTGGGTATACCTTCTGCTGCATTATCACAGGGTGTGCCTACAGGTGTGTGTTTACAGATTACTGCTGTAATCTTCTGATTCAAATTGTCTTTTGCAAGGCATATCTTCTGTTACTGCTTTATTTTTCTCTGTAGCAACGTGTTTATTACAGGATATATCTTCCGTGAAATTATTACAGGTGTTGCTTACATTTTTGTGACTTTTTATCATTAGGCTAAGCAAAATTACTGTTTACCACTATTTTATTTTTTTTTTTCTTAAAAGCTTTTTTGTTTGTCTCACATGTGTTGCAGTCTCCTTCTCACATTGAAGGAGCTAATTGCTTTCCTCCCAGAGCTCTTCCAGGGGAATGGATATGTATCTGGGGGTGGAGCTGACAAACTGTCAGGAACTTCCAACAGAGGGAAGGGTTAAAAGGTCAGGTTAGTTGATATCTTGGAAGTGGAAGACTAGGTTTGCTTGCCAAGGCACCTAGTTTCACCTGAGCCCTTTTCTTCTAGGTTGCTTGAAAGGACAGAGCAAAGAACTTTACCAGAGCAAGGATAAGAATTAAGGCTTCTTTTGGCTAGGCAGATTTACTGTGTGTTGTTATTTTTATTTTGTACTCACAGGGATTGTTACTGTTTGTTGCTAACATTCTATTGCTTTATTTTCTCTGATTCAAATTGTTGTTGCTGGGTATACCTTCTGCTGCATTAATACTGGGTGTGCCTACAGGTGTGTGCTTACAGATTACTACTGTAGTCTTCTGATTCAAATTGTATTTTCCAAGGTATATCTTCTGTTACTGCTTTTTTTTCCTCTGTAGCAAAGTGTTTCTTACAGGGTATATCTTCTGTGAAATTATTACAGGTGGTGCTTTACAGTTTTATCTATCATTAGGAGTATAAGCTTTCAGGGCTACTGCATTTGTTGCTGGCTGATTGTTTCTGCTCTCACCTCCTTGTTTCTTTCATCCGAGGTTCTTCTTTTTCAGCTGGGGAAGGGCCCAGCCACCCACCCCCATCCCCAACCACCCCACACTACACTCCTTTTATAGGGTAGCACAGTCGTGACATTTTCTGTAGCAAAGCAGGAAGGGGCAGATCAGAGGGGTATCCACACAGTGACCTCATTTACAGGGGCACTAGTACTTTAACTTGTTATAATAAGTTATACAAAAACAAACAAACAAAACACAAAATCAAACTTTTTCTTTCATTTTCTTCCTTCTTATTACTGTGACCAGGTTATAAATTCAGCAACTTATCTGGAATGGATATCATTAACTGCAGGTACTGAGGAACACTTTTCAGAAGGGCAGTTTTACAGGATTTAGGACACTGTCCTACATGCTGGACCATCGGAGATGTAAGGGCTCAACTCCAGGCAGCATGGGCAGAGATTGTGTGCCTCAAATTGCATATTCAAAAGGAAATGTATTAAAAGAACTGCCCGCCATTTCCTCCAACATCCAACAGAAGAACCTCGACCACAGAGGGTAGTTGGTCCAGGAGGTTAGCAGGTGGTTAGGAGGGGCAAATCGGGTGCCCCATCACTCGGTGCTCTCCAACATATCACCTCCACAAACCATATAGAAACTACAAACAGGTATCTGCCTCTGTCTCTGAAATCAAACAAAGGGGCAGTGGACACTGCAGAGCAGGATACTGCAGCACAGGAGCTAGCGCAACAAAACTCACCCAAATCAGGAACCAAAACAAAAAAAGCAAAAAGGAAATCCAAAAAACTTCTGATTATAGGAGACTCCATGATTCGGGGAGTTGATACGTATCTCCAGCCAGGGGTAATAGTCAGATGTCTCCCAGGTACATCAGCGTGGAGAGACACTGACCGCATTGCTAAAATTGTTCAAGAAGCAGGAGAAAACACTGACGTCCTGGTACACATAGGGACTAACAATCTCGCCAGCCGGTCAGTTGTGAAGACCAAGGAACACCTGACTAGGCTGGGTGACAAACTATCATCCATTTCATCCAGCATCTCCTTCTCTGAGATCCTGCCAGTCTGGGAGAGGAGGACAAATGGACAGAAGGTCAGAAAAGGGAAGATAGGGAAGCTAAACATGTGGCTCAAGGGCTGGTGCCAGGAAAAAGGACACATACAGTATTTGTAAGGAACTGGCAACAGTTTAGGGAGCGAAATTTCTTTAAATTTGATGGACTGCATCTGACTAAGGAGGGAGTCAGTGCATTGGGGCAGAAGTTTGACGTCTTTGCAGAATATTTAAACTAGCAAATGGGGAGAGGGGTGCAGCACCTCATACGTCGAATGGGAAGAACATCCCTCCCTTCCCCTTAGCTAGTGGTCAAACAGGCATTCAGCATGTTTGTAGTTCATTTGCATCACCAGGTAAAGAAAAAGGTCTGGCTCTCCATATGATGCACAGGGGAAACGCTGGACCTCGCTGAACAACTAACACACCGAAATCTGGACAATGGAAAATCATGTACACAAATACTTGCAGTCTGGGAAACAAGATCCCAGACCTGCAGGCAATAATGATAGAGACTAAACTGGACATAGTAGCCATTAGCGAGACATGTTTTACCAGTAACTACACTTGGGAGACTTCAGTACCTGGCTACGTACTGTTCAGAAGAGACCGAGGTGCAAAAGGGGGGGGTGGAGTGGCCCTTTATGTCAATGAAAATATCAAAGCTACAGAAATTCAGAATACACATAAGGAGCCAGAAGAACTGTGGGTCACCCTGGAAACAGGAAATGGGACAGCCATATGAACTGGGGTTGTGTACAGGCCTCCAGACCAGGGGGAGGACATAGGCACGTTACTGTTAGAAGATTTACAAAACATGACAGCTAAAGGGGAGGTTCTGATAATGGGAGACTTCAACATGCCAGATACAGATTGGTCAATACCAGCAGGGACATCTGCCAGAACTAGACACATGGTGGATTCCCTGTAGGGGGAGGGCCTCAAACAACTGGTACAGCAACCCACAAGAGACAGGGCTATCCTAGATCTAGTACTGACTAGCAGGGAAAGGAGCACAGATCTCCAGGTAGAAGGTCACCTGGGTGCCAGTGACCATCACATGGTATGGTTCAGTTTGGCCACTAGAACAAAATCATCCCATTCCAAGGCAAACATATGGGACTTCAGAGGAGCTGACTTTGATAAGATGGCCAACAGAGTTAAGCTAGCCCTGGTAAAAAGAAATATAGGTGAGGGTGTACAATCAAAGTGCGCAAGCATTAAAGATGCAATACTTGAAGCAACATCCCATTGTGTTAGTAAGAAAAGGAAGTGCAAAAGAAGAAGGAAACCACTTTGGTCCTCAAGCACAGTAGCAGAAAAGGTCAGAGCCAAAAGGCTGGCCTTCAGGAAATATAAGGGAATGCTGCAGGATGAAGATAGGGAGGCATACCAAACTTTCCTAAGGGAAGCAGGGAAGGCAGTAAGGCAGGCAAAGGCCCAAACCGAGGAAACACTAGCACGAACAGTAAAAGAAGATGACAAGACTTTCTATAGATACATTAGTGAAAGGAGAAAGTCCACAGAGGGTATTGTTAATATCAAAGGGGATAAGGGGGTGTGTGAGGAGGAGGACCATGTAAAAGCATCTATCCTAAATAGATACTTCTGCTCAGTATTTACTGAAGAGAAGGTAGGGCAGGGCCCACAGCTCAGCACCATGGACACGGGGGGGAGGGAGGTGTGCACTAGTCCCTTCACAAAAGAAAGGGTCCTACAAGCGCTCGATAAGCTCAGGGTAGACAAGGCAATGGGACCTGATGGCACACATCCCAGGGTACTAAAGGAGCTAAGGGTGGAACTAGCAGAGCCATTATCAGAACTGTTTAGTGAGTCTCTGAGCACAGGAGAGGTCCCAGAAGACTGGAGAAGGGCTCATGTGATCCCACTCCACAAGAGTGATAACAGGAAGGAGGCAGGGAACTGCAGACCAGTCAGTCTTACCTCAGCAGTAGGCAAGATTATGGAGGCACTCCTTAAGGAAAGGATAGTTCAACACCTGAAATCCATAGGAGCACAGGATCCAAGACAGCACGGGTTTACAAAAGGAAGGTCCTGTCAAACTAATCTCATAGATTTCTTTGACTGGGTAACCAGAGTGGTGGACCAAGGGGGAGCAGTTGATGTTGCCTACCTTGACTTCAGCAAAGCTTTAGATACTGTTCCACATAGAAGATTTATTAATAAGCTGGGTAGGCTCGGGGTGGGTCAGACGTTGGTCAACTGGGTGGCAAACTGGTTGATGGGCAGAAAACAGAGAGTGGTGGTAAATGGTATACAGTCAGAAGAGATGCAAGTCACAAGTGGGGTATCTCAGGGATCAGTCCTTGGGCCAGTCCTCTTCAATATCTTCTTCAGTGACATTGCAGATGGACTGAAGGGTAAGGTTTGTCTGTTTGCAGATGACACCAAGATCTGCAACAGAGTAGATGATCCAGAAGGGGTGGGCAGAATGAGAAGAGATCTGGATAAACTAGCATAATAGTCGGAAGAGTGGCAACTGGAGTTTAATGCAAATAAGTGCAAGATCATGCACATAGGGAAGAGAAACCCTGAAGCCACCTATAGGCTGGGAGGGGAGTTGCTGGCAGTCACAAGGGAAGAAAGAGACTTGGGTGTCATCATCACCGATGACCTGAAATCATCCAAGCAGACCACTAAAGCAGTAGGTAAGGCTAGAGGGATGTTGGGGTGTATTAGTAGGGGAATCACAAGTCAGAAGAGTGAGGTAATAATCCCTCTTTACAAGACACTGGTTAGGCCCCATCTGGAGTACTGTATGCAGTACTGGAGGCCACACCTTCACAAGGACATTAACCAAACTGAGGCAGTCCAGAGAAGGGCAACCAAAATGGTGCAGGGACTGCATCAGAGAACATATGAGGGCAGATTAACTGAGCTCAATATGTATACTCTAGAGCAAAGGAGGGAGAGAGGTGATATGATTGAAACATTCAAACACCTTCAGGGCATTAACAAGGTGAAAGAGTCTAACATGTTTCAATATAAGAAAAATGGCAGGACAGGAGGACACAGCATGAGATTAGAGGGACGTCGATTAAGGAGTAATGTGAGGAAGTTCTTTTTCACAGAAAGGGTGGTGGATGCATGGAACGGCCTACCTCAGGAAGTGGTGGATATGAATACAGTGCAGGGCTTCAAACAGGCATGGGATAGGCATAAAGGAGCAATACAGATGATTGTGAATAGATAGGCCATTGACAGAACAAAGGCCAATGGCACATTTATAAGGTAGAAAAAGAAATGGGCAGACTGGATGGGCCTTGCGGTCCTTATCTGCTGTCAACTTCTGTGTTTCTATGTTCTATGTTTCTATAACCATGGTGACAGTGTACTTGAGAAATGATGCTGAATCCGCATGGTCCTGGGGCGCCAAATGGATCCTTGAGATAAAGTGGAATAGGCAATCAATGTTCCTGTTATTTTTCCCCATGGGAATTAACTGCAGAACCCAGTTTTAGTGGTTTGGGAACATTGTTTAACCAGGATTATAAAATGGGCTTAAAAATCCAGGTTTCTGATTGGCTACTACATCATCTGAGCCATGTCCTTATCAGATGATATAGTAGCCAACCGGGACTACCATCTACCCAGAGGGCACATAACCGCAGTGAATCACCGAGCTGTGCCAATACTAAACAAAACAATTGACTGGCACAGCTCAGTGAAGTGCTAGCGGGAAATGCTATTGTCATTGACGCAAACTGTAACAGCAGAAAGAACCACTTTTCTTCACCTAACAGTGAAGCCTTGTAACAGCGCCATACATGCCACTCAAGATAAACAAGGTCCCCTTCATACACATGCTATAAATATGCCACTTTATCTACTCACTGACCATTTCGTCCGTGTATTTCCATGTTTTGGTCCCGCTTCATCAGCAAATCTCTGGGACTGCCATGCCCCTCACCCAACAACTTTATTGTGTAAATCCCAGCCTCAAGACTGCAAAAATAAAAACTGGAGCTGAAAACTATTAGCCACAAAGTAAACTACTTTATTTTTACACAATGGCACTAGGGAGGAAACAGTAGTGTATGGCGGCCGCTAATGGACACACTCGCTCGCGGAGGCTGGTAAGGTACACGCTCACTCCAGATACTCCTGGCAACTGCACTACCTTAATTTTGTTTTTGTTTTTTTAAAACTCCCTTAAAATATGCACTCCTTATTTCTGAGGCAAACCACCACACAACAGGACAAGGTGAAAAACAGCTTTATTAATCCTCCTGAAGACGAGTGTTAATTTGAAAACCGGTAACGGTACAGCCTGAGCTGATGGGTGGTTGACTGTATTCTGCATGTTAATAAAGCTATCCTTCACCTTGTCCTGTTGTGCTCACCTTGTTTTCTGTTGCATGTTTTACCTCTCGCACGAAGAGCAGGAATGGAGCTTGAATTGGCTAGACTAACTGAGAAGCAGCAAAATATGCAGACCCTATGGCAGCTGTGATTGAAAGCACATGCTGCCTCTCAGGGAAAGAACTGGACCACACAAAAAAAAAACTGAATATGAATGGGAGTCCAAAAGTACTAAAATCAATAATGATAGTTAACCTCAGGAATACAGAGGAACCCTGTGCTGCCAATGAATCACTTTTTAAAGTGACTTATTAGGTGAACTATTTTTTACTATCTGAGACATTAAAACCTTTTTATATATATATATGTATATTTGTTTTTTTACTCCTTTATTTATGTATTTATTTATTTATTTACCCATTAAATAATTACACGGGGGCCCATTTTATAAGCGCAATAACACACTCTGAGGTGTGGGTTATCGCCTGATAAAGCACACCCAGGGGCATAAGGCACTCGGCCCAAGCGCCTCGTGCCTTAGTATGCCCCTGGGCATGCTCTTATCAGGCGATAACCCACACCTCATCAAGTGTTATTGCTTGCGTAGCACACTAAGCCGAAGCTTGTTTCCAGATGTGACCTGGGAGCACAAGGAAGTTACGTGACTTGCTTAGGATCACTCAGTATGCACCTTGGAGGCTGTGGGATTCAAATTCCACAAGCCCTCGCCTGAACTCTTTTGTCGTGTAGGTTATCTAGCGGTCTCTGGACTCTATTGTATGCTTGAAAAATGTTTTCCTGCTCTTGTAATGCTGCATGGAGAATAAAGCTGGGTTAAAAAACAAAAAGAAGGAAAGGGCCTTGTGCCCCGCGCCACACAATGCACCGAGGTGTGCGGTTCAGAAATATTAACACACACCCTGTTATAGATTATTGCTTACTTTTTTCTTCATTGTACAGTTAATCAGCCACCCCTGATTACAAAGGTTTCATGAGCAAGCCACTTCCTAGCTGCAATCTGTGAGCTCAAGGAGCTGTAGAGAAACGGAACTCAAGGCGAGAAAACACAGGTTATAAGCAGATAACATCAGTGAGTGAGCGAGTGAGTGGGCAAGCGAGTGGGTGGATGGGTGAGTGGCTGAGTGAGTGAGGGAGTGAGTGAGTGGACTTTCTGTTTGTGTTGTTGAAGAGCTGCAAAATAAAAGTTAAAAGGAAAATGCAACATGATTATCTCAGTCCTCAAAAGGTAGCTGTACTGAAGTGTCACAAAAGTACTCCCACTCACCGATTCGAAGTCGTCATCCCACACATATTCAGTACAGTAGGAAACTCTTCCACACTGAGTTGCTGTATCTAGGTCCTTACACCAGATGTCAGGTCCCCCTGCACATTCCTCACGGGTCAACACCTTGCTGGTCACAGCTCAGGAGATAAAAAAATACATACATTTTATGGGGGGCAGTTTTTGTTGTTAATCCCCCATGCCCTTCCCAACATTACTCATGTTGCCCTCCATCTGTAACATTCTAATGGTCATATATTTTTCTGAGGGACAACTCACCAAGACCAAAGCAGTGGCTGTGGAAGAGTCCCACTTTCATAATAGGCTCTGATTTTGGACAATACAGTTTTGGAAGTGTGCAGGCGTGAACAAAAGTGACTGGTACGGTTATGGGTTTTAGCTCAACTGAGCCCTGAACCAGACTCCCAGTGCACATATGAGTGTATCATATATTGACAACTTTCCACTGTGTAGCTCCCAGGGTCAGGGAGCAGAAGGGTGGATGTGTTGTAGAGTCCCACAGACTTTGATGGGCTTCGAGAATGATCTTACACCCCCCTGTTCGGCAGGGCAGTCCTCAGGGAGAAGCAGAGAGCAAGTGCACTGTTGAAAATGCATGCACAGTTGACTATTCTTAAATATGGACTGCTGTTCAGCCAATGAGATTACTTGTTTTTAGGCTGAGGGTTTATATAGAGGATAATGGATGGGCAGCAGTGAACAACAATGTTGTTCAGTTCGAGAGGTTGTTATGACACCATGTAAACCTCAAGAGCCAAGCTTCAGAGGTTTTCAGTTGTCATAACAACCTCGAGAAATGAACAACATTGTTATTCACTGTTGCCCATCCATTATCTGTATGTGTATGGGGCAATAGTAAAATCAACAGCTGCTCGCTTCACAATCACTGACTGCCCCCACACACACACACACAAAGCAAAAGAACAAGTCCCACTCTATCACGGTCTTCCCCTCACTTTCACATATACATTTTTTTATGAAATATAACTCCTTGCTCTCACGTGAACATTTTTTTAAAATAAAAGGTGGCTGCTGCCATTACTCTGATGGATTTGCTCTACGCGGTTCTTCTTTGGTGCCAGCACTCTCGGCGACGGCCATCTCCCTGAGTCCAGCGCAGTCGAGATCTGTGCATGTGCGATGATGTTCGATGCTGTTGTACCATCAATGTGACGTACTCAAGATGGTAGAACAACATGTTGATGTCACATCGATGGTAGAATAGCATTGTGTTTCCATCGATTTTTATACACAACAGCCCTCTTCCATACACTATATTTTTATTTTGGACAAGAATCCCAGCTGGATGAATGGAGTATGTTTAAATTGTTTCTCAGTGTACTGACTTGATAACCACAATAAGACATTCCTGGTCATTGCTTTTCTGGGGTTAATGCACTTTTAGGTGTTAAAGGCACTCAGCACAAGTGACCCATGTTTCATCACACACTACACACCTGGATGTGCATTAACCTCAGGCAACCAGTCTCTGTCATGTGTTAGTGCTTACTTAGCCAACACTGTGTCATGTGTTATTCTTTAAAGACCTGGAATTCTTCACTGCCACCCCCATCCCTATTTTATCTTTCATGTCATTGTCCCCCCGGCCCCCCGTCTATCTTTCATTTGTCTCTAGCCAGGATGATAACTGTGCTCTCCAAATCACTAGCAAATGGGTCCATTTGCATGCCATTATGGCCTCATTTACATGCGGTGTGCCAATCCCTGTTGACTTACACTTGGCTCCCTGCCAGGCTGCAGCCGTCGGGGACCGACACCCTGCAGTCCCATGGCAGTCCCCACTCCCATTTCCAGGCATCTGTATAACAAATCCCTGCTGGTCCAGTGGACCACTCCCCATTTCCCAATCATGGGCATCTGTAAATGAAATCCCTAGTGGTCCAGTGGACCGCACCCCATTGCCCGATCATGGGCATCTATAAATTAAATCCCTGGTGATCCAGTGGGCTGCTCCCCATCGCCCGATCGTGGGCATCTGTAAATTAAATCCCTGGTGGTCAAGTGGAAACCCCCCTCCCCACCTGCCCACTGTGGTCCCCTGCCACCCAGCACCCCCCAATCAGCAACGGATGGCAGCACCCCACCCGCATGCTGCCCTGCCACCTGCCGACTGATGCATTCATTCACATATCGGGCATGTGTAGTACAGTATGGTCTGCACACCCATTGGTCCATGCTAGATGTATGGACAGTACTGTACGTAGTGAGTCATCAGGTGGCCGGGCAGCATGCGGGCGAGGTGCTGCTGACCACCGCTGACTGGTGGGGTGCTGCGTGGCGGGGACCGCAGTGGGCGGGTGGGAGAATTTCACTGGACCACCGGGATTATTCTCTACTGATGCCCGCAATCGGCACTGGGGGGGGGTCCACTGGACCACCGGGGATTCATTGTACAGATGCCTGCAATGTGGAGCAGTCCACTGGACCACCAGGGATTTAATTTACAGATGCCTACGATTGGGCGATGGGGAGCGGTCCACTGATTAACTTAAAGATGCCTGTGATCGGGCAATGGGGAGCAGTCCACTGGACCACCAGGGATTTAGTGTACAGATGCCCATGATAGGATGACGGAGAGGGGGCACAGTGCTCCCAGGGCAGGGAGCTTGTGGACAGTGTTCTGGGTGGGCGGATGGCCACCCATGGCTGGTGGCTGCTGTGTTGCGCCCTGCAACATGGCTGCTCACCTGTGGGTTGCCAGGACTTGCTCCTGGTTTTACCAGGCACATCTTTGCCCACCCCTGAGCGGCACAAGGTGGGTTTGTGCCAGCATATGTGCCGCATCCCGGCTGAATATCAGGATGTGCCGCATGTCATCGTTGCCCCTACACTGCTGTGACGCCACATTACTGATCGCTGGGGGTTGCAATAACTGCTCCTTTGAATATCGCCGCTGGGGGCATTAGTGAGTTGCACATGGCACAACCCTATTGCGCTATGCACAACCCTTTTGAATATCCAGGCCAGAGAGCACAGGGACTATAGAATGGAATTTGAATAATATAGTGCCATAGACAACTGCATCTAACAGTTTTATATACCTGTGCATTCAATACTGGCAGTGCATGGACAGCTCTAAGCACAAGGTTTACAACAATATTTCCCCCAAATTTCAGACAGGATGTGTCACAAAACTGTTAGCCAAGCTTTTTTGAGTTACAGCAGTTAGAAAGGTATTTTTTTAACGATTATTAACTTCTGTACCATATACACTGTTTCGTTTTTACTGAAGTGTAGCAGTCATAATACAATTGAGTTCTCTCTGGGGGATGCAATGCCCACTTTCAAGTTTTACCCCCTTTCCCTACCCTGATATTAGTGCAATGCCCACAGTATGTCTACGTAAGGAGGGCGAGCACCTGTCTTCGCAGACAATTCCTGCAAACTGAATTACAGGCCTGAAAGAGTAATTCCCAGATGGTGGGAAAACCAGAAATCCCTGGTCTCAGAGGCAGCAGCTCTAACCATTGAGAAAAAAAGGATATTCCTGTGAGCTGGCAGGTTAGATTTCTGCATTGGAATTTCATGCATTGGAGAGGGCGTAACCGTGGTCACAGCAGCAAGGCGGGAAAGTAAGTCCACAATATTCTATTCTACCTGCGATAGGATCCACGATGGGTGTTTGACAACATTTTTGTCGAATGCCCTGACAGTGAAACTGTCAGGTTGACCACATTTTGCAGTCCGCTGCTGGTTTCTAATGCCACTAAGTGTTTTCTCCCCCCCCCCTCCACTTAGGATTATCAACTCCAGTCGGAGCTGATTTGAGGGGGTGCGACCCTGACACACAGTGCAGCGGGTTCCTACAGCAACATGGCACTCAGTCGCTGTAGGGACCTCGCTGTTCTAAAAGTCACTATCGGGTGGTATACCTCCGCGATAAGCTGTGTAAGTACGTGACTGCGAGCAGAAACACGGTGCGTCACCAGTTTACATTCTGCCATTTGTTTACCTAAAAACCACTGTTCTGTGCACAGGTCTCGGAGGGATCCACCCACCCAACCAGGCACTTCATAAAGCCACCCCAGTTACTGCTTGTCACCACCCAACTAGGCACTTTATAAAGCCACCCCAGTCATTGCTAGTCACCACCCAACCTGGCACTTCATAAAGCCTCTTCAGTTACTGCTAGTCACCACCCATGCCCTACAGATGCTTTTTGTCTCCAACAACCAAGAGAAAAAACCTAGAAAGCAGAGAGATGCTTTTCAATAGTTTACCCCGACAATCCAACTGAGATGCAACATCTCATTTTCTGTGGGGTCCTGCTTCCAAGGGACTTTTCAGCAGGGAGGCAGTAAAGCACAGGGATCTCAGGTGACTTGCTCTGGGTCACCCCAAATTTTGTTGATTAATTAACACAAATTATGTATATTTGTACCCTGATATGTATTTATAATTCTGTACTCCAGGAAACCACTGTAAATGAGTTAATGCTCAGTGGGTTATTTCCCACCTTTTTCCTGTTTAAAATAAAATCTTGAATCTTGAAGCCCAGGATCTCCTGTTTCCCAGTTTTGTGCTCCAACCTCTGGACCACACTGTGTTCCCAAGCTCGGATCACAGCAGCTTCCTAACTGTTCTGTACATTACATGTGTCACATTTTAATCTTCTTCAAAGTTCTAGAGTTTCCAAACTTAGTCTCAAAAATAGTTTGAGTGCTATGAAGAAGTCCCCGTCATGTCTGGAAATTTGAGCAGAACAATCCAACTAGAAATCTTTGAGTCAATGTGAAATCCACTTTATCTGAACACCTTCATCTTACACTGAAAGATGTTGTGAAAGTAATGTGCCTTACCTGAGATCATGCAGAGGACTGCCAGGAGACAGAGAAATGCCATTGTTGCTCTGGGGGAAGAGGTGTGGTCTGCAGCCTTTTTATAGTTGACTCAGAAAAAGTTAAAAGGCAGCATTTCTGAATAGATATTAGATATAACCAATCAAAACAGACTGTAGAGGAGGGGGCACAGAGAGCAACATTCACTGTAGTCCCCTCCCTTAGCCATCCCCACCAAAAAGGAAGGGATTATGTGGTTTTCATCTACGCTTCATATATCTCACTCTATCTCTGTCTCTCTCTCTCTCTGTTCTTTAGTTTCTGAGACAGGTGCTGCTATATTCAGGCACATTGTGTTCAGTAGCAGGTCCAGCCTACAGAATATCTCCCCCAGCAGTGGCAGAGAGCAGCCAAAATAGTGAACATTGAACCCCTGCCTCTGTGTACCTCAGAAGCATCCTACCTGCTGGGCTGTGCCAGTGACTGTAAGGGCCCCTGTGCAAAATATTTTGTGGGGCGTTACCTCCCCCACTAAGTGTTGTGATATATTGTGGGTCAGTGCAGAAAAGACTCATACACGGTATGTCAGTTAGTGGCCATCTTTTATTCTACTATGAGACACAGGGGCGTAGCTACAAGGGTGCAGGGGGTGCAGTCGCACCCAGGCCCATGAGGTTTGAGGGGCCCAAATCATAATTTTAATGTCTTATCAAAACCAAGGGGGCCCTATAACATACCTTGCACCCATGCCTTCTGGGAATTTGCTACGCTATTGATGAGACAGTGGTCTTACATCACTGGACATACACAAAAAAGGCTTACTGTGCATAACATGAACTTACATATATAATGGACTACAATACCCACATGTATAAACTACAACTCTAATCAACTTCCTACCATATATACCCATGTATATACTACCATACATATTCATGCATATAATACACTCCTTCCCCTTAGACAGAAACTTGTCTAAAATACTTCAACAGTAACATTTCTAACTTCCGGGCCGAAGTAGACTGTTCGGTATCCAGAAACAAGTTCAGGGGATTATTCTGCCTTTTGGGTAGAACTTGTCACTAACTAAGTAACAGTACAAAAAAGAGTTCAGTTACACAGAGGTACACGTTCATTACATGACTTTACAGATCAAGTTTTTGTGGTGGTCTTCGGTGCGTCAGGGGACATTTGTGGGCTGGAATGACCACTGCTGATGCAGGAGATTCATAATTATTTGGTAGTGGGTTCGGTGAAACTTCATGGGTAGGAGCAAAGTCCTCTGTGTCACTGTCCTCAGATGGAGTGACATCTTCTGCTGCATTTGCTGAAACCTTAGAATGCAGCAGGTTATCCACATGTTCATGAACAAGTTGCTGTCCCACATGAACTGCATAAGTCAAAGGTCCACATGTTTCACTCATCACCCCAGGAATCCAAGAACCTTTGGCATGTACAGTCTCGAACCTTCACCCTCTCCCCAGGATGAAAAATCCGTACTGCCTTGGCTGACTTGTCATGACCCTTTTGCTGTTGTAGTTGATGCTTTGCAACACTGTCGGTCAAGTCTGGCTTGAGCAATGACAATGGGTACGAGGTTGATGTTTTAGGAACAGTTCAGCAGGTGTTTGCTCTGTGACTGTGTAAGGAGTGTTTCTGTAAGCAAACAGAAAACGAGACAGCTTTTGAGATGTTGGTACTTTTCGTGAATCAGGTTTATTCCAAGCTTTTCTGAATGTCTGAACAGCTCTTCGGCTGCACCATTTGATGCTGGATGGTAAGGAGGAGTCAAAATATGTTGGATACCATTCTGTTTTAAGAACAGTTTAAAGACATAGGAAAAAAATTGGGGATCATTGTCTGACACTGACTCCTGTGGTAGTCCATAAGAGGCAAAAAGTTGTCTCAAAACCTTGCGGTCTGTTGGGCACAGGCCTTGGGCAGTGATACAGTGACCTAGGTACTCAACAGAATTTTGCAGAAATTGGCATTTTGCTAGATTTTCTCTCAGTCCATACCATTGCAGTCTGGTCAGAACGTGGCCCAGGATTGTCAAATGTTCTTCCACTGTGGGTGCTATTACCAAGATATCATCCATAAAGCATAATACATGGTCCAGTCCTTGCAATATCTGGTCCATTGTGTTCTGGAAAATTGCTGGTGCTGTGGAAACTCCATATGCCAAGCAATGATACCGGTAAAGTCCCTTGCAAGTGTTAATGGTAAGGTATGGTTTTGACTCTGGTTCCAGTTCCAGTTGCTGGTATGCAAAGGATAAATCCAACTTGCTAAAGAACTTGCCCCCTGTGAGTGTAGCAAACAAGTCCTCTGCATTGGGTAATGGGTATGGATCTTGCTGTATACAATGGTTCATTGTAACCTTGTAGTCACCACACAACCTCACTGCCTTGTCTCGTTTTGGCACCACAACGATAGGGGCAGTCCAGTCGCGCCTCTCTACTCATGAGATGATACCATGGCTTTCAAGACAGTCCAGTTCCTTCTCTACTGCTTCCCTTAAAGCATACAGTACTGGTCAAGGATGGTGAAAAATTGGAATGGCTCCAGGTTCCACTTGGATCTTTGCTTTGAAATCCCAGATCATGCCGTAACTGTCCTGGAAAATAAGACCATGTTTGTCCAATATTTTCTTTAGAGCATCTTGTGGTGCTTTGGTTGCTGTATTTAAGCTGAAGATCTTTTCCCAGTTCAATCTGCATGAGCCAGTCTCTGTCTAGTAATGCAGGTCTTTTTCCTTGTACCACCACTAGAGGCAAGATGCACTTTCCTCCCTTGTAGGTGACTGGGACTTGGATTTCCCCTAACACCGGGATTTGCTCTCCCACATAAGTCGAGAACTGAATAGATGATGGTTGCAATGGGCACTGCTGAAGCTTCTCTCTGTAGATGTTCTCTGGCACAAGAGATACTGAGGCTCGGTTGTCTAGCCGGATGCTCACTGGGTTGCCCGCTAGCTCAAGCTGGAGGTAAATTTCCTTTCTGGTTGCCCGTGTTGCATAAACCATGAACCGGTGTAATGCCTCATCCTCTGTTTCAGTGGTTGCGGAGCCACCTGTGACATGACGTGCAGTGGCAGTCCATGATGTACTTTTGCACACCCTATGTATGTGACCCACTTTTCCACAGCAGTAACATTTCTCATGTCGAAATCGGCATGTGCCATGATGGCAGTTACCTCCACATCAGTAACACAGTTTTGACTTTGCAGAAGTGCCCTGTGGTGCTGGCATCCTAAATGTTTGGGGTAGCCGATGAGCATGTGATGGACCGCTGTGTGTTGTGGCATGTCCCTTTTTTTCTAGGGTATGGGCAACCTTATGAACTTCACTTATTTGGGGTTCTGAATGTCCCGCCAGTGCTTGGGAGCCTTTTTGAGCAAGCCCCACAGCGACTGAAATGTCACAAGCTGTCTTAACGTCTAGTTTCTTTTCTTGCAAAAGCCTTTTTCTGTAAGCCCCTTTCAGACCGCAGACAAAGCGATCCCGGAAAGCATCATCCAGGGACTGGCCAAACTCACAAGTGAATGCTAGACACTTTAATGTGATGATGTAGTCAGCAATAGGTTCCCCTTCCCCTTGGTTGCACTGGTAGAAGGTGTATCTTTCAGAAATGAGAAGGGGCTGGGGTTTGAAATGCTTTGCAAGTGCCTCAGGGACTTGCGCATATGTCAGGGTCAGGATGTCAGCTGGGGTTGTTAAATTCCGTAGAAGGGCACAAATCTGTGGTGGTAAGACTGCTAAGAAGACATCTACTTGTTCATCTTCTGCTACTTTGTTTGCCTTAAGCCAGCATTGGAAACACTCTAGAAATAAATCAAATTATTCCTTAGATTCATTAAATTCAGGTACTCTGCCAATTGTAGTCATGGTAGCTGTGGCTACAGGTAGGTGCTCAGGAGCTGCAGTGTCTGCACACAAAAACAAACAAGCATTTGTCAATGCCAAATGTTTGCTTACTGGTATTAGCATTGGAAATGCAGGCGTTAGACAGATGCAGAATAGGAATGGCAGTGAAGTATTGAACTTCATGCCAACCCCACCTCCACCCTGCTGAGATGGACAGGCATTGGGGTGTGCCTGTGGGTCGTCGTGCATAATGCTCACACCCTTTCACCTCACCCTGTTCTGCAGACACCAAGTGTTGAGGTGTGCCTTGGGGGGGGTTCAGCTTTACAGTCACCCCATTCCATAAGGACATATGCTGAAATGGGTGCAGTATAGGAGAATGGGGTGAACTCTGGGGCCAAAGAGTCCAAGGCACACCTCGATGCCTGTCACTGGCTGCAGGATGGGGGTGAAATGGCATGAGCATTGCAGCCAGCAATCCAAAGGCATACACCCGACTCCTGTCAGTCTGTACAGGGTGAGATGTTATGGTTAGAAACCAAAACGCCCTGGGTATTTGTTGGTATTTGCAGTACAAATGTTCAGCATGGCCTTTTTTTGATCCCCATCTCATGAAAGCACTTGGGACCTGTGCTCATGAACAGTGGCAGTGTGATTTTGTTAATCTGTCTCAAATGTTGATTTGCTACAGTGACCACGCCATTCTGCGCCAGATGTGAGATACCATAGTTCGGGCAGGATGTGAAAAATGACAGCTGTCCTGTTCATAAGGAGGTGTGAAAAAATGCCAATGTTGAAACTCTGGAGTAAAAGTATTAAAAAGTCTTGAAGTTATGAGCATGTGCGGGAATTGCACAACACACACTCTTAACACAGTCATTTCTTGGAATTTTTTCACCGAATTTGCAACATGGGCTTTTTGGTAGCCCCCTCTTGAACAGTGACACTGTTGTTTCATTACTCAGTCCCGAAAGGTGATTCCCCACAGTGACTGTGAAATCACCTTTCGGGACCGAATAACGACATGACAGTGACTGAGTTCATGAGATGGGGTCCCAAGAACACCATGTTACAAATTTGGATCCAAAAGTCACAAAAATGGTTGAGATATCCACCTAAGTTGCAACCCACCCCTTGATGCCATTATACAGCTTACCGGCATTTCTTCAGTTCACGGTTGGCTTTAAAGAGTGCAGATGTGTTCCCGCTCCACTGAAGATCATTGTGCCAGGCTCTGGAGTATATATGGGGTGAGGGGTGTGGGGAGGTGGGGTGCAAAGAGAATGGGTGCAGATTGGGGGAAGGGCAACAACAGACAGCGAGGGGCCATTTTCTTGTTTACGGGTGATTAAAAAAAAAAAGCACACTTCACGGGAAGTTTTTTTTCCCAGGTTTGCTTTGGACACATTGGGGTAGGCTTCCAGTGTGCCACTGGGGTGTTTTGTGGGGTAGTGGAGCCAACGGGGATTGGGCACCCCGTCGGCAAAGAAACTGTGTATGTGTTTGGGGGGGCATGATGCTGAGGGGGATCAGGCACCCCCCTCGGCAAACAGATTAAAGTAGGGGGACATTATGCTGACAGGGATGGGGGTAGCAATGTGTTTATAGGAGCAACTAAGATGTTAGCTTTCGGGGACCCCCGACCAGTGTTGGTTCTAGATGCCAAAAATTTATAGTCATATCAGTAAACCCCTGATTTTTTTTTTTTTTTTGTTAGCTACAGAGTCTTTGATTTGAGCTATTAATACATTTTTTAAAAGGACACCTGCTAACATCGATTGGGGTAAGAGTGGGCAAGGGTTGTGAGACTCTGATTCAGATCTTGATGTAAGGCCCCAAGATCGAGGCCCTGTGCACATGTACTCTACAGGGACCTCAGAGGGGTGGACAAGGTGCAGGAGGGGAGTGTCTTTGGAATGAGAAAGAGCACCAGGACCTCAGGGCAAATGATGAAGCTGGCGGGGGAGGGGGGTATTCATGAGGGATGTGAGGAAGTACTACTTCACTGAAAGGGCAGTAGACGCCTGGTATAGACTGCCAGAAGAAGTGGGAGAGGCAAAAACAGTTAGGGATTTCAAGCATGTGTGGGATAGACCTAGGGGAATATTCGTAAACAGGCAGGGAGGAGGGAGGGTTGCCACAGACCACTTAGGGTCTGTAGAGACAGACTAGGCAGGGACCATCTGGGCAGACTGGGTGGGCCCACCAGTCCTTTTCTGCTGATAAATTCTATCTTTCTATGTCATCCTTCCATGTTTCTACTACAGTTACTGATAAAGGAAAGAAAATGTAGTTTGATTTACACAGCATTTCATGCAAACTGTATCCTAAAGCACTGTACAATTCAGGAGAGTTTGTGCAGAGAATGCTGCTACCATTTCAGTGCAGAAGGAGATTCAAACAGCTTAAAGATAGATTAGACAGACTGCAAAGCACATATGCACAGGCAGGAAATGTGAATTGCTCAGGACAACATAGTAAGTGGCAGTTGTGAGAAGTGCAGGGAGGTTAAGTGTGTTGCTCAGGGTCATACGTAGCAAGTGTCAGTGGTGGGGTTCAAGCCAGAGTCTTCATGTTCACAACTTTGTTAGCCAAACACAATAACACCAATTCTACCTCTTACCTTGCCAAAGTTGTCTTGGGGTGGGCACAGCCATATGTGCCCTTCCAAACCATCTTCATGTTGTTAGGGAGGGCAGAGAGATGGCTGCTTGTTACACCGTCTTAAAAAAAATCTAGCTCAGTCTTGAGGTAGCACAGCCATGAGTGACCCCCATCATCCATTCAAGCGCACCCATAAGTCATTAGTGTCTCTCTCATCTCAGCCACAAATTCACCCAGTTTAGTAAAGCTGATCTTTTTAAACAAGTTCAATGTAGGGCAAAGATCCACAAAATCTGCATCTCACTGCCAGGCCTGAATGTCATTAATCTCATAAAAAGCAGTACTGGAGTGAGATTCCCAGACGTTTGGCTCAGCGATGAGATGCAAAAGATGAAGATGTTTGCACTGCATGTGATGTGAGTAAAAAGATTAGTTTCAATAATCCTAATGACTGTGTGGCTGAGAAGGGCTAAGTGGGGAGGATGGTAGGGCTGAACTGGGTGTTGGGAATATTTAGAGGATGGAGAGACAAGAGAAGCAAGAAGCAGAACGGCTTTATAGTGGGAGGAGGGTTGTTTGTGCTCTGTAACTCTGGCCATGCTACACTCTTCATGGTGTCAAAGTCAAAATTGGGGAAAAAAAGCAGTAACCAACAGTTGCTAATCAATACCATTTTTCCTTCGCAAAATTATTTTCACAAAGTCGTGTGGCTCAGCTGCTTATACAGAGAGTCAGCACTGTGCTCACTTGGCATTTGGGTTGAGCTGTACTTTGGTGACTAACTGGATGGAACCGTGGTGTCACATTAGAAGTCTTGGTTTACCACAGTGACGTCCCTTATCTGCTGCATCATCAAAGCACTGTGAAAGAACTAAATGAAAAATATTTCACATTTAAAAATGAATAACTTGCAATCACTTTGGTGCCCGACCCCTCATAAATAGTGAAACCCACTGGGGCTGTTGATGGCTACTGTCAGCTCTGTGCCATGAGACAGTATTACTTCCTACCATCAGTGACAGCAAAGCAATATAACCAGCTTATTACAGAAAGTTTTTAAAGAAAACCAACTAGCCACTAGGCCTCCAAAGTGATACCTTTGGTGAACATAGCTTCTCTTCCAGGAAACACGCACATACATAACCCCCCCAACACACTCACACACACACGCGCGCACACACACGCACACACACACAAAGTTGTTAATATGCATTGGGATAGCTTCCTAACAACTCAGTACAATAAGATTTACTTGTCTATTCATCATGCAGAGATGGATGACCACGCATGTGAAAGCCGGGGCTGATGTAAATATTCCTGCAGTAAAACCTTTTTTATCACATTTTAAGTTGACAAGAGATAGAGCAAACAGCTTCGGGACGTAGAGTACCATGTACAGGAAATGCTAGGTTTCCCATATTGTTCTTATCTTACCCAGGGCTCCTAATTATCTGCGGTACTTCACAGCCCCTCCTCATAATCACCTGAAGTGCTGCGAGGGTGGGCTGTGTAAAGGGGAATTGACCCAGGAAGGGATCAACTCACATGCCGCAGCGCTGTGGCAGAATCAGTTCTGTAGTAGTCTGTTCCTAATGAGCATTTTGAATGCTCAGATAACCAGTTTATAAAAATGTATTACAACCAGCCAGTTGTACTTATGCATCACAACTGGTTGTTTGTAATCACTTCCTGTCAATCATGCTCACACTGTGAGCAGTGAGAGCACTAGTCACACAATTGCAACGTAATTAAAAAATGCTCACTATTAATTATAAAAATCAAGATACAAGTGGGTGTATGTAAACCAGAGGTGTGTGTAAACCACAATTTTACACACACCCGCTGTGTGGGATGCTTTTATAATCTCCTTGAGTTTAGCTCTCAGGGATTATGTAGCATCTCACACCTCGGGTGTGTGTAAAATGTGGGTTGCACACACCCACTCTCATATTATTCACTATATGCTTATAAGTCAACAGAACTATTTACATACATTTGCAATTTTTGTCATAGTGTTTTTTCTCCTTTGCAGCAGCCTGCCCATTTCCCCTTTTGCTGGCCAAGCCCATGATCCACTGTCTTAGGGGCATACCTGGGGTAGAAATCTCCCATGGACATTCCACCGGTGGCAGGGTCTGGAGGGAAAGGGCTATCCTCTCCCTCCTCCAGTAGCACCATCCAGATGCCCCCACGGCCCAGTGGGGGGGCAGTGCTGAGGTGACCAAGGAGTCATTCTACTGCTGCTGCTATTTTATGCATTCTCTAATCACTCTTAACACAGAGACCTCCATTTCATAGCTGCAGAACAAGATGAGCACTGGCAGCTGGACAGGATACAGGTGGTGAAATCAACCAGAGTTCCATAGCTCATTTAGATGATCACATCCTGATAAATTAAGTGATCTTTTAAAATCTTTATAATCTCATAAAAATCACGTTTCCAGCCCCCCCCTCCAAAAAAAAGCTCAAATCTCCTTAGATTCTCTGAGTAGATATTGTAGATGTACTAATAGGATACCAAGTGAATATGAAGTCCTCCCACTGTAAACTCCTCGATCAGTGTTTGCAGCTGATGCTGATTTTTGTTAGTGCTTTAACATATTTTTTTCTAATCGTTTTGCCTCTACTTTGTAACTTCTGATGGAAAGGCTGTCCACCCCCAACTCATGGTGTCTATGCAGTTCTCTCACTTGCTCTATGTAAACGTACCTCAGCAACCATTTGCTGAGCTGGCAGGGCACATCTGCTTAGAGCAAGCCAGAAGGGTGTCAAAGACCACAAGGAGACCCAACATTATTAAAAAAAAAAAGAGAGAAAACCAATCTTGGCTCGAAGTAAGGAGTGCCCTGCGGGGATACAACTGTGGAGATTACGTATTTTGGTATGGAAATTGGGAATCCATGGGGGAAAGACACGTTGGGAAAGTATCTTTTGGGGGGGGGATCAAGGATAACCCAACCCTGGCTGTTACCTGTTAGATGTTGTTGACAAGCTCTGGCATCTTCTTTCATTTAAATAGCGTCTCACAGATGGTGGCGGAGGAGATGTTCTTGGATAGCAGGTGCAGTGGGAGTGGTTGCTTTCTCTCCGGGTGCCGGGACCGGGAATGGAGGGAGCAGGGAGAACAGCATACAGTGGGAGGGAGTGGGAAGGGTTTACTTGCACTGCTGGTGCCGCAATGGATAACGGAGGGAGTGGGCTGAACAGAAATGTTTCGGCAGGCAAGGCACGTCCTGCAATGACGGGGCGCTCCCTCATTGCAGTGCCAATTTCTTTCAGGCACACCCTGCAATGACGGGGGTTCCCTCATTGCAGCGGCCAGTTTCTTTCCAGTTGGTGGCACGCTTGCTGAACTAGTGTCAGC
Source organism: Neoceratodus forsteri (assembly GCA_016271365.2). Classification (NCBI taxonomy): domain Eukaryota; kingdom Metazoa; phylum Chordata; order Ceratodontiformes; family Ceratodontidae; genus Neoceratodus; species Neoceratodus forsteri. The sequence goes on from JADMNL010000026.1 coordinate 18,863,223, forward strand.
AGCAGCATTCCACTGCATTGGATTACGAGGGCCAAGCCCACAAATACAGTGGCGGCATTGACCGAGACAGTGACACACCTCCACAATCCGTTTCTCTTCTAAGCTGCCGCAACATGTTTCTTGCACATGCACACAAGCAAACATAAAAGTGACTGTCATAATTGACCTCTTACCCCTTTATGTGAACAGAGAAGACAAAAATGACAGTCATAATGGGCCCCATACCCCTTTATTTGAACAGAGTAGACAAAAATGACTGATAATCGAAACATGACATTTTGGCGCACTATGATGGACGAAATTAATAATTCATAATTGGGAGTTGCAGCTGCCCCATTATATTTGAAAATCATGCCCACAATCTTTGGAAAATATATTTCAAGTAATACAAATGATAAAACATTTTGAGACTTCAAATTAAGCAATTACCAGTACAAACACTACTAATATCTGAGAATTTGTGTGAATATAAATGGCCAAGCTTAACAGAGTCTAGGGCAACGTATTCATAATCAAAACTGTCAATCGATATCTACAAATGACCAAGAGAGTACAGCAATGGTGAAACAGATAAGTTTAGTATGTGGGTATACCTTGCAAAAATGGTCCACCTTGCAAATGAGCCTTGCTCAATGGTGCCCGCCTGGATAAATAAAAATTTTGATTGATTGATTGATTGATACCTCTGTGGGATCACCTACCTTGATATAATCCATCCTCAAGAGACTAACCTATTATTACTGCAAAAAAGAGCTACTCACATTTCAGCATAAATGATCTGGGGGGAGTATTGGAATGCTTATGTCGGTGCAAATGTGATTAGCGAGCAGTAAAACGTGATTACAATAACCCAACCCTGGCTGTTACCTGATAGATGTTGACTAGCGCTGGCATATTTTTTTATTTCAATAGCATCTCACAGATGGTGATGGAGGAGATACTCTTGGATAGCAGATGCAGCAGGAGTTGTTACTTTCTCTCCAGGTGCCGGGACTGGGAATGGCGGGAGCGGGAGGTATTACGTACACTCTGGGTAGGGAACGGAGGGAGCAGGGCAGACAACACGCAGTGGGAGGGAGAGGGAGGATTTATGTACACTCCAGGATGGGAACGGAGCAGACAGCATACAGTGTGAGGGAGTGGGAGGGTTTACATACACTTCAGGTGCCAGGAACGGAGGGAGTGGGCTGGACAGCACACAGTGGGAGGGAGCAGGAGGGTTTACGTACACTCCAGGTACTGGGACTGGGAATGGAGGGAGCGGGGCAGACAGCATGCAGTGGGAGGGAGCGGGATGGTTTACTTACACTCCAGGTGTCGGGACGGGGAACGGAGGGAGTGGGGTGGACAGCACACAGTGGGAGGGAGTAGGAGGGTCTAATTATGTGCCAGAAATGGAGGGAGTGGAGTGGACAGCGTGCAGTGGGAGGCAGTGGGAGGGTTTGCTTACACTCCAGGTACCGGGAACAGAGGGGGTGGAGAGCATGCAGTGGGAGGGTTTACATACAATCCCAGTACTGGGACCGGAACGGAGGGAGCGGGGCAGACAGCACACAGTGGGAAGGAGCGTTTTTTGTTTGTTTGTTTTTTTACTTGCACTGCTGGTGCCACAGTGGATAATGGAGGGAGTAGGCTGAACAGAAATGTTTTGGCAGGCAAGGCATGCCCTGCAATGACGGGGCGCTCCCTCATTGCAGTGCCAATTTCTTTCAAGTTGGTGACACGCTTGCTGAACTAGTGTCAGCAGCAGCATGCCACCGCATTGGATTACAAGAGCTAAGTCCACAAATACAGTGGCGGCACTGGCCGAGACAGTGCCACACCTCCACAAACCACTTCTCTCCTAAGCTGCTGCAACATGTTTCTTGCACATGCATGCAGTCAAACATAAAAAAGCAACTGCACCAACAAATGTGACAGTATTCCATCTTTCATATCTTGAGAACTTACCAGTTGATTCACAAGATGTCACCAATGTGATCTATTGTGGGTCAGCGCAGAAGAGACTCATACATGGTATGTCAGTTAGTGGCCATCTTTTATTCTACTCAGAGACAGTGGTCTTACATCTCTGGACATACACAAAGAAAGGCTTACTGTGCATGACTGGAACTTACATATATAATGGACTACAATAACCACATGTATAAACTACAACTCTAATCAACTTCCTACCATATATGCCCATGTATATACCGCCATACATATCCACGCATATACTACAAGTGTAACATAACCATTATGCTTATGAAATATCTATAGCATAAGTTCTTTGTATCAGTCCTGTTGAACATCTGTACTTTGTCAATACTGCCCTATCCCCTTCCCCCTTGCTGGCACCAGGATTAAAGAACTGAACATTTCCTAGCCCTCCAGTCCCCTGGAACTACCAAAGGGGGGACTGGTAGGACTGGAGTCACAAGCCCTGGCAGGATGCGAGTCAGGGCTCTCCCACCATCTCTGCAGTTGGAGCTGCTCCTCAACCCCTGGACTGCTCTGTGGGGGCTGAGACTGGGTAAGGAACGTGGCCATCAGGCATGAATAGGTGGTTTACTGACCCCGTGAAGGCAGCAGGTAGGAAAAAAAGAGATGGCCACATGAGTGAGTGCAAGCGCTGCCGCAGCACCACCACGGAGACAAAGCTCCGATTAGAAAACCTCTGGAAGCACGTCCAACCATCTTGCCTGTTCCATCATCAGACACCCGCAGGATCTGTGATGGTACAAAACCATGAGTATCCAGCAGGGTTTCAGCCTCACAGCACGGGAAAATTGTGATTGTGCTAGGGAGAAGCGTTGGGTGGGAATTTGCCACTTTAATAGACCCAGTCAGAAGACCTATGGAGGCCATCTGGCCACCACCCAGCCACCCATTTGTACATGGATTACAAATTGGGTCCCCTTTTCCATAGTTTATAGCATAGTTGTTCAACAGTTTGGGTTTGGGTTTTGCCTGCAACAGTTAAAGTGTGTCACCGAGCTCCTGCCCTGCTAGCAGTACCTGCATCCCCAGTAAGGTAGTACTAGTAATTTTATTTATTGAATGCCCAATCCCAGAGGCTCTGGGTGCTGTACATCATAAAAATACATATAATTATGTAAGCCCCCCCAATTCAGGCTAACCTGGTAGGGCTATGGCCCTCCGACCTTCTGCCAGGTGTCCTCCAATTGGCTGTGGTGTTAACAAGCAAAATTAAATAATCTGGGACCCAATTTCAGGGAGCCTGCCAGGAAGACAAAATGGCAGCTCCCTAAAGAACTAAAAACTGATGCTGCTGGGAAAATACCCAGAGGCAGCTTGGAGATCACCTGGGGAGTTGCAACCAATGATAGGGAGGCTGCTCAAGGGAAATATAAGGCTGGTTTTTGGCACAGAAAAGAGGTTGGGGGTCAAGAGGGAGTGCAGGGTGGATGTGAGAGGAGAGACTGCTCTCAGGAATACAGTCTAACTGGCTGTGAAAACCTTGCCTACCTCCATCTGCCAAGCTACAGTTAGAGCAGAAGGAAAAGTAGCTGCATGTGAGACTGACACAGGGTAGAGAAAAGCAGAGTTTGACAGCAGCCCAGCTAGTTTGAACTTCAGTTTGAATTGAGAAAATAAGAGATGGGCTGTGGACTTTGAAAATGACCCCTGCTCCCCATGGCGCAGAAATTGTTAAGTGAAGTGGACATTTCAGCCAGGGGAGAGTCTGCAAATGTTAATACAAGCTGCTGCAACAGGACCCAGCCTGCTGTGACAGTATCCTCAAGGTGAGGGGTTGTAGGTTTTGAGACTGTGGAAGCACTGCTGCCCTGCGTTGGTTCTGAGGGTGGTCCTGCGTGCTTTGGAAAGGGTTTGGGGAACATAAGCAATCTTGGTTCCCTGGACTGAAGACATCAACACACTGGGTTAAAGGATGTAACAGGCCTGCCTGTGTGAAGTCTGTATACAAAGGCCCGTAGGCGAAGTTGGCAAGGCCAGACAGGTGAAGATCATCATCCCTGGAGCCATCCAGTTTTGTTTTCCCCACCGGTGGTACACCACCTACGTCAAAACCTCCATGGTACCGTGCAACGCAGCTGGCTGTGAACACCCAGAGTGGACTGCAAACCATGAGTACCCCGAGCTGTGGCTCTGGGGAGTCTTTTAGTTAGCTGTCAGATAGGATTCTGGGGGTAAATCATTCCACCTCTATTAAGAAACACTCAAGTCTGCCAGTATAAGATAATCAATCCAACATGTGTTGTGTTCAACTGAGCCCCAACGAAATACCCCAGGCCTGCACCACTGCACAGGGACAATCTGGGTGCACCCAGGGGGTGGTGAGAAGGGTTGATACTTGGGAAGGTATTGTGCCTAGATTGAATTGTGTTTGATAATCTCCTCCTCCTTGTTCCCCCTCCCCAATAAATAAGGTCACTGTTTGCATTTCATTCACTGTCCCAGTGTTATTGAAAGAGTGCTCCTGGGGGGCGTGGGGCAATAGTGTGGAAACTGTAATTTGTGTGGGGAACATATTGTTGGGGCAGGGTACTATTTCCTGGGGGGTGGCAACCTGTTCTTCATCCACAGGATTCCCTTGCCATTACCCCAGGTGGAGGCACCGCGCCACATGAACTGTCACTGCAGAACCCAGGCCGGCCCCTCGGAGGTGTGTTCAGAACTACCCTGAGGACCCTGGAGCAGCCAAGGTGAGTCAATGGGATGTTACAATTAAAAAATAATATAACACATAATAAATACAGACAACTCAAAGACATGAAAGTACACATTTAGCAGCCAGGATAACTTAAAACTGAAACCAGTAGGTTTAAATTAAATCAAATGCTGGACTGAACAAGTGGGACTTTAGGCCCCTTTAAAGGTGCCCTCTGAAAGAGCCTCCTTCAGATATCTGGGACGCAAATTCCACAGGGTCGGACCAGCTACCTCAAAAGTGGAGTCACCCGTCTGATATCTTGAACCTGGTCATAAAGGAACTAGGTGAAAATAGCGTCGGTATAGTAGTGCCGATCAAAACTGCATGTCGTTAGCAGCGCGACCCAGGATAGCGTGTCAGTGTTTGTGCCATTTAGCCCCCCTGTACCCCCAGCATTAAATATAACAAACTCCAAGGCAGGCAGCAGAGGACACATGGCAATGCCAGGAGAATGCACATCACACAAATTGTCATATACTGTTAGGGGTTGCGCTGTTAAGGACCTGTGCTTTTGCATGGTTTTTACCCTGTGCTATTATATAGGTGCTATGTTGACCAGATACCAGCCCTGGGAACTGCTAGGAGGCTACCCTCAGAGGAGCGGAGAGGGCAAGCTGGGCAGTAAGAAGACAGGAGCTCACTCAGACAACCTGGGCCCAGTCCGTGCAGTGCTTTGTAGGTCAGCAAACCATCCTTGAAGGAGATTTTCCACTTCAACAATAGCCAGTGGAGGTCACACAGGAACAGGGTCTCATGACATGACCACGGAAGGCCCATCAGTAACCTGGTGGCTGAGTTCTGCACTAGCTGCAGATTTCATACAAACACTCCACTAACCCCGAGATACAATTTGTTTCAGTAGTCAATCCTGGAAGTTGCAAAGGCATGTAACAGTGAGGACCGATCTTCTGATGGGAACAAGGCTTTAATCCAGGAGACGATGTGAAGATGGTAAAAGCTTTTCCAGACTACAGATGACACCTGAGCCTCAAATGTCAGTCCTTCATTCAGAATGACACCCAGATTCTTCTCCTTGGTAAAGGTCATCAGACCAGAGGAACCAAGTGTCAAGCCAGTCCTCTCTGCTTTTGCCCCCGCACTCTGCTGTAAACAAGGCTCAGTCACTTGTACCGCTGTCTTGTCTGGGTACCCACTGCAGCAGAAAAAAGAGAGCTCTCACCCATGGCCTTTGGCATAGGCATTGGAAGTGGAGTGCCCACTGTGCTACCATACCCCCACCTTTATCGGCCCTTTTGAAGTTGCCGTGGCCCACCTTTGGTGCAGTTCAAGCACAAGTAATCAGGCAGTTCTCCCACCTCAGAGTGCATACCAACCGAGTCAGGAAACATTCCAGAAGCAGAGCTCCTGTGGGGCAGGGGGGATCAGATGTCCTTTCCAGCTCCACTGCCTAAAGTGCTCAATTGTTTAGGAGGTCGGAGGTGGAGGCTCTTATACACCTATTGGCTGGAGAGTCAGCTGGCAATCACTTAAGTGGGACACTGCTGTTGAGATTTGAGACAAAATGGCGTGGACCATAACAGCCGTTGTCTGGGATGGTGGGATCCAGATAACTGGGGGCTGCACCACTAGGACTCCATCTGACAGTCAGGCTGACTGTGTTCCAAGTAAGTGGCTCCTGTCTATCTAACAAACGAAAAGTACTCATTAGTCCTACAGAGCAAGGGAGTCAGTCTAGAATAGACAAACAAAAAGAAGGTTCCGCACTCGTGGAATGAAACACAGGTTCAAAGTAGCAGAGTTGAAAGGTAATTTATTCTGGAACCACTGGAGTCCTGTTTAGTATGGGGCCCTGTCTGGGTTAAAACGTTTGTACTTTGGGTATTAAATAGGACTCCAATGGTGCCGGAATAAATTACTTTTCAACACTGCTACTTTGAACCTGTGTTTCATTCCACGAGTGTGGAGCCTTCTTTTTGTTGGCCTATGCTAGACCAGTTGCCTTGCTCTGTACCGCCTCCTATATCCCTGGAGCACGCCACTTGTGGGTGTGACCCTTGTGTTTACAGGCCACACCCACTCTGGTCCAGGGTACTTGTATTTACAGGTCACAACCACTTTAGAGCAGTGCTCGTGCTTACAGACCACACCCATTTTGGTGCAGGGCCATCGTGTTCACAGCCCACAAACACTCTGGCACAGAGCCCTTATGTTTACAAGCCACACCCACTCTGGTGCAGGACCCTTGTGTTTACAGGCCACACTCAATCTGGGGCAGTGCCCTTGTCTTTACAGGCCACACCCATTCTGGCGCAGGGCCATAATGTTTACAACCCACACCCACTCTGGCACAGAGCCCTTGTGTTTACAAGCCACACCCACTATGGTACAGGACCCTTGTGATTACAGACCACACCCACTATGGTGCTGGGCCCTCCTGTTTACAGACTACACCCACTCTGGTGCAGTGCCATTGTGTTTACAGGCCACACCCATTCTGGGGCAGTTCTCTTGTGTTGACAGGCCACACCCACTCTGACACAGTGCCTTTGTGTTTACAGGCCTCACCCACCCTGGTGCAGAGCCCTTGTCTTTACAGGCCACACCCAATCTGGGGCAGTGCCCTTGTGTTTACAGGCTGTACCCACTCTGGAGCAGTTCCCTACTGTTTATAGACCACACCCAATCTGGGGCAGTGCCCTTGTGTTTACAGGCTGTACCCACTCTGGAACAGTTCCCTACTGTTTACAGCCCATAACCACTCTAGAGCCACACCCTTCTATTTACAGGCCACGCTCACTCTGACACATGGCCTTTCTGTTTACAGACCACACTCAGTCTGGTTGCAATGCCCTTGTGTTTACAGGCCACATCCAGTCAGGCACAGTACCCTTGTGTTTACAGGACACACCCACTCTGGAGCAGTTCCATTCTGTTTACAAACCACACCCAATCTGGGGTAGTGTCCTTGTGTTTACAGGCTGTATCCACTCTGGAGCAGTTCCCTACAGTTTACAGACCACAACCACTCTAGAGCCACACCCTTCTGTTTACAGGCCACGCTCACTCTGGCACATGGCCCTTATGTTTACAGACTACACTCATTGTGGTGCACTGCCCGTGTGTTTACAGGCGGCACCCACTCTGGAGCAGTTCCCTTCTGTTTACAGACCACACCCAATCTGAGGCAGTGCCCTTGTGTTTACAGGCCACATCCAGTCAGGCGCAGTGCCCTTGTGTTTACAGACCCCACCCACCCTGGTGCAGAGCCCTTGCCTTTGCAGTCCATACCCAGTCTGATGCATAGCCCTTGTGTTTATGGACCACACCAACTCTGGAGCATGGCCCTTGTGTTTACAGGTCACACTCACTCTGGCATTGTCCCCTTGTGTTTATAGGCCACACCTACTCTGGAGACGGACCCTTGTGTTTACAGGCCACGCCGTCTCTGGCGCAGTGCCCTTGTATTTACAGGCCACACCCATTCTGGAACAGTGCCTTTGTGTTTAAAGGACACACCCACTCTGGAGTAGTTCCCGTGTGTTTACAGGCCACACCCACTCTGGTGCAGGGCCCTTGTGTTCACAGGCCACACCCACTCTGGAGCAGAGCCCTTGTGTTTATAGGCCACATCCACTCTGGTGCAGGGTCCTTGTGTTTACAGGTCACACTCACTCTGGCATTGTCCCCTTGTGTTTACAGGCCACACTCACTCTGGAGCTGCAGCATTGTGTTTACAGGCCACACCCACTCTGGAGCAGTCCCCTTCAGTTTACACGCCACACCCACTATAAAGCTGCACTCTTATGTTTACAGACCACACCCACTCTAGTGCAGTGCTACCCACTCTAGTGAAGTGCTGTTGTGTTCACAGGCCACACCCACTCTGGGGCAGTGCCCGTGTGTTTGCAGACCACATCCAGTCTGGCGCAGTGCCCTTGTGTTTACAGGCCAGATCCACTCTGGTGCATAGCCCTTGTGTTTACAGACCACACCCACTCTGGAGCAGGACCCCTGTGTTTACAGGCCAGATCCACTCTGGCGCATAGCTCTTATGTTTACAGACCACACCCACTCTGGCATAGAGCCCTTGTATTTACAAGCCACACCCATTCGGGGACTGTGCCCTTGTGTTTACAGGACACACCTACTCTGGAGCAGTTCCCTTCTGGTTACATGTTACACCCACTCTAGAGCTCACGCTTGTGTTTTCAGGCCACACCCACTCTGTTGCAGGGCCCTTGTGTTTACAGGCCACACCCACTCTGGTGCAAGGCACTTGTTTTTATATGCTGCATCCACTCTAGAGCCACAATCCTGTGTTTACAGGCCACACCCACTGTGGAGCAGTTCCCTTCAGGTTACAGGCCACACCCACTCTACAGCCGTACTCTTGTGTTTACAGGCCACACCCACTCTGGGGCAGTGCCCTTGTGTTTACAGGCCACATCCACTCTGGCACGGTCCTCTTGTGTTTACAGGCCACACCCACTATGCTGCAGGGCCCGTGTGTTTATAGACCACACCCACTCTGGAGAAGGGCCCTTGTGTTTACAGGTCACACCCACTCTAGAGCTGCAGCCTTGGGTTTACAGGCCACACCCACTCTGGCACAATACCCTTGAGCTTATAGGCCAAACCCACTCTGGTGCAGGGCGCTTATGTTTATGGGCCACACTCACTCTAGTGCAGGGCCCTTGTGTTTACAAGCGACACCCACTCTGATGCAGGGCCCTTGTGTTTACAGGCCATACCCACTCTGACATGGTCCACTTGTGTTTACAAGCCACACCCACTATGGTACAGGGTCCTTGTGTTTATAGGCTACACACACTCTGTAGAAGGGCCCTTTTGTTTACAGGCCACACCCACTCTAGAGCCACAGCCTTGTGTTTCCGGGCCACACCCACTCTGGAGCAGTTTCCTTCTGTTTACAGGCCACACTCACTCTGGTGAAAGGCCCTTGTGTTTACAGGCCACACCCACTCTGGCACGGTCCCCTTGTGTTTACAGGCCACACTCACTCTGGTGCAGGCCCTTGTGTTTATAGGCAACACCCACTCTGGAGAAGGGCCCTTGTGTTTACAGAACACACCCACTCTAGAGTCATAGACTTGTGTTTACAGGCCACACCCACTCTGGTGCAACATGCTTGTGTTTACAGGTCACACCCACCCTGGAACAGAGCCCTTGTGTTTACAAGCTACACCAACTCTAGAGACACACCCTTGTGTCTACAGGCCACATCCACTTTGGCGCACCACCCTTGTGTTTACAAGCCATACCCACTCTGGAGCAGAACCCTTGTGGTTACAGGCCACACCCACTCTGGCGCAATACCCTTAAGCTTACAGGCCACACCCACTCTGGTGCAGGGCCCTTGTGTTTACATGCCAGGCCCATTTTGGCATAGCACCCTTCTCTTTACAGGCCACATCCACTCTGGCATAGCACCCTTGTGTTTACAGACCACACCCACTCTGGTGCAGTGCCCTTCTGTTTACATGCCAGGCCCACTCTGGCATAGCAACCTTGAGTTTACAGTCCATACACACTCTGGCGCAGCGCCCCTGTGTTTACATGCCATGCCCACTCTGGGTCAGTGCCCTTGTGTTTACAGGTCACACCCACTCAGGCTCAGCAGGCGTGTTGTTTTCTTCCACTAGATGGTGCTATAACTTTTGGGTTCTGGATCAGAATGCCTGCTGTACGTGGCACAGGCCCAGCTCATCTCACATGGTCAAGATCATGGGTTTAGTTATTTACTTATTTATTTCAAAATTGGTGACCAGGAACGGCACACTGAGCCGAGGCTCATTTCATGGTGCCACCTTGGGGAAGAGAAAGCGGGATACAGAATAAACAGCAGATAAACTCTTTTAGGGTTGCCACCTGTCAGGTTTTTTACCTGGTGATTAGGTTTTTAGGGTCCCTATCAGGTAATCCGGTTTTGCTCTGTGCTGGTCATGTGTTTGAGCCATTTTGAGTGCTTACATACTTTTGAAACAAATTTTGTCATATCACTCATTGTTTCAGCTACATATCCAGGTTACAAACAAGTTTTGTTGTCAGTGTAGCCTTTTGTTTGTGAAAGCTGTTATCCTGGGAGGTGTAAAGTATGGCCATTAACACCATTAGCACTTACTTAACCTAATCTTTTCACTGCATCTTAAAGTGGCATAGCAGCACAGCTGCCCCCACCTTTTGTAACTGTAACAGAACCAGTTGTCCTCCACTTTTATTTGCTGGTAAACATTTTCATCTCTAACATAATTTAGGCATTTTGAAATGTTGTAAATTATTTTTTCCCCACAAGAAAAGAGTATGGTCACTTCTTTGGTTTTGAAATAGTACTGTGGACAAGAACAGGAAATGGAGCCAAAAAAGATATAAAGTATGTGTACTGTTGTATGCTGTTTACAGTATTTCCCTTGTCTCCCCCAGATCATATCTGTAAATGAGATTTATTTTATCTCTGTATGTTTAGCTGGTTAACCAATGTCAATAAATAAATAAATACATAATTAGAAAGAACCTGGAAAAGTAACTTTAACAGGCACAGTACAGTATCTTAACATGTTTATTTCACTGCTGCTTTAAGTGTTGTCTTTTATTGGAGGAACAGCGCATGATGAGTCGTGAAAAAGGGCGGGACTAGGGGGCGGAGCTTAGAATCCGTTTTTTGCCTCATCCAAAGGTGGCAACCCTATGTGCACACAGAGGCATGTCAAAAACAGGAGTCAGTGCAGGCATAAGTGAAAGTAAGCAGCCAAGGTACGAGCAGCAGACGGTCTTTTCAGCAACTTATACACCATGATATATGGTAACTGCAGTGGGAAACTGTCAGGGACACGCAGGAGCAAAGGGGAGAAGGAAATAGTTTTAACTGGTGTTTTAGGAAGCCTGGGGAGGCAGAGAAGTGGAGGGAAGAGGGAAGCTGGTTCCAGAGTGAGGGAAGTGGCAGAAAAAAGCTGAGTGCCCAGCTGATAGCCGTGGATGAGGAGTGGGGAATGTATGAGGATCCCTGGGGTAGGGGGATCAGTGTGTGGAGGGGGTAAGGGAGAGGAGGGACAACAGGTAAGATGGATTGTACCCAAACTAGAACATATAAACAAAGTAAGCCATAGTTTACAAGCTGACTTGGGGTGGGGGGGCACATTCTGGACCCGGAGCATTGATTTTGGTCACTCCTACTGTCTGATAGCCCCCCTTCTGGTGCTTAAATGAATCTTGGGGCATAAAACACAGCTGCATTTTCGCTCCTGTTATACAGTTTCTGAAGGACACATCTACAATGCAGTGGTTGAGATCATGTACTAGTGCCTTCTCACATTCTATTTCTGATGGTGCAGTAAGCTAGTGGGTGCTTGGGGTCTGATATTTCTGACTACGCTGTGTTCCTGATAGTGGAGAGAAAGTTGATAGTATCAGCTATTGCTAGCTATTCAAAACACGAAGGATGGTGAGAGAGAAAAATGCTGTGCCCCTCCCCACACTGGGATCTGCACTCAGGGACCCCTGGAATATGCCCAGGTGTTCTTCTAGTTGAGCATTCAGGCTTGCAGTGTACAGTTTCTTTAGACACTGCCAGTCTGCAGCTCAGAATAGCTTAGATCTGAATTATGATAACGTGATTTGTGGGACCACAAGTGTTACATGCTCTACTCTGAGCAAAGTCTACTACAGCTGTTTACAGAAAGTCTACTGCCGCTACACACACACACACACACACACACGCACGATGGCAGCACAGACTGCAGGGTACTTACACTTGCCACTGCCTGGGCCCATCCCGCCTGGCTGTGAAGATGCAGTACTGGTTATTAGACCACCGCAGTCCTTGCTCCCTGTCCTAACTTGCTTAGCCTGCCCCCTCCACCCACATCATATCTCCTTGCATGATGACATTTGGTTACAGAAGACTCTCTCAGAATGCAGTGGGGTCTGGGGCAACCGGGGCATAAAATGGGGCTACTACAGTTAAAGGTATCCAACCCCAAGTCAATATTTTCGAGGGCCATCCCTAATGTTCAGGAGCAGGACCAGGCTGGAGAATATCTCCCCCAGCAGTGACACAGAGCAGTCAAAATCGTACAGACTGAACCCCTGCCTGGGTACTTCAGAAGCACCCCACCTGCAGGGCTGTGCCAGTGACTGTAAGGGCCCACCATGCAAAATATTTTTGTGGGGCCTTACCTCCCCCCACCAATAAGTATAACATGTCTGTTACACATCTAAGATATTTATAACTTAGGTTCTTTTATATCTGTCCTGTTGAACATCTGTAGTTTGTCCATGCTTCCCCCCCTTCCCCTTTACTGGCACTAGGTTTAAGGAACGGAACATTTCGTAGCCCTCTGGTCTCCTAGGACTGCCAAAGAGGGGACCAGCCAGGCTGTAGCAGCAGTCAGGAGCACTGGAGGGATCTGAGCCAGGGCTCCCCCAACATCTCTGTGGCTGGAGCCACTCTTCAGCAGCAGGACTGCTCTGTGGGGGGCTGAGACAGGGTAAGGAAAGTAGCCATCAGGCATGAACGGGTGGTTTCCCGACCCCAGAAAGGCAGCAGGTCAGGAAACAGAGATGGACACACTGGTCATTGTGAGCAGTGGCACAGCACCACCACGGAGCCAGAGCTCTGATTAGAAAACCTCCAGAAGTATGTCCATCTTGCCTGTTCCATCATCAGACACCCATGGCATCTGTGAAGCTACAAAACCGTGAATAACCATCAAGGGTTTCGCCCTCACAGCACGGGAACATTGTGATTGTGCTAGGGCTGAGGGAGAAGCTTTGGGTGGCACTTTTCCACTTTGATAGACTCAGTCAGAAGACCTGTTAAGGCCGCCCGGCCACCTAGCCACCCATTTGTGCAGGGATTTCAAATAGGGTCCCTTTTTCCACAGTTTATAGTTTAATTGTTCAACAGTTTGGGTTTTAAAGTGTGTTTTGTCTGCAACAATTAAAGTGTGCCACCAAGCTGCCCTGCTAGCAGCAACTGCATCCCCAGTGAGGTACCCACTTTGCATCTAAAAAGAGAGTTCTTACCCATGGCCTTTGGAGGGATTTAAGTCGGGTGCACCCACTTGGGGTTGAAGGATACCAAGAAAGGAGCAGACTGTGGGGCAAATTGTTTTGTTACTGCACGGAGTACACAGATTTGTTTTGCTACTTGATTGCTCCCATTCATCCTGTTCTCTCTGTCCCTCTGTTTTTTTTTCAGACACATTTTTATTCCCTTCACCATCATCAGTGACTAATGTTCCCCTTTGACTGGTCCCGCTTTGTTGGGGGTCATCATGCAGCTGTGGCATTGTTGGATTTACCCCTTGGTTCCCCTTTCCTTCCTTCCCCCAAAAGATTCTGACAAGAGGGCTTGCATCCAGGCTGGTGACGTGCTGATTCACACCTCAGCCAGGTGCCTAACAGTGTCTTCCCCCTCCTTACACCGCCGACCCTGCACTGACACCTATGCATCTACATGCAGCAGTGTCAGAGAAGTGTGACAGCCAGCCCTCCCTGGAGGAGGACAACATCCCATGGGATACTCAGTCCACCCACGGTCACGAGCCATAGTGTTATCACTGCACTGATGGGCCGTCACTACTGCCCTCCGTTTTAAATACTATGGGTCCTATGCACAGTGCCAATGTGCCACATAAACTGGGTGCATTGCCATCAATACAACTGAATGCCATGGAGCTGGTTCCCATAGACCCCTTGCAGCATTTACAAACCAGGTTATGCACTCGATCCCTGGCCGCGCATTGAGCAACGTGCCGGGGCTGGGCAGGGGACACAGCGTGCTATTCACTAAAGCGCATGGTGCTGGCCACATGGGTACAGAGATGGGCACAGGTTACCACCAGGGGGACCCTGGTGTAAGTGTCCTGCATACCGTCCCCCCCCCACAGACCACTCGCCCTGTGCCTGTATCTGGCTGGGTGACCACAGCCACCGCCACACATGAACTGGACCCCAAACACACACACACACGGCAGTACAAGGCAGCCCCCCCAAATTTCCAGAAACACTCTACCCCTGGTCAGCATAGCAGACCAACCCCCTGCCCACACAGGGCTGCCCCGACCCCCTGTGAGAGCTGCACCCCCCATGCACACAGCATGTGCCTGATCCAAGGTCACACCCCCATGGCACCAACCCCCCCACAGGTACACCAGCACCATGACTCAGGACTGCAGGTGGAATTGCCCTCCTCTCACCTCCATGGCCACCGGACATCCGGACATCTGCTGGGGCACGCAGGTCCAACGCGTGCCCCACCATGTAACGGATCCACTAAGGGACCTGGGACAGGCATCCAATTGGATGTCTGCTTAGGTCCACAACTCCACCCCTCTCTGCCCCACATGACCCTGTGTGCCAGGGGGCGGGGCCACAGACAGGTGGCAGGCAGTCGTGCATGCCACCAGGTGCACACCTGTCCACAGTTGCAGAGCTATTTGGGTGGGGTACGCACCCGCTTCATGCATAGCCCCCAAGATTTGTTTAAACTGCATTTCTTGGTTTGGGGGTTGTTATTGCTGTTACAGTGTCACTTGTTCTGGGGGCCTGACTGTGTGAGTACATTATGCACTATTTCCTGGGGGATATTTATCTGCAGTCTGTGAGAATGAACGTGTGTTGGCTACAGTTCTGAGAGTGATGGTGTGTTTTCTAGAGTATGTGAGTGTGTGTTCTCTATATGTGAGATTGAATATGTGTTGTTTACATTATGTAAGTGAATGTGTGTTGTCTACAGTATGTGAGACTAGAGTGATCCCAGTTTTATACAAGAAACAAAGAATTTGTCAGCAGAAAAGGATTGCTTGGCCCACCCAGTTTGCCCAGATAGTCCCTGCCTAGTTTGTCTCTGGATACGCTAACAGGTCTCTCCCTCATCCCTGCCTATTTACTAATATTATCCTGTGTCTATCCCATGCATGTTTGAAACCCCTACTGTTTGCGTCCCCACCGCTTCTGTTGGCAGTCTATCCCAGACGTCCACCACTCTTTCAGTGAAGTACTTCTGCAAATCCCTCTTAAACTTCCCCCCCACCACCACCAGCTTCATCATATGCCCACAGTCCAGGGGCTTCTTCTCATTAGAAAGAGGCCCCCCCGCACCATAGTCACCTCTTATGAAGTAATTGTAGGTCTCTAACATGTCCCTTCTCGCTGACCTCTCTTTCAGGTTATACATGCTGAGATCCACCAGTCTCTCCTTGTAGGGCTTTTGTTGCAACCCCTGCACCAATTTAGTTGCTCTCCCCTGGACTTCCTCCACCCTGTATATGTCCTTTCTGAGGTGCAGCCTCTAGAAATGGGCACAACATTCCAGGTGGGGTCTCACAACCGAGGAATACAGTGGCAACACCACCTCCCTCTTCCTGCTGGAGATACTTTCCCTTTGTGTCCCAGCATCCCATTGGCCCTACCCACTGCTTTCTCACAATGCCCTGTCACTTTGATGTCATCAGATATCATAACCCTGAAGTCCCTTTTCTGCTTAGTGACCATCAGTACCCCCTCATTCTGTACTCTGTTCCTGGGTTCCTATGCCCTAGGTGTATGATCTTGTACTGTTTGGCATTGAACCATAACTGCCATGCTCGTGATCACTCCTCAAGTTTCCCAAGATCCCTACTCAGTCTCTTCACCCCCTCTTGAGTGTTCACCCTATTACAGATATTGATGTCATCTGCAAAAAGGCATCTCTTCCAGTTCTTCTGCACTGTCACATATGAAGACATTGAAGAAGAATGGTCCCAGTAGTAAGCCCTATGGCACCCTGTTTGTCCACGCTCCCATCATTAGGGTGAGTGCTGTTAGCCATCAACTTCTGACTCCAATCTGTTAACCAGTTTCTAGCCCAGTTCACCACTTTGCATCCCCAAGCTGCTCAATTTCTTTACCAGTCTCCTGTGTGGCACGGTGTCAAGGGCCTTGCTAAAGTCCAGATAGGCCATATCCACTGCTTTCCCCTTATCTATTTCCCTGATCACCCAGTCAAAGAAATCAATCAGATTCCTCTGGCAGGATCTCCCTAACCCTATGCTGCCTAAGATCTTGCAGCCGTCTGGATTTAAGACACTCTACCACCCTTTCCTTTAACAAGGTTTTGATTAATTTCCCTACCCTGATGTGAGACTGACCATTCTATAGTTCCTAGCCTCCTCCCTGCTGCTTCTCTTATGTAGAGGGACCATTTCTGCTCTCCTCCAGTCCTCCAGAATCACACATGTTTACAGTGAATTAATGAATAAGGCCATCAGTGGGGAAGCTAGCACCTCCATATGTTCCTTTAGTACCCTTGGGCATATCCCGTCTGGTCCTATGGCCTTGTCTACTCTCAGAGCTGCAAGTCCTTTCAGGACTTTTTTCTCTAAAAATGGACTTGTGTTCACCTCCCCACTTTTGTTCCTGGTGCTTCTTGGTGCCCCCTTTACCATGAAGACTAAACAAAAGTACCTGTTCAGGATGTCTGCTGTTTCTTGGTTCTCTTTTGCACAGTCTCTCCATTCCTCCCTCCTAATCCTCACTATCCCTCCTGTGTGTTTCTCTTCTCACTTATGTACTTGATGAAAGTCTTGCCCCCTTTAGCTACCTCTTTGGCTACTCTTTCGTTTGTCTGCACATTTGCTACCCTCACTGCCTTTCCTGCTTCCCTCAGTTTTACTTGGCATGCATCCCCGTCCTCCTCTATCTGTGTTTCCTTATACCCACTGAATACCACTTTCCTTCACCTCCTAGTCCACTTCCCCAGAGAACCATAATGGTCTGTTTTTCCTTCTGCTTGTACTCACTTCCATCACAAAGAGGCTGGTGCCTTCATTATGCTTCTCTTCTTTTTCTCCACTCTGCCACAACCGCTTCCTAGCAAAGGTTTTTTTTAACTTTATTTTCAAGTTTTTATGGCAGATACAGGTATGCAGGCATTAATAAATCACTTACATATTTTCGCCGCGTGAGCGGACAATGCTAGAACTTAGCACTAGTCTACTTTCTCTATAACAGTGCATGTGACTCACAGTTGATAAGACATAAGACTGAACGTTACATATGAACATACAAATGTGCCAGCAGAAACAGACCAACCAGTCTATCTATGTCTGCTAGAATGTGTAGCTAGCACCCCTAGTTTGCAGCTGCCCCACCCCCCTCCTCTTTGTCAAAATGACACCTTTATGTGCCTGGTAATGTCACTGGCTGTTTATACCCTGACCTGGGGTTACAAATTCTGGCTGTGTCTCTACTGAGGGTCCCAGCTTCCACTTAGACAGAGATAGAAACATAGAAACATAGACTTTGATGGCAGATAAGGACCGTTTGGCCCACCTAGTCTGCCCATTTCCCTACCTAGAGGATAAGCTGCAGATCTTATTTAACCAACAGCCTATTTCTTCCTTACCTACCCCCCACAAAAATTGCCTTATGTTTGTTCCATGCATTCTTGAATTCTCCCACAGTTTTAGACCCCACAACCTCCTCAGGAAGGCTGTTCCATGCATCCACCACCCTCTATGTGAAAAAATACTTCCTCACATTGCCCCTGAGCCATACCCCCTCTATCTTCAAATTGTGTCCCCTTGTTCTTGCCCATCTCTTTTTCAGAAAGATGCTACCCTCTTGGACTTTGTTGATTCCACTGAGGTACTTAAACATTTCTATCATGTCCCCTCTCCCTCCTTTCCCCAAGGGTATACATATTAAGTTCCTTTAGTCTCTCCTCGCATGCCTTCTGCAGACCATGCACCATTTTAGCTGCCCTCCTCTGAACTGCCTCCATCCTGTCTATGTCCTTGTGGAGGTGGGGTCTCCAGAACTGGACACAGTACTCCAGGTGGGGTCTCACCAACTGTCTGTACAGGGGGATAACAACTTCTTGTTTTCTGCTGGTGATACCTCTCCCTATTCAGCCCAGTATCCCCCCAGCCCTCCCTACCGCCTTCTCACATTGCTTGCCAAGTTTGTGATCCATCTTTGTATTCTGAGAAAATAAACACAAGTTCAGACGATATGTCATATTCCATCCTTAATGGAGATGAAGACACTGTAGAGGTGAAATCTGTGGTGGAATCTGAATTGATTATGCTACCAGAAGGTCATGAAGACCCTGATAGCATAACAGAGGAAATGAAGGCAGGAAATCCTGAATCATGGGAAAGGGGGATAGTTCAAGAAAAAAAGACAAACGCGAGACTTAAAGGGAAAAATCATGATCAGGACTGTTCAGAAAGCCTAAATACAGGCAAGGGCCATGAAATTGTAGAATGTGATATAAATAGTAAAATAAAGGAAGAGAAGGGAAAGCAAAGTAAGTGAAGAAAAAATAAAAATAGACCTAACAATGAGAAGTTCATTTAAAAACTCAGGGTAAGAACTCTGGAAAAAAAGAACAAAGTAAAGAACCAAACAATAACAAAATAAAAAAATTAAAAAGGAAGAGATGCTAAAGATCAAAATATTAACATGGAAACAACTGGTCATATTATAACAGAAGATATAGAAAACAAGAGACAGATACAAGAGGTTGAAAATAGTATAAAGACACTGAGGTAGAGCTTCGACTGAGGCATTTTCTGGGAAGGACTCTGGGAATGGACTTCATGTTACCTATATTTAAAATTTAAATAATACCTGACGAAACTGAGTTAAAGCTTAACTCCCATTTGAAGAAACTTTTGGAGGCCGTCCTACAAGGGAATGGGAGGTATGGGGACAGAATAAATAAGATGAATGCTACTAGACCTTTACCTGATACAGAATTGGTATTTTTACTCTTGGATCAGTATTATGCATTCAAAGCAATAGAAAATCAAAAGAAGAAAATGAAAGATCTAGGTTTTAAAATAGACAGTGTGGTAACTATGAAGTCTATGTTTCCAGAGTACTTCTCTTAAAATAATATTAAAGCAAGGATGAAGAAGGAATTCCCAATCTCAATTTTTGGGATTGGTAATTTCTTGAATGAGACAAAATACAACCTACATTCTATGATTGTAGATTTATTACAGAATCTGTTAAAGGATAATAAGTTGCATGAAATAATATTGAAAGCAAAGCGATGGGAAAATCAAGGGTAAATAACGATTTGGGTAAGGATTGAGCCAGATTAGGAGCTCCTCTTTTCCAATTCAGAAAGGCTGGATAAGTTTGATATAAACTTAAAAGGAGAAAATGAGGTCTTATGGGGCAATAGGGAAAACAGAGATAATGATCAGTGGTTAAACTTAATTAAGATGGTAAATAGATTTCAGATATTGCAGGACACAGATGCTGATTGACAGCCAGATGGAAATATCAGAAACAAATCTAGCCCTTCCCTAAATATAGATTGTAACATTCTATCATGGAATGTTGCTGGACTAGGGGAGAGGTTAGCCAATCTGACATTTGTGGTTTATTTAAAGGAATTTAACATTATTTACTTGCAAGAAACTTGGACCAAAAAGAAAATACACATTGACAGTCATAGAATGTTTAATAAAGGGGAAAGTAGCATAAGCAAATTCGGCAGATTATCAGGTGAAATCGTATTCTGGGGGAAAATTGCAGGGTCAACTGAGTATGATGAAATCTTAGTGGACTCCAATTATATACTTACAATTGTTGTTGCAATAAATAATAAGAGAATTCTCATTGCCAATGTGTATTTCCCTCCAGTTGGATCTAAATATGGCAACAAGAATAATACTGAAAAGCTTATATCTGTAATAGAAAGATGGAAACTGCATGAGCTGGAAGTTGAAATTATACTTTTGGGGGACTTTAATGCCAGGGTTGGACACAGCTTGGAACCCACCAAGGAAATTTGGGAGGCTTGTGCAGCCCTTGGGTCACGCAACCTAAAAATGGAAAGGGCAACAAAAGACAGGAAGGGATGTGAGAGAGGAAACAAACTGGTAAAAGAATTAGAAGATAATAACATGCTTTTAATTAATGGACGTTCTACTGGAGATTGCGTTGGGGAATTTACATATTTGGGGATAAGGGGTGCCTCCATAATTGACCATTGCTGGATTACTTTGGATTTAGTAAAGCTTTTTGTGAATTTCTCTCTAGGCAAGAGCTCCGAGAGTGAACATAATCCACTAGAGATCAAATTTCATGTCAACAAAAGTGCTCCTATTGAGCCAAATAAAGATATTGTAAGGGTCAAAAAAAGGGATCAAATGGGACCTATTGCAGACTTATAAATCAATAGAATTATTAAAAGATAATGGGATAAGGGATGAAATTCTAGATATGCTACAGCATACACCCCATGAGTAATTTCTTGAGACATATATAAAGATCATGGAAACAATTCCTAAGATCATTGCTAAAACCGTGATATTCAAGGAAAGAAGGGGAAGTAAATGGTATGACAGGGAGTGTAAACATCAAAAAAAGAAGATAAATAGCTACGCTAGCTATATTCTAAAATATCCAAGTAAAATTAACAAACATAATCTAAATAGACTGAGAAAGGAGTATAAAAAATTATTGGAAAAAAAAAGAAACACAGCTATAGAAAGAGACTATGGGAGCGGTTCGAGAAAGCTGCTTGGGCTAAAGATAATAAAAAATATTGGCACATGGTAGCCTGTGGGTGGGATAATATACTTTTCACAGTAGAGAACCACATTGAGCCTAGTTTGTGGCTCAATTATTATGAAAATATTTGTTTATATTGCAGAAAGAGGAAGAGAGATTATCTCCAGGAAAAACTGGAAACCTTTAGGAGATAAAATCTCAGAAGAAGAAATTAACCTTGCTATTAGTTCAGCGAAAAGACATAAAGCCTCAGGATCTGATGGAATTCCTATTGACATTATAAAAGATGATCCAGGTCTCTGGGTCCCAGTTCTTATGAGGTTATTTAATCTTATAACTGAAACAGGAAAGATCCCGCCATCATGGCAAGTAAACATCATTGTTCCAATCCATAAAAAGGGTGATAAGTCTAAGCCATGTAATTATAGACTCATAAGCCTGTTAGATACAACACACAAATTATTCACTAAAAAATCCACAGCAGAATGATGATCTGATTAACAGAAAAGGAAATTCTGAATGAGGGTCAAGCAGGCTTTTTACCTGATCATTCTACTGTGGATCAGAGTCTTGTACTGCCTGATTTGGTGTACAAATATATTCATATTAAAAAACCAAAATGCTTCTGTGTATTTATCAACCTCAAATCAGTCTTTGATAGAGTATGTATAGGCCAATAAGCCTTCGAGATATAAATCTAAAAAAGTTTTCCAAAATACTCTTGGAAAGACTAAAAGAACAAGTTGAGATTACAGGGGAATTAACCAACCTTCAGGATGGATTTACACCACAATACTCTACACTAGATAACATTTTTGTCTTAAAACACTTTATTGAGAAACATGTATTTCTAAGAAAACAAAAACTATACATAATGGCCCAGATAGTCAAACTGCGCCAGGCTGTGGCGCAGCTCAACTTAGCTGTGCAGGGGTGTGGACTGGGTGATACTCAATGGAGCTGTGCCATGGCTCAACACCATTGAATATCGCACCCTGGCCACCCGCAGTGTGCATGGCACAGTGGCACTGCACCAGAACAAGTGGCCAGAGTGGAGCATGGAGATGCGCTAGCGCAAGTTCCATTGCGCTATGCACAGCAACTGCAATATTCAAAACTTGACATGCAAATGGGGCCATAATGTATGCAAGGCACAAATGGGGCCATTTGCATGTATTCTCTTGTTGCATGCAGAGTGCACGATCCTGATGACTTGCCTGGCGCCTGCCAGGCAGCAGCCATCGAGGACCGATGCCCCCTGCAGCTGGCAATGTGCTCCACAGCCCGATCGCGGGCATTTGTGTGAAAAAAAGAACTAAGTCCTATATCCCTTGTGGTCCAGTGGACCACTATGTGCCTGATCGCGGGCATCTGTGTAAAAATAGAATTATTTCCTATATCCCTGGTGGTCCAGTGGACTGCTATCTGCCCGATCGCGGGCATCTGTGTAAAAATAGAATTATTTCCTATATCCCTGGTGGTCTAGGTTACCCCCCTCCCCACCTGCCCACTGGGCCACCGTCACTCCCCAGTCAGCGGCGGGTGGCAGCACCCCGCCTGCCGCCCCACTGCCCGCCCGACTGACAGTAGGCATGTCGCTCATTAGTTCTGGCGTGAGTCAATGGGCATACAGCCCATACCGTCTACACATTCCAGATATGTGAATGAATCATTCACATATCTGGAATATGTAATACAGTATAGGTGCATGCCCATTGGCTCACGCTGTGAAACAATGATAGATACAACTACGGCAGTCAATCAGCGGGCGGTGGGGCAGCAGTTGGGTGGGATGCTGCCACCCACCGGCTGACCGGGAAGTGGGGTGGGCTCAATGGGTGGGTGGGGAGGTACCCTGAGACCACCAGGGATATAGAAATAATTTATTTTACAGATGCCATAATCAAACATATAGCGATCCACTGGACCACCAGGGATATAGGAAATAATTCATTTTATACAGATGCCCGTGATCGGGCAGGTAGAGGTCCACCGGACCACCAGGGATATAGGACTTAGTTCTTTTTACACAAATGCCCACGATCGGGCATATAGTGGTCCACTGGACCACCAGGGATTTTGGGGATTTAATATTATTACTTAGCCCGTGATCAGGTGGGCAGGTCCACTGGACCACCAGGGATATTGGACAGATGTCTTTTTTTTTTTTTTTTTACAAATGCCCGCGATCGGGCATGGGGGGCCACCAGATGCAGCCGGAGCTCGGGTGGCCACCCACAGGTGGCAACTGCCGTGTTGCACCCTGCAGTGTGGCAGCTCACCTGTGGGTGGCCATCAGTTGTTCCTTTTTTTATCAACTTTGTGCTGGCGCGGGAAGGGTTGCGCATGCATGGCTCTGCACATCCGGGCTGAATATCAGGCTGTGCAGAGTATGCATGAAACGCCCCCCTACCTGCACTCTGCATATTACTGACGACCGGCACATTGGGATTTAGCCACGCACTTTCCCTTTTGAATATTGCGCCAGGGCCCATCAGTGGGTTGTGCATGGCACAACACTGTTGCGCCATGAACAACCCTTTTGAATATCTGGGCCAATGTTTATAGATTATACCTCAGCCTTTGATTCATTGTCAATAAATCATCTTTGGATACAGTTAACAGAGAGAGGAATTGATAGAAACCAGGTAGCAACAATCTCAGCCCTTCCAACACATGGACTCAAACTAGGTTAGGGAGTAGTGGTGAGCTTTCTTTCCCCTTTAATACAAACAAAGGAGTTCGACAGGGGTGCATCTTAGCCCCTCTTTTATTCTCTTTACATCTGGATAAACTATTAAGGGATATGATAGAGTTAAAGTCAGATTCTCCTAAAATTCAGGATGTCAGTTGCCCAGCGTTAGTGTATGCTGATGACATTGTCCTTTTTTCTATTTCTAGGAGTGGCTTGTAAAAAAATAATAATAATTTTCTCAGCAAACGCTCAGAGAAACTGAGCCTCAAAATTAATCTTAATAAAACTAAAATAGTAATATTTGGCAGTAGGAACCTAAGGGATATTGGAGACTGGGTAGCGAAAAGGTGGAGGTCACATCGGCATACACTTATCTGGGCACAAGGGTGACAGCCAATTGCCTATGGAAGGTACACACAGATGTGATAAAGGAAAAACCTGTTAAAACAATAGGGGGACTGATAAGATTTAACCTCAGATATGGAGGAAGCTCTGTTAAAGGTGTCTTAGCAGCAGTAAAATCTATGTTTGATTCTCAGTTATTGTATGGTACTGAGACTTGGGAACCCAATAACAGTATTACTCTAGTAAGCCATCTTCAAGGAGCAGCTTAAGACTCGGCCACTCTTGTCCTGCAGCCTATATTAGGGCAGAAACAGGACTAACTAATATTTCTGCTGTAATAGAGACTCGTAAAGTTAACTTCTGGCTACGCTTAATAAATCTTCCAGACTCCTCCCTTGCAAAGTCCTGTCCAAAGGAAAAGGAATCCTGGTTCAAACTTGGTTTGAAATTTAAATTTTGATTTACAACATTTAATGCATTAATGGTTAAACATAAATTGATACTCTTAAAAAATGCAGTGGAAAAAATATTAAGTTAAATAAACAATGTAAGAAATATATTTCAAAGAAAATAACTATTGAAATAAATCTGATTTAGAAATTATTAAAACAAAATCACATTATTCAAACTGGTATGCTGAAAATAATCAGGATTTTGGCTTCAAGGTGTACTTAGAAATTTTAGAGAGTCCAGCTTTACATAATAGTTTTATTACCTATAACTTTGAACATTTTGAAAATAATGTTTTATCAGCACAGCATAATAAAGAAAGAGGCCTTTTGGAATTATATGTGACTGCTCTGTAGGTGAAAAGGAGAACCTGATTCATGTGCTTTGGGTATGCCCATGGTATGCTAAAAAAAGGAAATACTGGCTGGGTGCCTTTATTAACACTGGTTATGATATAGAGGAAATTCTTTGACATCAGTTCTCATGCATACAGTAGACCAGTGGTCTTCAGAGAGACTTGCGAAATATTTCCTGTCAATTATCAAAATTAGACAGAAGTTAAAGGTTGTATAATGATTCTAGGGGCAATGTTGGATTTAGCCTATTGTAAATGAGCCAAGAATTATCTAAATGGATATAATTGCATATAGCACCTTTGTGACTGGTATATTCTATCTATATAAGCACTTTAAGAATTTTGTACTGTATCTTGTTTTTAAATTTTTATTGATGTTACCTGATATTGTAATGACTATATAGCCGATCAATAAATTGAATTTGATTGATCTTTTAGCTTAAAAAGGGAGTAGAATGCTAGTAAAACGGGAATGTAGATTGCCAGATCATTCCAGGAGGCTGCGGTCCCCTGCATCCAAAATGAATCAGGTGGTAAGGAAGAAATAACCCAGAGAGGGGTCACTTGTACTTGAAGAATCTTACAAAATGGGTACATAGGAGTGACAGGGAAGGCCACGGTTTCAACCATTTCTACTTGGGTGCATTTCAACGTGACCTAAACCCCTTGAGTGTGTTATTGGGTTTTCAAAATGGAGTTATTTGGACTTGTTCATATTGATTTTAAATAATCAAAAAGTTTTGCCCTGAATTTTGTCAAAGGAATAATACCAAGACATCATTTTTAGGTAAAAGCTGTCGTATTTATTAAACATCAGACAGTATTAAAGGCAGCAAAGCATGACATGAATTGATTTTTTGTACAGTTCAGTCCACAAAACCAAAGGTTTTCCTCTCTGGTACCCCAGTCCTGCTCAGTTATGCTTTCCCAGTGTAACCAGTAACTCTTCTTTTCACCACTAGGGTTCACCAGCATACCTCTCTGTTGTTCTGTATTGTGTACCGTGTTACACTTTTCACACTCAAATTTACCCTATAGCCATGAAGGTATACTGATGTTCCCCACGATGTCAGAGCAATTTCTGGACATGCTGTTTAAAAAGTAAACTCACCTGATAGAAACATTCCTTAATACCCGATTGCCCCAGTACAGGTGAGTGTATTACATAAGGAATAACCCATGGTTGGGTGTGCAGCAATATTTTAACAAAATGACCTGGGTGGGTTGTGAGGCCCAAGGCGCTGATGTGGGGGGACATCAACATTTGTTATAACTATGGCCAGACTTAGTGGGTGTGTGTGTGTGTGTATGTGTGTGGCTGACACAGTTTATCTCCAACATATGGTTTTAGAACACAGAGCTCTAGAGAGAGTGCCTTGCCTGTTTCAAAGCATTTAACCCTTTATTCTCAAACTGCTGCACCCCCTGCAATGAAACGCATTACATTTTCTGGTAAAAACACTGAGAGCAGATCCCCCTCCCTTACTGGACTTGCTACAGAACCAAAGCTTGTCCACACACCACAAGAAGGATGAGAGGTCCAGTGTTACGAGAGCACAGGATGTTGGTTCAAATCCCACTACTGCTATTTACAATATGACACTGAACAAATCATCTCACTTCCCACTGCCAAAGCAAATGAAGTCTCTCACAATGACACCCTCTGCTGGGTGACTATCATAGCCATTTCTGACATCTCTTACATGGGACTAAAGACTGAAATGTTTTGTTTTGAGGTTATTTTTGGCGAGACCTCCATCTATGAGGCTATGTACTTAATTCTCACAATGGCAAAATATGGAGGGTTCACACCACTTAACTATGTTCTTTAATATCTCTACTTTATTCTGCCACTGATTCACATACAGGCAGTGTCTTGGGGCCTACCATGTCATGAAGCGTCACCTGTGTATGAGTCAGTGACAAGATAAAATAAAGATGTTAAAGAATATATCTGAGTGTTTTTAACCCTTTCAGCTTTTGTTATTGTGAGTTCTGTTGAAGGTCAAAGAAGAGGGTGTTCTCACAAACAGGTTACAGCACTCAGTTTTTGATAAATTTGCAACAAACAGGGCAGCGCTGTGTGTTATGTTATATGCTTTAAGGCTTTCCATCGCCGCCAGAGATCAGTGTGGTAACGAGGCAGGAGAAGGTAATGTCAGCGCAAATGCTGAGGAATGCTTCACAGCCTGAAAGACAAAAAAAAGACTGAGTTAACATTGGAACGCACCAACATAATACTCAAGCATGAGCTCAGGATGGGGCTAAAACAGAATAGAATATTTTAGATAGGTCTTTGAGTCTTTCTAGGGCAACAAGAGGTGCCATGCCAACAGTCTGGATTTTAATCCCACACGCAGAACATTGCTGCAATCTGGTAGGAGGACTGAAAGATCCTAACAGATGCTCTCTTTCTTCTCCTCCTCCTCCTCCTCCTCCTCCAATCCTCCTCCTCCTCCTGGTGCGCTGGCCAATTCCCCAATGTTTCACTGCCCTCTCCTGGACAGGGAAGTGGCAGCAGTGGAAGCGGATGGCAGTTGGCTAATAGGCTGGCATGGACTCTATAGAGAAACTCTGTTCTGCCATTCTGACTCCAGGGATTGCAGCGGAGACCAAACTCCTTCCCTGCCCAAGGTGGAGAAAATCCTCTGGGATGCACAGTATACCTCCCCCAGCAGGTCCTGCAATGACTCGCACTTGTTCCCAAATCCAGGTCATTGGCATCATAAGCGGTGATGCTACCGCTGTACTAACAGGTCAGCTTACCCTCCGTGTAGAGCTTCAGAAGGGTACAAACAAGGGATGGTCACTAAATCAGAGTCCCTTGTGACTAAGACTTGGGATCCCTATGTTTTTGAATCCAAAATCTTTCCATGTTCGAACTGCCACTGAGGCACTGTCCAGGGATCAGCTAGCAATAAGTTGGAACAGTTCAGGTAGGAAACTGGCCAGACATCATTTTCTGCTGGCTCCTTTCTATGTTTCATAATTAAAGTTAATAAGGTGTGGATTTTTGTGGCTTCAACGAAACCAATTGGAAACCGACCAATAACTTGGTAGTATTAAACTAAGACTCCCGGATCTTTCAAGGCAGCACAGTATTTTTAACATAAATCATTTGAAGCTCAATCCCCTGTTTCCTATAATTAAAGCAGTACACAATGCTTGGGAAAATGATTTAAACTATCTGAAATCCATTAAAATCCCTGCTGCCTTCACAGAACTGTGAGTCTGTATGCTTTCCACTGCGATCACTAAAGGTCACATATTAAAACAGAAATTAATCATCTGTCATGTTTGTCCCTGTAATAATCTGGACATCGAAACACAGAAAACCACTTACCAATCTGCATTATGTAAATAATTGAGATATTCTTTGACTCACTACAGTGGAACCGGTTTCTAGACCCCGTATTCTTGTTATCCTATTCACTCATTGGTGATATGAAGAGGTCACTGATGTTGTTGATAACATTTTTGTTTACAAAAATATTTTATTAAAATTTTTTCATGTCAACATGGAAATACAAGTAAGAATTCTACAAACATAGAAACTGTCTGCAGAAAAAGACCATTGGTGCATGCAGTGTTCCCTGTTTTACCCTATCCTAGCCCAGGACCGATATACAATACAATCAAGTTCCATACATACAAGATTATACAATCAAGTTCCATACATACACATTTATACTAACAAGTTCCGTACATACAAGTTTATACAATCAAGTTCCATACATACACATTTATACTAACAAGTTCCATATGTACAGGTTTATACAATCAAGTTCCATACGTACACATTTATACTAACAAGTTCCGTACATACAAGATTATACAATCAAGTTCCATATGTACACATTTATACTAACAAGTTCCGTACATACAAGTTTATACAATCAAGTTCCATACGTACACATTTATACTAACAAGTTTCGTACATACAAGATTATACAATCAAGTTCCATACGTACACATTTATACTAACAAGTTCCATATGTACAAGTTTATACAAACAAGTTCTGTACATACAAGTTTATGCAAACAAGTTCCGAGGGTAAATACAAATACAGCTAATGAAAGAGGAAAAGCACAAGTAATGTAACATATGCGATTCTACAATAAGTGTAATTCCAGAAAGGAAATATTAAGAAGGTACATCAGAAAGGAAGCAAGAGAGAGGTTAGAAAGAATGAGAAGTAGGAAAGGAAAGAGAGCAAAGTGAAAAGAAAAGTAGTTGGAGAGAGATAAAACATGTTACACGTACCAGATGTCAGTAGCTGAGCCAGTCAAGTCAACATGTGTTTTAGTTGCTGAAGCTACCTTTATTTGTAAAATTATTAATATAAAGGCAATTAAATAATTATAATATTGTAATTGTGCTCTGTCTAATTGCTCTGTACCCAGCCTTTCTTATTTCAGATTTTCTGTAAAACTGCCTTCTTTTCACCAGGCCAATGAATGGTATCTTAGAATAGGAGATATATTTATCTGTTTATTTGTGTGTTGTTTGTCTTCTAATGATTAAGAAAACAATATCAATAAATTGAAACTGAAGAGTGTGCGTGTGTGTGTGTGTGTGTGTGTGTGTGTGTACGCGCGCAAGTGCATCTGGTGCATGTTCATGCCTGTGTGTGTACATGTGTGAGCGTGCATGTGTACACGTGTGCACGCCTAGTGTGTGTGTGTGTGTGTGTGTGTGTACACACGTGCGCGCATCTGGTGCATGTTCATGCCTGTGTGTGTACATGTGTGAGCGTGCATGTGTACACGTGTGCACGCCTAGAGTGTGTGTGTGTGTGCGTGACTGTGTCACTAAACATTAAAGCATGTGTTTGAAAAAGCATGTGCTTGCCTAAAAATGTTTGACTAACTGTAATCTCGGGGAGGGGGGTGGCCACCTCATTGTTGGCGTTTCACATCGTATTGGATTTGAACATTTTTTGGATTAATAACTGGACTTTTTAACCATGAATACACCAGTGTATGGTGGTTCCTTTGGATGGAGACCTTGATGCTGTTGCTGCCGTCCTCTGTAAGTACAAATAATTTGCTTTGGCACAGGACCTTTTGCTGTGTGCAACCGCCTTCCTGATTTTGCTTTCTGTCTAAACAATAACAAGGCAGTAGGCCGGACAATAGCAGGCAGAAAATGATAGCACTTTTCATAGGAATCATAGGTACTTTCTAAGCCAAGAGCGCTGAGGCCCATATGGAGACTTGCCCTTTACTCAAAGGGATAAACCGAAGATCATTTTCTTGAAAAATAACTGTCTAGCCTTGACTTAAAATCTGCCATACAGCTGCTACTAATAATATTTAATTTAATGGAAGTCTACTCCATACGTCTACAACCCTTTGGCTATAAGAGCCAGCTCTCCTTTTGGTCATACTGGTCTCTCCTTTTAACCTATAGGTCATGAGCCCTTGCCATATAGTTTTGTTTCCGTAATTCAAAGCCAAAGCAAGTCTATAGATCGTCATTGTATATTGACTTAAATAGCAGACCGAGATCACCCCTTAGTCATCTATACTCCAGGGCGTGTAACTCCAGGTTGACCAGCCTAGCCTCATACCTTAGATGTTCCCAGCCTGAGACCATCCTAGTTGCACTTCTCTGTACCCCCTCCAGGATCCTGATCTCGGATTTAGTACTTGGTGAGCAGAACTGAGAGCAATGTTTCAAGTGCAGTCTAACCAAGGAGCACAACGATGGAATAACAACTTGGTTATCCCTGCTACAGACATGTCTGCAATGAAGTATAGAATTTGCCTTCCTTGCCATCTGTCTGCTCCGTGTTTTAAATTTAACATCTGTTAAAATGGTCATACCCAGGTCCCTCTCCTCTGTTGTTACCATCAGTAGTTTCCTACCGAGTGTATAATCGGTGCACTTGTTGTTAGTGCATAATCAGCACACTTGTTGTTAGTGTATAATCAGCGCACTTGTTGTTAGTGTATAATCAGCACACTTGTTGTTAGTGTATAATCAGCGCACTTGTTGTTAGTGTATAATCAGCGCACTTGTTACTTCTTTTGAAAAGTAGTTCCTTAGGAGAGTGGTTCTTTTTGGTTTGCAAATTACCAAAATAGAATAGAAAAAAAATACTTCAGATGTAACAAGTGATAGTTGACTGCTTTCAAAAGTTACTATTAATTCCAGGCAGTGCGGTGTGTGTGTGTGTGTGTGTGTGTGTGTGTGTGTGTGTGTGTGTGTGTGTGTGTGTGTGTGTGTGTGTGTGTGTGTGTGCGTGTGTGTGTGCATGTGCGTGTGGTGTGTGTGTGTGTGTGTGTGTGGTGTGTGTGTGTGTGGTGTGTGTGTGTGTGTGTGTGTGTGTGTGTGGTGTGTGTGTGTGTGTGTGATTGGGTGCCAAGACATGACATGGATTTGGGTTACCGTCAGTTAATGTAGTTTGGGGAGGGCCTCACCTTGTGCTTTATACCCTTAGGGCAGGATTGGCCTTATGTTCTTAAGCGCCCTAGGCAACTTTTATCAACCCCCCCATCCATGTTCACCACTTCTGATGGGCCTTGACAGCCAAAACAGCAAGGAATAATTGATTCAGCCTCCCCTTACAATTGGCACACTGAGGCAGCTGCATAGATTGCCTATCGTTCGGCCAGCCCTAACTTAGGGTTATGTTAACAAAGGTAACCCAGCCCCTGTGGGGCCTTAATGCTATTATTAAACTAAAACATTTTTTAAAGAATATTTTTACAGTTTAAATTCTAATTGTTTCATTGTATATCCAAGTTTTACATTCATTAACGTAACCTTTCAGAACGTGAATCAGCCAATCTGATCACTCTGTTTCCAGCTGTTGTTCTGCAACATGTTATTGTGTGGCCGACCCAATAGTGCTGAAGGCTGAGGTGTTGGACGCCTTGCCTCGTGCCATACCAGTGACTAGAGTTTGGGGACGGACTTGGGTCATCGGGGAGCTGGAATGGGGGGGGTTGGAGCATGATTGAACAGCTGGAAGGCAGCTCTCCTGTCCGCGGGTGGTCACTGCCTCCCCCCCATAGTCCCACTGCCATTGGGTGAAGGCCTGGAGATCACCATAGGTGTCAGGGGTGTCGTAGTGGGTGGGTACATTGAGACACAGCGTGCACATGCCTTCACATGTGTACAAGCATCTGAGGTAGGAGGCTGGGTTATGAGGAGAAAAAACAGAAAAATACCATAAAACTACACATCAAAAACAAAAGAAAATGATTGTGTGTATGTCAGCCAATGTGAACCCTCCATTTCCAGCTGTTGTTCTACAATATGTTATTGTGTGTATGTCAGCCAATCTAATCGATCAATTTCCAGCTGTTGTTCTGTAATGTGTTATTGTGTGTATGTCAGCCAATCTGATCATTCTGTTTCCAGCTGTTGTTCTGTAATATGTTATTGTGTGTATGTCAGCAAATCTGATCACTTTGTTTCCAGCTGTTGTTCTGTAAAGTTATTGTGTATGTCAGCCAATCTGATCACTCTGTTTCCAGCTGTTGTTCTGTAATATGTTGTTGTGTGTATGTCAGCCAATCTGATCACTCTGTTTCCAGCTGCTGTTCTGTAATATGTTATTGTGTGTATGTCAATGAGTCTGAACCCTTCATTTCAGGCTGCTGTTCTGTAATGTGTTATTGTGTGTATGCCAGTCAATTTGATCACTCCGTTTCCAGCTGTTGTTCTGCAATATACATTTTGTGTATGTCAGACAATCTGATCACAGTTTCCAGATGTTGGTCTGTCATGTTATTGTGTGTATGTCAGTCAATCTGAGCACTCCATTTCCAGCTGTTGTTCTGTAATATGTTATTGTGTGTATGTCGGCCAATCTGATCACTCCATTTCCAGCTGTTGTTCAGTGATATGTTATTGTGTGTATCAGCCAATCTGAAGCCTCCATTTCCAACTGTTGTTCTGTAATATGTTATTGTGTGTGTCAGCCAATCTGAAGCCTCCATTTCCAGCTGTTGTTCTGTAATATGTTATTGTGTGTAAATCAGCCAATCTGAACCCTCCGTTTCCAGCTGTTGTTCTGTAATATGTTATTGTGTGTATGTCACCTAATCTGATCACTCCATTTCCAGCTGTTCTGTAATATGTTATTGTGTGTATGTCAGTCAAGCTGAACACTCCATTTCCAGCTGTTCTGTAATATGTTATTGTGTGTGTGTCAGCCAATCTGAACCGTACATTTCCAGCTGTTGTTCTGTAATATGTTATTGTGTGTGTCAGTCAATCTGATCACTTTGTTTCCAGCTGTTGTTCTGTAAATTTATTGTGTGTATGTCAGTCAATCTGATCACTCTGTTTCCAGCTGTTGTTCTGTAATGTGTTATTGTGTGTATGCCAGTCAATTTGATCACTCCATTTCCAGCTGTAGTCCTGTAATATGTTACTGTGTGTATGTCAGTCAATCTGATAATTTTATTTCCAACTATTGTTCTGTAAAGCTACTGTGTGTGTCAGTCAATCTGATCACTCTGTTTCCAACTGTTGGTCTGTAATATGTTATTGTGTGCATGTCAGTCAATCTGATCACTCCATTTCCAGCTGTTGTTCTGTAATATGTTATTGTGTGTATGTCAGCCAATCTGATCACTCCATTTCCAGCTGTTGTTCTGTAATATGTTATTGTGTGTATGTCAGCCAATCTGAACACTCTGTTTCCAGCTGCTGTTCTGTAATGTGTTATTGTGAGTATGCCATTCAATTTGATCACTCCTTTTCCAGCTGTTGTTCTGTAATATATTATTGTGTGTATGTCGGCCAATCTGATCACTTCATTTCCAGCTGTTGTTCAGTGATATGTTATAGTGTGTGTCAGCCAATCTGAACCCTCCATTTCCAGCTGTTGTTCTGTAATATGTTATTGTGTGTATGTCATCTAATCTGATCACTCCATTTCCAGCTGTTCTGTAATATGTTATTGTGTGTATGTCAGCCAAGCTGAACACTCCATTTCCAGCTGTTGTTCTGTAATATGTTATTGTGTGTATGTCAGCCAATCTGAGCACTCCGTTTCCAGCTGTTGTGTAATATGTTATTGTGTGTGTCAGCCAATCTGAACCGTACATTTCCAGCCGTTGTTCTGTAATATGTTA
Organism: Neoceratodus forsteri; assembly: GCA_016271365.2. Classification (NCBI taxonomy): domain Eukaryota; kingdom Metazoa; phylum Chordata; order Ceratodontiformes; family Ceratodontidae; genus Neoceratodus; species Neoceratodus forsteri. Next base: position 18,897,336 of record JADMNL010000026.1, read on the forward strand.
TTGTGTGTATGTCAGTCAATCTGATCATTCTGTTTCCAGCTGTTGTTCTGTAATATTTTATTGTGTGTCTGTCAGACAATCTGAACACTCTGGGCACGATTCTCAAAGGGGACTGCATTCAGCACAAGCTGCGGCAAACTGCAGCTTGCACCAGTGCACCCTGTGCAAGGGACCCTGCACCCGATTCAGGTACAGGAGGGGGTCCCAGCTCGTAAGTCCCCATACTTGCAGCAACACCACCCATGCGGCAAACACATGGCTCATGGGAGAGTTTGCCGGAAGCCACATGCAGCACTTTCTGGATGTCCCCAAGCCGCAATCCATGTTGTGCCCCCATTGGGCATACAGGGCAGGAGTGCTCACCCGATCCCTGATGTGCCCCTCAACATGTATTGATATAATGCCCCCCACCCAGTTCCCGGTGTCCCTTTTAGTACCATGGCAAATGCCACCAACCCTCCCACTGGTGCACCGTGCCCCACACCAATGCAGGCAGTGCCCCTTCCCATCCCCAGACAGAGCAGGGGACCAGCACAGCCCTCCACACACCTCCATGGCCAGTTCCCAACTGAACAGAATGTGCAGCAGACTGTACAGTGTACACACTAATAGACAGTAATTAGCGCTTACACTGTACATTCCGCTGCACATTCTGTTTAGTTGGGGACCGGCCAAGGAGGTGTGCAGAGGGCTGTTTCCCTCCCCTGCTCCATCTGGGGCTGGGAAGGGGCACTACTTGCATGGGTGGGGACCACGGGGCACAAGTGGGAGAGTTGGTGGTATTTGCCATGGTACTAACAGGGACACCACTATCTGGGCAGGGGCGCTACATCTCTACATTCTATGGGGCACATCAGGGATCAGATGGGTGCTCCTGCCATGTATGCCCTATGGGGGCACAACATCGATGAGGGGGTCCACTATGTGGCACTTGTGGGGCACAGTGGGGTTGGGGAGGTGGGACATGCTGCACTACCGATAGGACAGCTGTCCCAGGGGAGCTTTTTCTAAGTCCCCTTAGACCAGCCTTGGCTGGTCTAAGGCTACTTAGAAATTCTGTATTTGGGAGATCTTTGTGAATAGCAGTTTGTAAGGCAGGGCAGCTTGCATCTGCCGCGGGTCCCCTAGTGCCCTGTCATAGCCCACGTCTGGGCGCAGGGCTGGCACACGCCCACTTGGGGCAGGCAGCCTACATTTGATGCAGGCAGTCTTTGTGAATTGCTCCAGGCCATACCTGTCAGCGCAAGGTGCACTTTGTGCCACATTCTCTGTGGTGCAAGCACCTTGCGCCATGCCGGAGCCTTTGAGAATCGGGCCCTCTGTTTCCAGCTGTTGTTCTGTATCATGTTATTGCATGTAAGTTTGTGTTTGAAATTTCATTTGCAGACATCTACAGTTCTGTTCTAGTGCCATCTCCTCCTCCCCCCCAACAGCCACTGGCTGCTCACTACTAGCAACAGATCTACAATTTCTCAGTGCCTCGTACTTGTCACTAACTCATCAAGGCTCTAGCACAATGAGATCTTGGTACAGATGGCCTTGGCATCCTCGCCACCCTTAAGGGACTCTGCGATGGCATCAACATTTGAATCCACAATTCTGTGACAGGTCTTGATGTCCCTCTTCTTGAAGTTGTCATCACAAACAGTATTCAGGGCTTCCTTGATCTCATCCTATAGACAAGGGCAAGGAAAAAGTACAGTTAGGAAAGTGATCTGCCCTGACGCTGGTAGAGAACAATGCAATCAGAGGCAATGAACAGCCCTCCTGTTTCTACAGAAATCCAGTTTAAGGTCAGCAGTTTTGGCATTTAGTTATGATCCCTCCTCCTCGTCTTCATTATCATCGTCATCATCCCTTTTTAGGGACAGTTTTGCCCTAATGGTTAGAGCACAGAGCTATAAACCTGAACACCCAGATTTAAATTCCCCCAGAACCCCTTACTCATTGTGTGACCCTGAGCAAGTCGATCAATGTACCTTATTATAATCTCTTGTCTCTCCCGCTGTGCTTTCCATAATATAATACAGCCTCACTTTGTATTGCCTTTTTCTCCATGGTTCCCTCTATCCCGCACCTCCTGTATTTACACCTATTGGCTATTGAAACAGTTCATGGCACTTTTTCTTTGCTTCATAAATTTAACCTAAAGAATATAGTAATATAACGTTAAACAGCAGCACAATGAACTGTAAGCAAAAGAATAAATAATCCCTAGGGCCACCCAATGGTGCAGTGGAAGAGCGTCCACTTCCATGCTGGTGACTTGGGTTTGGAAGCAAGTCCGGGTATGTCAGAATCAGGCAGCCAGGCTGGTGAGTGTTCCCAAGGGGGATGTGAGCCACCTGGGTAGGGAGATGGCCAGGATCCAGTGCAGCAGCATCCCCATAAATTAACTAGATTTGTTAAACCTGAACAAAGTAATCGGTGAGCAGTAGTGTAGAACTGAATATTTCCTGAGGCTAATTACAATTTGCCAAAATGAAATGCAATGCCTGCATCATTCTAGGATAAGGATAAGTAAATAAATAAAATCTAAATGAACTGCAGGTACAGAAAGGGACCCAAATGGAGTCAAATGGGTCTGGCTTATTAATTATGGGATGGCTTAGTGCTCATTTGATGCAAGATTACCCACGTAGTGCAGCCTGTCTTAAAATGGAGGGAGAAGCAGAGTCTTCTGTCTTGAGAGAATTACTAAGATTATTACTTTTGTTGTGGTTTTCATTTTAAAACATAAATGCCATTAGTTTACCTAGCCCCGTATGAGGTTCTGTAGCAATATTAAGAATTTATACTGGTGTTCCTAGTGGGAAGGAATGGATCATAAATTGGCCAAAGAGAAAGTCAGCCAATCCCTTCCCCTTCCTGGCATGTCAGCCCGTCCCCATGCTCAGACATTTTGTGACATCTAACTAGGAAAACCACGGTGGCACACTTCATGCAAGTCTATGGGGATATTTTAATATGCACGTTTATAAATGGTACTGCAGCTTTTAATATACCTTAAACCCATACGTTGCCACAGATAAGACAAACAACTGTGGTAGTCTACCAAGGGAAAACAAAATGGTAGATTGCTCCAAGACAATCATTTTAGGGGAGAAAGGGATTTGTGTATAAGCAGGGAGCATACAGTTAATTATTGTCTTCCAGACTTTAGTGGAGGGTGGGCATTCCATAATATGTGACCAAGAGATTCACGTTGAGAGGTACATCTCCAGGAAGGACCACTTTTTCCTGAATTCATAGTTCTAAAAGGGCATTTTGATATAGAAGGTACGTAAGGTGTGATGTAAACCCACACTACCACTCCTTCCTTTCTTTTGTCCGGTGACAAGCCAGCAATGGTGCTGTTTCTAACATCATCAATAAACCCATTGCCCAATAACAGACAAGCAGTGGTGGTGCTTCTCACATAATCACTGAACCCTTTGCCAAAGGAAAGACCTCTGTGTCCTTGAAGGAAAGGGAAGCAAATAAGAAAGAAGAAATGTGTTTACCTCTTCACCGTCAGCAGGCACAGCCTTCTTCACTTTCCCCATAATGTTTATGCACTCCTTACACTTCTTCTTGGGTTTCTTAGGGTGGTTGATGTCGACATCCTGTCACCAAATAAAAAACAATAGACATGAATTGTGTGCAGAGACTGTGCAGTTCAACACCATTTGTTCCTCGCCCTTCCCTGGCACGAGATGTGGCACCAAAACAACAAAACATATCTGACTATGTTCCCCCTCCCTATCTGGGCTGGTCTGACCTTGACCCCCCTAGCATCCTGTCTCAATGGAATAATTTCACACACACCCTTCCTATATTAGCAAAGCGGTATGTTTATCTAGCAGGTGGGAGAAGCCTCCAGGTGTCCAGGGAAGGGGAGAGGCAGGAACATCTGAGGTAGAAAACAAATCAGAAGTGGAATCTGCTGCCAGGGAGACTTGCTGTGACTTGGTCTGGCAGGTGACTTTGACTGGACGAAAACAAAAGTTGGTCTTAATATAACACAGCAGCATGGGAAGGGGCTCTTGCTGCATCAGTGACCAAGTTTAGTGACCCACAGATGGCAGTGCAATCAGGAGGACTGAGGGGCATGTGTATGAATGCTTAGTGTATCAAACCAACAGGCAGGTGTACCTCAGTGTACCCAAGGGAGGGGACACAAATCAGAAGAAAAACCTAGTAGTAGTAAAAATGTTATTCGATTGATAAGCAAAAGAATAGGAAACTTGACTTGAGACTAGCTCATTTCCAGTGAGATCCTTGACATGATTACTCTGGTTACAATATCTAAAATTTCAGACATCAACATGTATTACAAAAGTATACAATAAATATGCAGAATAGACTTTAACTTTCATACGAGAAATAGAAATACAAAATCAATAAATAAAATCACAAATAATTACAATTAACTTGTTTGAATGGTTATGTAATATAAATCTACAAAGTAGAACCTCATTCAAATTCATTACAATACATGTGCAATTCCTCAGCTTGTTTATTCTGTTATACCTCATGTTCATGGTAAATCTATATTCAACCTCTTCATTGCTTCATCTTTGAACCATCTTTTAATTTCTCCTATGTAGGGATTAATATTGACTGGCCTAAAAGAAAGTAGCAGTGTATTCCATATATGGGGGCCTAAAAAAAGGAAATGTGCTCTGCCTAGCTCCATCCTTCATCTAGAAAGGGTATATTCTATTCCCCCAGCTGAGTGCAATCATTTTTTTACCATACTAATTTGAAGTCCGTCAGTAATATATTCAGGGACTTTATACTTAACTGACTTAATTATATATAATAAAGCATGAAAGGACCTTCTATCTTTTGGATACATCCAATTCAAAAACTGATATAACTCACTTCGGTGTGTTCTTTTTGGAGCATTTAAAATAAACCTTGCTAATATATTAAAAAGGACGCCTATCTTAGAAAGCTGGGTAGAAGGTGCCCCCATATAGACTATGTCTCCATGGTCCAAAAGTGGTATCACTAAGGTTGTAACTGCATGTCTCCTTACCTTCTCATTCATACAGTTTCTAATTCTGTATAGTGCACCCAAACATTTACCAACTGTCTTTGTTACCTGCTCTATATGGGTAGCCCAATTAAATGATTTATCTAAATATATTCCCAAATGTCTATAATATTGCACTTGCTCAAGAGTAATTTTATCTCTGGTTGCTATCTTCAAATTTGACTCGGAGTAAGTTACACTACTCTCTCTAGAGAATAATATAACCTGAGTTTTCTTTGAGTTCAAAACAAGTTTAGACTCAGACAAAAATTTCTGTAACTCCTCAAATGCTCCTTGTAAAATAGGTTCTGTTTGCTTTACTGATGTACCTTCCACATAAATGTATTTATTTTTTATTTAGTGTTTGTTTACCGGATAAGTACACTAGCCAACACAATCACTATTTTCAGGTACGACCCAGGAGAGTACAACATAAAATAAAACAGGTACAAGAAACATTTACATTTTTAACATGGGGAGAAAGCAAACAGAATTTTGAGCAAAGGTACATAATGTAAAAACCCTGAAAGAAAGAACTTGTTTAACATAACAGAGGTAATAGGTAGCATTACGGGTTTTCATGTAGTGAGAAGCAGATACCATGGCTTAAATAGGAGGGAAACAAACGTCTGTAGGCCACGGTGGGCAAGGCAAGTAGCAATTGTTGGGGGGTAAACAAGGATAAGGTCAAGCAAATACAGTTTGCAGAGATTTCGTGTAAACGGTCTAACTCTAAAAAGGTTTTTTGGAATTAGAGTAGAGGAGGAGGGCAGGGGAGGAAATGGGGTAAAAATGAGAAGAGGCTTGGGGAAAGAAGAGTGGTCGGGGTAAGTGAGAAAGGTGGATGATAGGGCAGGAGAGAGATGGGACAGAGGAGACGTAGCATGGAGCAGAGGTAGGGAGGGACATGTATTAGAGGGAGGTAGGAAGTAGAGGTCAGGCAAGAATGTGACAAGGCAGAGGGATCATAGCATGAAGAATCTAGAGCAGGGATACAGGAGGAGGGAGATAGAGGTTTGAGAGATTGGAGAACAACAGGGGAAGGCAAGTCTATAGGACTAAGGGAAAAAATAGGGACCAGACATAATCAGAGAGGAAAAAAGAAAGGAAAGAGAGAGCATTAGGGGCACGCAACATAAACAAGACCATCAGGTGAGATCAAAGCAGGTGCAGGGGCCAGTACGCGATAGATAGCAGTGAAGTTCTTTTTTAAAGCTCTGAAGAGTTCCAGCCGATTTGAGCTCGGGGGGAAGTGTATTCCAGAACTGGGGAGCTGCACACTTGAAAGCCCCAGTGCCTGTTGTGGTAGAGCATTTTGGAACTTGGAGTAGAGAGTTTTCAGCAGACCTCAGACCGCGAGGGATGGAGTGGGGAATTAAAAGTTCTGCCAGAGATTTAGGGGATTTGAGCCTTACAACAGAGTCAGTAAGGGAGCCAAGATAATATTTTCTTGTTGCCATGGGGGAGAGCCATCCTAAGTCATCATAAAGCTGACAGCAGTGCTTTTGTCTTGAGGAGGAGGATGCATATCGACATATGCTATTGTAGGTGACATCCCATTTCTGGAGGGCAGTTTTGTGAGCACTAGAGAGGATGGGGGCACTGTAGGTCAGGGAAGGTAGCAGTACACCCCTGGCAATGGCTTTTTTAGCAAATGGCGTAAGCAAGTATCCCGATTTGTAAGCAGCACCGAGTTTGCAATTTACAGCCTTGCAGATGGATTGAATGTGCAGGCTCAAATCAAGGGATTGGTCGAGCATGACACCAAGATAGTTAAAGGATGAGACAGTTTCTAGTTTTGTATCACCTGAGTCATGGACTGTAAAGGAGACGGGGCACCTACGGAGTTTAGGGGCAGAGCCAAAAAGCTGGCCTTGGTTTTCTTTATGTTTAGGACCAGCTTGTGCTCATACAGCCAGTTTCGTATATTTGTGAAATCAGTAGAGAGTGCTGAGTTCAGATTCTCCACGTTGTTATCACTGGCATAAATGACAAGATCATCAGCATACAAGAGAGATGAGCAACTCTGTAGGGCACAGGAGACATTATTTATAAAGAGTGAGAAAAGGAGAGGACCCAGGATGGAGCCTTGAGGAACCCCCACATTTACTGAGGCAGACTCAGAAATGGCTGAGTTAAATTTAACTGCTTGAGACCTATTGGATAGATAACTACTAAACCAGTGTACAACTGGAGAGGAGAAACCTAGGCTATGCAAGCAGGATAGGAGTAGGGGGTGGTCCACAAGGTCAAAGGCCTTTGTAAGGTCTATGAATACAGCACCAGTGAGTCTATCTGCGTCCATGTTAGAGATTATGTCAGAGGTAAGTTTTAATAGTGCAGTGTATGTACTATGGTTTTTACGGAATCCATGTTGGGCATCAGATAGGATACACCACTTTGCTAGAAAGTCACGTGTTTGGATAGCGACAGCCTTTTCTAGTAGTTTGGACAAAACGGAGAGAATAGCAATAGGTCTGTAATTGTTGATATCCTTCTTTTCACCTTTTTTAAATACAGGAGTTATTCGAGCAAACTTCCACAGGACTGGGACAGTGCCAGTGATCAGGGATAGTGAAAATATTTTCACCAGTGGTGAGGCTATGTAGGCAGCAGCAAGTCTGAGTAAACGGGGTTCAAGGAGGTCAGACCCCACACTAGTGTTTCCAGATATGGATAAGAGAAGTTTAAAGACCTCTAGTGCAGTAATCTCCTTAAAGTAAAAGGAGGTGTATGCTGAGATATCTGGAGAGTAGTAGAGGAGCCAAGTAGTCTTTGAGGCTCACTGCCCTGGAGGGGAGAGGTCTGTGGTGGGAAAGCAGAGGTATACAAAGACAGGTCTGAGAATTTCTGGTTTAGAGCATCTGCAATGGTCTTTGGACCGTTACAGTGCACCCCATTTAATATCATCTCCTTAGGGGTATGGGCCTGTGGGGATCCCAGGAAGGTTTTGATATGGGCCCAAAATTTCCTTGAGTCTGATGCTGCGCTAGCAAGCAGGTCCTGGCAGTATTTACTTTTAGCTAATCTTATTTTCTTGTTGCAGAGGTTTCTACTGGCCCTATAGGAGTTAAAATCATCCATACGCCTGGTTTGTTTGAAACACTTCCATAGCTTATCCCTACGGCGTAGTTCAGACAGGAGGTCCTTGTGTAGCCACTCTGTTTGCTTGCCTGTTACTCTCCTGGTGATCTTGAGGGCATGCCTTGTTTGGATAGCAGTGAACTTATTGAGAAAAATGTGCAGAGCCTCATCAACACTGTGTGTGCAGTAGATATCAGACCAATCTACACAAGAAATGTCCTGAAGGAACGCCTTTTCATCAAGCTGTGCAAAATTTGTGAAGGTGACATAACGCGGTGGGGGAGGTGGGGGGGCACCTGAGGCCCACATGTAGAAAATCGGAGTATGGTCTGTGATAGCATCCGCAAGGATCCCTGTGGAGATCATATGCTCAGGCCGTGTTGTAAGTAACCAGTCTATGAGGGTGCCAGTTTTAGTAGGATTTGGGGCCCTAGTTGGTTCAGTAATCATCTGATGTAGGTTAAAGGTGCTGGCAACTGATACCAGGGAACTATGAGCAGGACCCAGCCAATTTAGGTTAAGATCTCCAAGAATTATAGCCTCATTTTGGTTTATATTTGAAAAAGTCTTTTCGAGTAGGTCTTGTAATCCTGTAAGGCCTCCAGAGGAAGGATTATAGGCACATATGATATGGAGCTTCTTTGCCCCTAATGTAACTGCGACATGTAGATGTTTACATATCTCCACAGAGGCCGGGTCAAGGACAGTATTTAGGTTGAGGTGAGATCTGTAATAGATGGCTACACCACCACCGCGCTTGGTTTTTAACCTATCACTTCGTATCAGGGAGTAGTTGGCAATTTTGCAGAGGGTGTCAGGTATGCTAGGTTTTAGCCACGTTTCAGAGAGGCAGAGAATGTCAGGGTTGTAACCTTTTATCCATACCTCCAGTTCATCCTTATGGCATGTTAGACTCCTGATGTTCATGTGGGCAATAAGGCCCTTTCCTTGGAAGACCAGATCGGGTTTGAGCAGTAGGGCTTGAGAAAGGGCCAGGATTGACCTCAATGTCACCTGCTAGGAGGAGTAAAAGCAATGCCAAGAGGCAGAGCCTTTCCTGGAGAAAGCTTTGTATCTGAACAAACCTTCTGCACCACTTATGACGGCCAAGGAGCATATGATAGGTACAGCCTTTAGGGCAAAGGATAAAGAGCCAAGCAGGTACTGGCCTAAGTTTAGTAACAATTGAGTTAGAGAAGCTAAAATCCCGGGTATCAGACCCTATACCAAGATGGTCATTGGGAATCAGGAGTGACACTATGTTCATACTGAAAAGAGCAAGTATGACAAAGGGAATAACACCCAGATGGAGAATATCCGTATTTCTTTGTGCAAGGTACACTTTGGGACTAGGGACAGTATTTGCACCTAGTATAGTGTGTGTCATTATGGAATAGTTTGAGCACATCGTAGCTTGGAAACAAGAGATCAGGGGAATTTTATTTAGTGCTAAGATGTAATAGGCAGCGGTCAAGGGAAGACTATGACTGATAAATAGCAATATAAAAGGATACTAAGGGAGCAGACAGGAGAAAAAATGCCACGGATTGAGCAGCAATCCCCTTTGTAAGGCACGATTTGAAGGAAATGCAGTGATCTAGGAAGTGAGGGATCAGCAGGGGTTAATAGCCAGTACAAGCTTTTAGGAAGCCTAGTTGTTTTCTGCAATTAACCGTTAAAACAACCCCTAGTGGTAGTGCAGTATAAGGAGCAAATGGGATTCTAGGGACTTAGTCATATGACAGACCAAGAACTATATAAGTAAGTGCCCACCCAGGGTGGGCGAGGTGAAGGGCGGCGGGAAGTGTTTCCTGTACACTTTAGCAATAGACTAGACCCCAGGGGAGCGCACACCAGGATAGCAAGTAAGAACAGCTATTTCAGTGAAATCAGTTCAGCAGGCGAAAAAGTTCAGAACTTTATGGCTCCTCGCCTCACAGCTAGTACCCTAGGGCACTACAGACCTTTGGGAAGAGCTGAGACTGAAAGGCACCAATCGGGTGGGCAGTATGAAGGAGGCGCACCAATCAGCAGTCCAACCGAGAGAGCAACAGCCAATCGGATAAGCGGTGCCTTTTGAAGCAAACTCAACAGAGCGCCAGGAGCTCGGAGGAACGTACCTTGGAAGTTGGTTTACGGCTTTTCCGCCCACCACAGAGAGTTGCAGCCGGGCTCGTGGTTCCCAAAGCGGGGATAATTCCGGCGGTCGTCGCGCTCCTGCCCTACGGGAGGGGGAAGCCTCAGTGTAGCGAGGATGGGTGTATTCGGCTGGTCCTGGTGCCGCCGCTCCTGGAGCGGGCTCGAACTCCAAAGCCCCGGTGGGCTTGAGGTACTAACTGCTGGAAATAGAACAGGAAGACTGGTTATATAGTGTCAGGTAGTGGGAGGGAGTTCAGAGGAGAGAAAAGAAAGGGGCGTAATCAAAGAGAGACAAAGACAAAGGGGCGTGCAGTACAGAGTCATTAAATGGGGAAGCAAGTATACAATTTTTTAGGGGAGAGGGGGAAGTAGGAGAGAGACAGAGAGAAAAAATGGGAAAACAAATATTTGATTAGTACAGTGCACTATGGCAGCAGTAGGCAACAGTTTTCAGGATAGGACATTCAATTTCAGACAAGGCATATGGATCAACATTCACAAAAAGCTCTGTATATCACTTTTCCTATACACTTTAGCAATAGACTAGGCCCCCATGGGAGCGCACACAAGGATAGCAAGTAAGAACAGCTATTTCGGTGAAATCAGTTCAGCAGGCGAAAAGTTCAGAACTTTTACGGCTCCTCGCCCGTGGCAAGTATCCTAGGGGCACTACAGACCTTTGGGAAGAGCTGAGACTGAAAGCACACCAATCGGTGGGCAGTATGAAGAAGGCGCACCAATCAGCAGTCCAACCGAGAGAACAATAGCCAATCGGATAAGCGGCGCCTTTTTTCGAAGCAAACTCAACAGAGCACCAGGAGCTCGGAGGAACATACCTTGGAAGTCGGTTTACGGCTTTTTCGCCCACCACAGAGAGTTGCAGCTGGGCTCGTAGTTCCAAAAGCGGGGATAATTCCAGCGGTCGTCGCGCTCCTGTCCTACGGGAGGGGGAAGCCTCAGTGTAGCGAGGATGGGTGTATTCGGCCGGTCCTGGTGCCGCCGCTCCTGGAGCGGGCTCAAACTCCAAAGCCCCGGTGGGCTTGAGGTACTAACTGCTAAATAATGGTGTCGCCAGCATATAAATGACACTGTACACCAGGATGACTTAAGGTGAGGTTATTCATGCACAAATTAAATAAAATTGGGCCCAAAATGGATCCCTTGGGCACCCCAGAGATAATTGTCCTAAATCCAGATTCCCAACCATTTGTTTCCTGCCAAATAAGTATGCTTCAAACCACTTAACTACTTTTGTGGACATACTCAGGGCACATAATCTGGACAGGAGGATGTTATGGTTTAGGGTATCAAAAGCTTTTGATAAATCTATAAAGATTGCCCCCACTGACATCCTCCTGTCCAATGCACCTGTAATGTCCCCAGGTACTTTTAGTAGGGCAGAGGTAGTGCCATGTAGGGGTCTAAACCCCAACTGGAATTTATTAATCATCCCTTTGTTTTCCAGAAGGTTCTGAAGTTGTCTAGCTACCAGTTTTTCCAAACACTTAGCTTGTATTGGTAGTAATGAAATGAGCCTGTAATTCTCCAATAAACATCTAGACCCATTTTTATGTCGATTGCACCAGCGCAAGAAACATATTGTGGCAGCTTTCTCAGAAACAGGTTGTGGAAGCACGGCACTGTTGTGGCCAATGCCCCCACAGCCTGCAAAGGCATGTCCTGCTTCCCCCAGTGCCATTGCAGGCTGCTGGTGACAGTAGTTTGGAATATTGCCACCAACTTCTGAAAATTTCGCCACTGCAATCAGGGGCCACCTCGTCATTGCAGCATCAGCCATCCGCTGCAATGAGGGAGTGACCCATCATTGCAGGGCAGGATGTAGGAACCCTGATATTGTTTGTGAACACAGCGGCGACTTGCCGCTGTGTTCACAAACAATATTAACCCCCCACCATGTTTATCTGCTGATGAGGTGCCCAATCCCCGTCGGCAGAAAGGAATTCACGCCTTTTTTTTGTTTGCTGACAGGGGTGCCCAATCCCTGTCAGCAGAAAGGAATTCCCCCTTTTTGTTGTTTGCCGACAGGGGTGCCCAATCCCCCATCGACTACAGCTGTCCCCCCAAAAGCAAGACTCGGTGGCATGCTGGGAGCCCACCCCAGCATGCCACATGCCTCTGTAAATAAAAACAGTCCACAAAGTCTTTTGTTTTTTCACCCCTGTAAAACAGGAAATGGTCCTCGTAGTCTCCAGCCCCCACCCGCAACCCGCATCCACACACTGCGCACCCTTCCTCCCACACCCTCACCCCATACTTACCTCCGGAGCTCGCACGATGATCTTCGTGGACCGGGAACACGTCTGCACTTCTTCAAAGCTGACACGAACTGAGGAAATGCCGTAAGCTGTATAATGTAATAAATAGGGTTTTTCAACTTTAATACATATCTCAGGCATTTTTTGATTTTTTTCACCAAATTTTCAACATGGGGTTTTTGGGACCCCTCCTCATGTATTCTTGAACTGTCATGGAGTTATTCGGCCCCAAAAGGTGATTTCGCTGTCACTGCGTGGAATCACCTTTCAGGGCTGATTAACAAAATGACAGTGCCAGTGTTCATGAGATGGGCTCTCAAAAAGCCTATGTTGCAAATTTGGTGGAAAAAATCCAAAAAATGACTGTTTTATGAGTGTGCGCTAAGCAGTTGCTACGCACGCTCGTAACTTCGTGAATTTGCAATATTTTCACGCTAGATTTTCAACATTGGCATTTTGTCACACCTCCTTGTGAACAGTATAGCTGTCATTGTTCACATCCTGGCAGAAATGTGTTTTCGCACTTCCAGTGCAGAATAGCGCGGTTGCTGTCAGAAATCAGTGTTTGGGACAGATTAAGAAAATGACAGTGGTGCTGTTCATGAGTAGAGGTCCTGAAATGGCTATGTTGAAAATTTGGTAACGATACTCCATAAAATGACTGTGTTACGAGCATGCAATTCGCAGTTTGCACACACACTCGTAACTTCGCGAATGTATATTTTCACTACAGATTTTCAACATTGCCATCTTCCCACACCTACTTATGAACAGTGTAGCTGTCATTTTCCCCATCCTTGCTGAAATGTATTTTCACACTTCCGGTGCAGAATAGAGCGGTCGCTATGGGAAATCACTGTCCGGGACAGATTAAGAAAATGACAGTGATACTGTTCGTGAGCAGGGGTCCTAAAATGCCTATGTTGAAAATTTGGTGATGATAGCCCATCAAATGACTGTGCTACAAGTCTGCGTTACACACCCTTGTAACTTCACAGATTTGTAATATTGTCATGCCAGATTTTCAACAGTAGCATTTTTTCACACCTCCTTATGAGCAGTACAGCTGTCATTTTTCACATATTGACTGAAATGTGGTTTCACAGTTGCGGCTCAGAATAACGCGGTCGCTGTGGAAAATCAGTGTTCGGGGCAGATTAAGAAAATGACAGTGACACTGTTCATGAGCAGATGTCCTAAAATCCCTATATATGAAAATGTGTTGACGAAACTCCATAACATGATTGTGTTACAAGTGTGCGTTCAACTGTTTCCATGCACCCTTGTAACTTCGTAAATTTGTAATATTTCCATCCCACATTTTCAACAGTGGCAGTTTTTCACACCTCCTTATGAACAGTGCAGCTGTCATTTTTCACATCCTGGCTAAAATATGTTTTTGCACTCCTGCCGGAGAATAGCACGGTCGCTGTGGAAAATCAGTGTTTGGGACAGATTAAGATCGAATGAGTGAAAGGGGGGAGTGATCGAGCTCAACTGAGCCCTGCCAGGACTGCTACAGATTTGTGTGTGTGCAGAAAAATGCCACAAGGAAAGAGCCCAGTACAAAAGGGTAGCCTGCAGCACTGGGAGAAACAGAACAAGAGAGTGAGTGAGGGAGGGGAAGTGAGAAAACTCACCAGAGCACTGTCAGAACTGCTGCAGATTTCTTTATGGGCAGAAAAAGGTGTAAAAGCAGGCAGGGCCCAGTAGAAAAGGCCAGCCTGCAGTGGTGGGAGAAACAGCATGAGTGAGTGAGATGGGGGGCTGAGTGAGCTCAACGGAGGTCTATTAGGACTGCTGCGGATTTCTTTGTGGGCAGAAAAAGGCACCAATTGCAGCGCCAGGACAAACAGAATGAGCATGTGACAGAGGGAGACTGAGCGACCTCAATGGAGCTCTGTCGGGACAGAAGCGTATTTCTTTGTGGACAGACAAAGGTGCGAACACAGCCAGGAGCCCCGTACACAAGTGCAGCCTGCAGCACCAAGAGAAACAGAATGAATGACAGAGGGGGAGTGAGCGAGCTCAACGGAGCTGTATTATGACTGCTGCGGATTTCTTTGTGGGCAGAAAATGTGGCAACGCAGGCAGGAGCCCAGTACAAAAGGCCAGCTTGCAGCATCAGCGGAAATAGAATGAGTGAGTGAGAGGGGGGAGTGAGCGAGCTCAATGGAGCTGTGTCGGGACTGCTTCAGATTTCTTTCTGGCCAGAACAAGCTGCCAATGCAGGCAGAAGCCCAGTACAAAAGGGCAGCCTGCAGCGGCAGAAGACACAGAACAAGCGAGTGAGGGAAGGGGAGTGAGTGAGCTCAACAGAGCTCTATTGTAACTGCTGCAAATTTCTTTGTGGGCAGACAAAGGCGGCAATGCAGGCAGGAGCCCAATAGAAAAGGGCAGCCTGCAGCGCCGGCAGAAACGGAATGAGCGAGTGAGACATGGGGAGTGAGTGAGCTCAACAGACCTGTGTCAGGACTGCTGAAAATTTCTTTGTGGGCAGAAAAAGCCACCAATAGAGGCAGGAGCCTAGTACAAAAGGGCAGCCTGCAGCGCCAGGAGAACCAGAATGAGCGAGTGAGAGAGGGGGAGTGAGCCACCTCAACGAAGCTCTGTCAAGACAGCTGCGGAGTTCTTAGTGGGCAGAACAAGGTGCCAATGCAGGCAGGAGCACCGTACAAAAGAGCAGCCTGCAGCACCGGGAGAAACAGACTGAGTGAGTGACAGAGGGGCAGTGAGCAAGCTCAACATACCAACGCAATCAACATTCGGCATTGACAAATGCTTGTTTAAAATAGGAATCACTTTAGCCATTTTCCACATCTCAGGAACTTCCCCATGTGTAAGATACATATTAAAAATACTAGCTAAGGGGTACGAGATAATAAGAACAGCATATTTCAGAAGAATATTAGGAATCCCATTGAAACGCTCTGATTTCCTAATATTTATTATAAGTAATGCATCTTGTACAGCTAATGGTGACACAGATCCAAAAATGAACTCCTTGCCTTTTTCAGACTCTACTTCTATATATTTTTTTGTATTTATCACATTCTGTAATAAAGCCACCGTGCCCATTGTTATGAAACAATTACTGAAACTATCCACCACCTACAAACCTAATGGAATTTTTATGTTCCCAATTTCAAAAATTGTCAGGGTAACCCAGTGACTGTACTCCCTTAACCTTTTTATCACTTTCCAAAATTCCCTCGGGTTGTTAGTCAAATTGGTAGTTCGTTCTCTGGTATAATAATATTGTTTAGTTTCCCTGAGTTTGTGGTTATAGTGATTTCGTAGATGTTTATACTGTCCCACTCTATGTTGTTTTTTGAAAGTTTGGCCACCTCCCATGCCCTATCTCATTGCTTCTTTAGTTAAAAAAGATACGTATTATACCAAAAATAATTTTTAGATTCTACTTTCCTAGTTTTAAGTGGTTTATACTTATTACATAATGTCAAGAAATCATCAAGAAATAGTATCCAAGCATCATTAGCAGTAGGGACTAATTCAAGCCTATCCCAGTTATGTTCTTCGAGCTCTAGCACAAATTTTATATTATCAACGTGTTTAAATGAACTGATGAAATGATATTGAACTGTTTTCTCTGGCTTTCTTAATATTCTTTGTTTTCTTATACCATATATCATCTGGTGATCCGACAATGAATCTGGGAGCACCCCACTAGCCACAAACCTCTCTGGATCTGTAGAAAAAATTAGGTCCAGGAATGTGGAAGAATTTGGATGTTTATTGTTGAGTGTAGTTATATCTGTTATTAAACTGGGTCATACCCAAAATGGTGCCCATCTACACAATACTGTGATTGGCATCCACCATTTTCCAATCTACATTAAGGTCCCCAATCAGGAGAATCTCATGGCTATTTAGGTACTCCCCAAAAATTCTTGTAATACATTAAACACATCAAGACTTGCTTTTGGTGGGCGGTACATTCCTAATAATAACAAAGGCTTAGTAAATAGGAAGTTATATTGCAATGGAAGGACTTCAGAACCACACCAATCCTGTTGGTATTTAACTGTTGTTACATCTTGGGAGCTAAGAGCATAAATAATAACTCCCTCTCCCCTCTTTGTTCGATCTTTCGTCCATAAATTGTAACCACCCAGATGTACTATATCATCCATGATCTTTTCAGTCAGCCAAGATTCTGTAACTATAATTATATCTGGACTATATTTAACGTGGCAAGGAGAACCAGAGATGGCAGCCATG
This sequence comes from Neoceratodus forsteri, assembly GCA_016271365.2. Taxonomy (NCBI): domain Eukaryota; kingdom Metazoa; phylum Chordata; order Ceratodontiformes; family Ceratodontidae; genus Neoceratodus; species Neoceratodus forsteri. The sequence continues at coordinate 18,914,097 of JADMNL010000026.1, forward strand.
CTCCCCCTTTCCTCAGTTGGGCTACCAAGGCCTTTATAACCTTCCTCTGTCTGCAACTCTTCACATCAGTACTGTGGATATTGATGACACCCATTGAAGGAGCAGGAAGCCGAGGGAGGAGTCCTGCTAGAGGAGGAGCTCTGTTGGACATAGTGGCCTGGAGTCGAGCGTCGGATTGCTGTTCGAACCAAGGTCAACCTTTTATTAGTAGCAGAGGCTATGGGCCAGAGCAAACAGATGGTTGAAGGAAAGCAGTCGTCCCCTCCCACCCCATCCAGAAAGTTCACAAATAATAGTTTTGATTCATACCAGTATGACCAGTGGATCTTCCAAGAGAAGAAAAGTACATCCAGGAAAAACAACAGACAAGCACCACAGGCAACCTCACAAATCCACAAACAGTGAGCTGTTCACTCTTTGACTCATGTGTCAAGCACTACACTTTATAAATTGGGTATGGAAACTCCTGCCCCCTGATTGGTGGAAAAGAGTCCAAAGTTGTGCAGTTCAGGAATAGGAACCACACTACTTTCCATCTTTCTTAATTTTTTTCTTTTATAGTGGTCCCATTGTGCAATACGACACTATAGGGTGTGGGTTATTATTCCTGCACCGCACTTCCAGGTGGTTGAAGTGTTACTGGAATCAATACCAGTACCAGAATTTGTATGACACAGTATGAGTACTCTGTCTTACATGTATAGGACAGACCGGGCATAGTTCAAGCATTTTTTATTATTGCTGCATAGTTCTATCGACGAACTAGACAAACGCACATATTCACAATCTCACATCAGCAAGATTTATTAGAAAACTTACAACAAAAAATATTATTTTCTTTACCCAGCAAAAGCAAGAAGCAAAATAACTAATTACTGTGCCCAGCAGTCTATCAGCCTATAGCACAGACTGCTAATCTGAAGTACAAAACAAGTTCCCCTATGTAAGCTGCATGACAATGCTAGCACTCGTCTTATAAAGCACTTGGCCAAATGCTAACCTATGTCATTAATACAGTATTTCCATGCCTATTATAAAGCAGCTGTTCCCTTAAATGATAACTTTAGTGGCTTGTAGCCTGTGGCTACTAGATTTTGCATGAGAAACAAGAGCTGTATATGTCCTTACCCCTGAGTGGCCTATTACTACCCTGCAGCTAATGTCCATTAAGACTAGTGCTCGTACTGTCCTGCTGACTTACCAAAAGTCTGGGATTTTTATAGTTTGTTTGCAGGGGCTTCCCAGAGGGAACAAAAACCATGGGGTTTCTGGGAGACAAAAGGGGGAACTCACTACTACCTGGGTATTGCTAAGTAACAACACATGCCAAATAAAATGGTGACACGGTTGTTAGCAGCCTTAACAACTACTGCACGGTCATTTGCATTTTTTCTGCTTTTGTGGTCAGAGGAGATATTTCCACTTTATGGTTAGAAAAGATGTTATCTACTCTGCAAAATCGTTGCTATTCACAAGATGCTATGATGCTCTAGATGCTAATATGCAAAATGACCCTAAGTGAGTCTATAATATGTCTGCTCTTATGCCTTCTTGACTGGAACTCAGAGTGCTCAGCCTTGTCCGTTTTCTAGGTCCTCTTTTAGATTTGCCTGCGCTGCTTTGGAAAAGACTTCCCTGGTGTGAGAAGGAGAGGGCCTCAGCAAGGGACAAAGGTAGGCTGGCCTTGTCAGATTTGCACAAATACTATTTAGCATCACAAATGTCAGCTACTGCACCGGGGCCAGACAGCATAGGGACTCAGGCTGGGGGTGACATGGAGTGTGCTGGGGCGGGAAAATACCCCCTGTCCACAGTGGCATTGGTTCCAGTTACTGCCAAGTATAGGAAAACAGTGTGGAACAGATGGGTTAGTCACTGCCTGAACCTTTTACGAAAAATCAGAAATCTCATGAAAACAACACCAAGAGTGGGACCACTGTCATTAATATGTTATGACACAGATTTTTTCCCCATAAACTTGATGCCAGGTACATATGATGGGAGCAATCAGGGGGTCACCAGGTTTTCACAGCTTTCAATATTGTTCCACATAGAAGATTGATTAATAAGCTGGGTAAGCTCGGGGTGGGTCAGAAGTTGATCAACTGGGTGGCAAACTGGTTGACGGGCAGAAAACAGAGAGTGGTGGTAAATGGTATACAGTCAGAAGAGATGCAAATCACAAGTGGGGTACCTCAGGGATCAGTCCTGGGGCCTGTCCTCTTCAATATCTTCATCAGTGACATTGCAGATGGACTAGAGGGTAAGGTTTGTCTGTTTGCAGATGACACCAACATCTGCAACAGAGTAGATGATCCAGATGGGGTGGGCAGAATGAGAAGAGAGCTGGATAAACTGGCAAAATGGTCGGAAGAGTGGCAAATGGGTTTAATGCAAAGAAGTGCAAGATCAAGCACATAGGGAAGAGAACCCCTGAAGCCACCTATAGGCTGGAAGGGAAGTTGCTGGCAGTCACAAGGGAAGAAAGAGATTTGGACATCATCATCACAGATGACCTGAAATCATCCAAAATAGAAAAATAGAAACATAGAAGTTGACGACAGATAAGGACCGCAAGGCCCATCCAGTCTGCCCAAGCAGACCACTAAAGCAGTAGGTAAGGCTAGGGGGATGTTGGGGTGTATTAGTAGAGGTATCACAAGTCATAAGAGGGAGGTAATAATCCCTCTTTACAAGACACTGGTTAGGCCCCAACTGGAGTACTGCGTGCAGTACTGGAGGCCACACCTTCACAAGGACATGAACCAAATTGAGGCAGTCCAGAGAAGGGCAACCAAAATGGTGCAGGGACTGCATCAGAAAACATATGAGGACAGATTAACAGAGCTCAATATGTATACCCTAGAGCAAAGGAGGGAGAGAGGTGATATGATCGAAACACTCAAACACCTTAAGGGCATTAACAAGGTGAAAGAGTCTAACATGTTTCAATATAAGAAAAAATAGCAGGACAAGAGGACATAGCATGAGATTAGAGGGAGGCCAATTAAGGGGTAATGTGAGGAAGTTCTTTTTCACAGAAAGGGTGGTGGATGCATGAAATGGCCTACCTCAGGAAATGGTGGATATGAATACAGTGCAGGGCTTCAAACAGGCATGGGATAGACATAAGGGAGCAATACAGATGAGTATGAATAGATAGGCCATTGACAGAGCAAAGGCCAATGGCACATTCATAAGGTAGAAAAAGAAATGGGCAGACTGGATGGGCCTTGCGGTCCTTATCTGCCGTCAACTTCTATGTTTCTATGGATGCAGGCCAGGTCAGATGATTCAACAAGATCTGCTATTGTAGCGGTCTTGTTCTTAATGGACCTGGCATTGCATAACACTGCCCGAGTAGGATAAGTAACCGAGGAAGGCCGTGTTACCTGCCTGCTACAAGCAGAGCCTTTGGGTATGGGAACCAGACAGGGAGTACCCCTTTCCTGGACCCATCTCCCCCTAGGGTGCCTCCCTGTCCCCACTATCCCAATCCGCCCACTCTTTCCCGTTCCCCCTTCAGGCCCAGCTCCCGTCCTCCTCCTCCTAACAATCCCAAGAGCCTGGCACCGTCGATATACCTCCGGGGATAATGGGGGCCAAGAAAAAGGGCGGAGGTCCCTAATCCTGGAGGGGGGATAATGCCTGAGTGTCACTACACCTCCTCAGCACATCTTCCCACACTCCACAGACACCCACAGCAAACAATCACAAAAATTACAAATATAACCCACACCACACTCAAACACTCAGCACCCAGACACACTACCGCTCAAACCAACCTCTCAGGCTTCCACACCACACTAAAACCCCTCAGCACCCAGACACACTACCACTCAAACCAACCTCTCAGACTTCCACACCACACTCAAACACTCAGCACCCAGACACACTACCGCTCAAACCAACCTCTCAGACTTCCACACCACACTCAAACACTCAGCACCCAGACACACTACCACTCAAACCAACCTCTCAGACTTCCACACCACACTCAAACACTCAGCACCCAGACACACTACCACTCAAATCAACCTCTCAGACTTCCACACCACACTCAAACACTCAGCACCCAGACACACTACCACTCAAACCAACCTCTCAGGCTTCCACACCACACTCAAACCCCTCTGCACCCAGACACACTACCACTCAAACCAACCTCTCAGACTTCCACACCACACTCAAACACTCAGCACCCAGACACACTACCACTCAAACCAACCTCTCAGACTTCCACACCACACTCAAACACTCAGCACCCAGACACACTACCACTCAAACCAACCTCTCAGGCTTCCACACCACACTCAAACACTCAGCACCCAGACACACTACCGCTCAAACCAACCTCTCAGACTTCCTCACCACACTAAAACCGCTCAGCACCCAGACACACTACCGCTCAAACCAACCTCTCAGACTTCCACACCACACTAAAACCGCTCAGCACCCAGACACACTACCGCTCAAACCAACCTCTCAGACTTCCACACCACACTAAAACCGCTCAGCACCCAGACACACTACCACTCAAACCAACCTCTCAGACTTCCACACCACACTCAAACACTCAGCACCCAGACACACTACCACTCAAATCAACCTCTCAGACTTCCACACCACACTAAAACCCCTCGGCACCCAGACACACTACCACTCAAACCAACCTCTCAGACTTCCACACCACACTCAAACACTCAGCACCCAGACACACTACCACTCAAGCCAACCTCTCAGACTTCCACACCACACCCACAAAAACTAAAAACAAATAGAATACCCTATATTAACAAAAGGAAAATGCAAAATGAAACCAGAATTATATAGTAGCATGTAAGTCCACAGATTTAGAGAGCAGTCACAATAAATCTCCCAGTTTCAATGATGTTTATGGTCTGAACAGCTCCCACCTCTTAAGACATAACCAAAAAGGCCAACCAGGTTCAACTCTCACTTAAACCTGAAAAGCCAGCCAGAAATTTAATAAAAAAAGAGGTTGTAAGGCACTCTCACTGCCAATACATTTAAAAACATTCACAGCAGGTCTAACCAGTTCACGACTCTCAATTTCAGGGATTTTAAGGTCTGAAAAGCTCCCACCTCTTAGGACGTGACCAGAAAAGCCAACCAAGTTCAACTCTCACCCAAACTGGCCCACGACTCCAAGGAGAGGGTCCTTTGCATAAGTCCAATATCCAAATCCAATACACAGATCTTCTTCTGAGGTCCGGGTCCATAGTACAAGGGTTTCCACAATTCACAAAGCACCGCTCTAACACCTAGTCCCCCACAGCTGCCTCCACAGCCATCAGGGGTAGCCTCAAGCAGTGGATGGAGCACCAGCTAGGACTGAATGAGCTGAGGCCCCCCGGCACACACCTAGGAGGTAGCTGCCCCCTCACCTGCTGAGCCTGCAACTACAGCTCCCAGGTTAGGTCAGCCCACCAGCCGTTCCCCCCCCAGGCTGCTTAGGAGACACAGACAGTTTTTTCCCACCCTTCGGCAGACCACACGCCAGCGTCTCCTGCCTGACTCAATACCGACCATGCGGACAATCTCCCCAGGTGAGCCAAGGGAATCCACCGCTCACAAAATCCTTCAGGCATTTGAAAGTCCTGCAAGTCCGAGCTCAAGAGCGTCACTACTCACAATTCATCTGTGATAAGGGATTGATGCTGTTCCTGTTTCAATCCAACCGCTAGACGTCTCATACAGCACTCTAATTTCCACGGGCCCTGCTACTGTGGTTCCTTCTTCCAGGATGCCGACTACTTGCTCCGGATACTCACCTTTCCTCCTCCAGTCACACAACTTGACTCCCAACACTCTGGGCAGATAAGAGGGCCATTCAAACTAATTGGATCTTCCCAGTTTTAATAGCAGTTATCCAGTGCAATATATTGAAGCACTTCAGAAAATCAAAATTTTTATTGTTCGACTTATAATAAGTCATTACAATATATAAAAGTTTTAAAAGCACATATAAATACAATTCACTATCTATATACATAAACAGATATTAATATATCCGACACAGATTATACAGAGTATTTTATCAATATATGTGTAATTATATTTCATATATTACTATTTATATTTCATATATTACTATTTACCATTCAATACATAAAAAACATAATTCATTCAGCTCCTATATTGAAGCACTTGATAACACAGAGGGCTCTATAAAAAAGGAGTTTTTCTTGCAACTCTGTATCTAAACTCCAAAACCCTTATCTAAAACCCATTTACACCACCTAAACCTCACTAGCTCACTTTTTTCCCCAGTTCACTGCTATTAAACTACTTATACTAACTAAAAAAAAAACCTGCAACAAACAAGTGAAATGAACAAAAACAAATTAAAAGAAATTAAAAATGAACTAACACTAAAACTGGCACTGCTGCTTGTGGATGACTAGCCCAGCCTGGCCGCCATCTTGCACGAAACTTGTATAATGATGGGGTGGCAGGACTGGGTTGATAAAAACCAGGTGATACCTCTGCTGAACCTGACAGGGGAAAAACATGTAGAGAGATGGAGAGATTGGATTACTTGGATTCTGGCAGGGGGAAGGGGCCCTGAGGCTCAACAGGGACTGCTGGCATTAGGGAGGCTAATCGGGCAATAGGTCAACAGAGAAAAGCAAGGCAAATTTTATTTTTCAGGCTCCCAATCCCAGAGGCTCTGGGTGCCGTACAATCAAATTACAACAAACCAGTTACAACCCAATAAATATGATACAAACACATCGATTAAAATACTTAAAAGCAGACCGCCCAAAATGGGAGGCCTGACCTGGCAGCAGATCCCTGAAGGGACCATTCTTTCAAAATGTCTCAGAAGCAATAACTAAAAGACAGTGTCTGAGAATGTCTGACTAAATAAGAAGGTCTTGAAGTGGGCTTTGAATGCCTCAGCTGAAGGGGCCTCCCTTGCTGATGAAGAGAACAAATTCCACAGGACGAGGTCGGCAACACTAAAAGCTCTGTCACCCACAGTTTTTAACCTCATCCTGGGAGTTGCAAGGAGGCCCCCTAGAGGAGGACCGGAGGGAACAGACTGAAGCAGCAGGTGTTAGAAGGTCCAACAGGTAGCCAGGGCCCAGTCCATGTAGGGCCTTGAAGGTGAGCAAGCCCACCTTGAAGAGAACCCTCCAAAGAATCGGCAACCAGTGCAGTTCACGCAGCACCAGGGTGATGTAACAGTATTTTAGCCATCCCGTCAACAGCCTGACAGCTGCATTCTGCACTAGCTGCAATCAGTGGAGGGTACCTCCAGAGACCCTGAGGTAGAGCGTATTACAGTAGTCAAGCCTTGACGTCACAAAGGCATGTACCAAGGTGGGAAGGTCCATGGGCGGAACTAGGTGTTTGACCCTAGTGATATTCCTCAGATGGTAAAAGCTGGTCTGGACAATGGATGACACCTGAGAATCAAGTGTCAGTCCACTGTCAAGGATATCGCCAAGATCGCACACCCTAGAGGAGGCCTTCAATGGCACAGACCCCAGAAACAATCCAATCTCTGTGCCAGAGGCCATCTTGCCATGCCTCCTGTTCGACTCCACCTCCAGTACCTCCATCTTATCGGGGTGCAGTCACAACCAGCTGGAGGCCATCCAGTCATTGATCTCGGCCAGGCAGTTGTTGAATACATCACTGCATTAGATGTCCCGGGGCAAAGAATAGATACAGCTGGATATCATCAGCGTAGCAATGAAAATCCAGACTGTACTTCCTAATGATCTCACCCAGGGGTAGCACATACACGGCAAACAACACTGGTGACAAGACCGAACCCTGAGGTATTCCACATGACAAAAAGCTGGGGGGGGGAGAAATTCCCCATCATAATCCGTTGCCTTCTGTTTGTGAAATAGGACTCAAACCAGCAGATGACAGTGCCGGTTAGTCCACAGAATTCCTTCAGGCGGTTGAGCAACACACAATGGTCCACCATGTCAAAGGCTGAGGAGAGATCAAGGAGAACGAGAATTGTCCCCTCTCCTCAATCTCTTGCTCTGAGGAGATAATTATGCACCCACACCAATGCAGTTTCCTTGCTGTGCCCGGCATGAAACCCAAACTGGAGAGGCTCGTAGATATCAAAGGCCACGAGGTGTTCCTCAAGCTTCTGCACCACAATCTTCTCTACAGCCTTTCCCAAAAATGGAAGGTTGGAGACAGGATGGTAATTCACCTTGACATCAGGATCTAAAGATGGTTTCTTCAGAAGGGGTCTCACCAGTGCCTTCTTCAAAGTATCTGGAAAGACCCCATCTGACAAAGAACACCAGACAATCAATGCGAACACCAGGCTTGCATAGTCAACACATCCCATTAAGAAACGAGTTGGCACTGGGTCCAGTTTGCTATATGTATGTTTCAGCCTAGAAACAACCTTAATGACCTCAGCCACCTCCACTGGTTTAAACTCCCCCAACCAGGTGGAGTGCTCCTCGGACAGCCAGGGCAACCACTGTCAGCCACACTGTGGCTCACTGGTGGAATTTTCTGCCTGATAGCAGACACTCTGTCTGAGAAGAACTGAGCAAACTCATTGCATAAAGCATCAGAAAATGCTTTTTTCAGCTGTAGACAAGCTGGATGTAATAGTCTGTCCACAGTCCAAAAAAGCATAGCTGGTCGGTTCTTCCCTGCAGCAATCTCCCTGGACAGGAACACTGCCTTCTTATGGTTGATTGCCCCCTGATACACAACATAGTGTGCACGCAGGGCCAGTCTGTCCTCCTCCAGCCCAGTCCTCTACCAGCAGCGCTCTAACCTCCGACCCTTGATCTTCATCGTCTTTTGCTCCCCATCAGTGCTTCAACAACAGGAGCAGAAAGCCTGCTTCCTAACCTCGGGAGACACGAAAGCAGTGGAAAAGGCCCTGCTACATAGTGCAGGGGTGGCTGCGTATCCTCAGTACATTGCATAATGGCTGCCAACAGAGTCCCATAACCATTTATTTATTTATTTAGCTTTTGTTGACCGGGTAAGTGCACTAGACAAATCCTGCCTATTTTCAGGCACGACCCGGGGGAGGGGATACAGATGAATGCCAACTGACCTTGAACCAGATTAAGCTGTTGGTGGTATTTTTAGTGACCATGACAGTGTTCTTGAGGAATGGATCCTCACGATAAAGTGGACTAGGCAATCAATTTTCCTGTTTTTTTCCCCATGGGAATTAACTGCACAACCCAGTTTTAGTGGTTTGGGAACATTGTTTAACCAGGAGTAGCACACTAAGCCGGAGCTTGTTTCCAGATGCGACCTGGGAGTACAAGGAAGTTAAGTGACTTGCTCAGGATCACACAGTATGCACCTAGGCAGCTGCGGGATTCAAACCCGGGTCTTCAGATCTGTAGGTCAGAGCCTTAACCCACAGCGCTATACTGGCTTCAAGAAGGAAGGTTTGATTGATGTTTACTTTTATCTTCCAATAAATCTTATTCATGAAATGCATGCAGGCAGGCATTAATGATGACAGGCAAAAGTTAAGAGCAAGATGTGAATTTGGTGATGTGCAGGCACAGGTATTAGTTTAACTTTTATAGGCCCAGAGATTCCTCAAACATCTGGATAGGGTAGCTGTTTTGTAAATTTTTAATCAACTATAAGATTTTATTTAAGGGAATTCCACAAGCCCTCGCCTGAACTCTTTTGTCGTAAAGGTTATTTCTCGGTCTCTGAACTCTATTGTTTGCTTGAAAAATGTGTTACTGCTCATGTAATGCTGCATGGATGGAGAATAAAGCTGAGTTTAAAAAAAAAAGCCTTGTGCCTCATGCCACCCAATGCACCTAGATGTACAATTCAGGAATAGTAACCCACACCATGTCATTGATTACTGCTTACTCTGTTTTTCATTGTATCATAACCAGCCACCCCCCGATTAAAAAAGTTCCATGAGCAAGCCACTTCCTAGCTGCAATCTGTGAGCCCAAGGAGCTGTAGAGAAACGGAGCTCAGGGTGAGAAAACATAGGTTATAAGCAGCAATCAATAGTGAGTGAAATTATAAGTTAAGAAAATGCAACATGATTATCTCAGTCCTCAAAAGACAGTTGCACTAAAGTGTCACAAAAGTACTCCGACTCACCAATTCGACGTCATCAACCCACTCATGTTCAGTACAGTAGGAAACTTTTCCACACTGAGTTGCTGTATGTAGGTCCTTACACCAGACGTCAGGTCCCTCTGCACACTCCTCACGGGTCAACACCCTGCTGGTCACAGCTCAGGAAATAAAAAAATACATACATTTTATGGGGGGGAGCAGTTTTTGTTGCTAATCTCCCCCCTTCCCTTCTCAACATTACTCTTGGCGCCTTCCATCTGTAACATTCTAATGGCCATGTATTTTTCTAAAGGAAAGGACAATGCACCAAGACCAGAGCAATGACTGTGGAAGGGTCCCACTTTTTTAATGAGCTCTGAGTTTGTACAATACAGTTTTGGAAGTGTGCAGACATGAACAAAAGTGACTGGTACAGTTATGGGTTTTAGCTGAACTGAGCCCTGAACCAGACTCCCAGTGCACATATTGTGAGTGTGCCAAATACATTGACACTTTTCCGTTCTGTAGCCCCCAGGGTCGGGGGGCAGAAGGGAGGAAGTGCTGCAGGTCAGGATGGCATTTGGTCCTCTAGAGTCACACAGACTTTGATGGGCATTGAGGACGATCTCACAACATCATTCTGTCTTGCAGGGTAGCCCTCAGGGAGAAGCAGCAAGCAAACACACTGTATGCATGCACTGTTGACTATTGTGGAATACAGACTGGTGTTCAGCCAATGAGATTGCTTGTTTTTCAGCTGAGGGTTTATATTTTTATTTTGGACAAGAATCCCAGCTTGATGAATGGAATATGTTTAAATTGTTTCTCAGTGTACTGACTTGATAACCACAATAAGACACTCCAGGTCATTGGTTTTCTGGGGGCAATGCACGTTTAGGTGTTAAAGGCACTCAGAACAAGTGCCTCATGTCTCATTACACACCTGAGTGTGCATTAACCCCAGGCAATCGATGCTCTGTCATGTGTTATTGCTTACTTAGCCAACACTGTGTCATGTGTTATTCTTTAAAGACCTGGGATTCTTCATTGCCCCCGACCCCGACCCCTTTCTATCTTTCATTTGTCTGTAGCCAGGATGATAACTGTCCTCTCCAAATCACCAACAATGTGTATCATCAACAATCCCACATTTTTGTTTTATATGTTAAGTTTGTTAAAACATTTTTCAGGTACAGTGTGTCTCAAATTGCTTTAGAAAGCAGTGAGTTACATACTGGCACTGCAGTGATTATAAAATAGAACAGTATTTGAATATATGTAGTGCTTTTCATACACACTGTATCCCATGGTATTTCATAAAGCAACAAGGTATATACTGGCAATGCAAGGAATGTGGAATAGAATAAAAGTTGATTTTATATAGTGCCTTTCATACACTCTGTATCCTAAAGTGTTTTACAAAGCAGAGAGTTAGATACTGGTAGTGTAGGAACTACATGACAGAATTTAGATTTAAATAGCAACTCTATTACATACTGTGTTCCAAAGTGCTTTATGAACATTTGAAATTTGCCAGCAGATAAAGGCCTAGGCTAGAAGTCTATCAGGTCTGCTTGAATGTGCAGTTAGCACCCCTTATTCTGCAGTTGCCCCTCCCTTCCACCCTTCCCCTGTATTGACCCTCCCCCTTGTCCTGTCCCATCCCCTTTTGAAGCAGTCCACTGTTCTACTGGATACCACTTCTGCAGGTAATGCATTCCACAGAGCTACCACCATCTCTATAAAAAAGTGTCTCCTCATCTCCCTCCTGAATCTGCCTCCCTCCAGTCTCATATCATGGCCCCTGGTGTCCTTCCCCTCCCTTACTTTGAACAGTCCCTCTGTACTGAGTTAGATAACACTAGTTCAAGGGGCTGTAGGGTAGAACAGAATATGGATTTATATAAAATGGATCATAGACATGGTACTTCAACGTGCTTTGCCAAGGGATGAGCTAGAAACTGGTAGTGCAGGGATTGTAGCATAGCGTCGAATTTGGATTTATATAGCTTCTTTCATTCACGTTGTATTCTATACCCTTGTTCTATTCTGTACCCTTGCTCTATCCTGGTTTCTCTCTATTTTACTGATACTTTTTCCTGTCTCTATCACCGTTATTGTCTTATGACTCCCTCCCTGGGGGTCATCTCTGTTAAGTACTTATATAACTACTACTCTGTGATTGCCTGTACAATTGTATTCACCCTGTATTTTGCAAGCCTGTAATCGAAAACTGTGTGTACCTGTATTTTGGTGTTTTCACTGTTTGTAAACTGTACCCGCCTGGGTCGTGCTTAAAAATAGGCAGGATTTTTGCCTAATGCACTTACTTGGTTACCAAAAGCCAATAAATAAATAAAAATAACATGCATTACAAAACAATGAGTAAGATACTGGTAGTGTAAGGAGTGTGGAACAGAATACAATTTAAATTTATACAGTGTCTTATATACAAGCTGCATTTCAAAGTGCTTTACAATGCAATAAGTTAGATACCGGTAGTGCAGGGACTGTAGAATGGAATATAGATTTATATAACACCTTTCATACACACTGTATCCCAAAGTGCTTTACAAGTTAATGAGTTAGATACAGGTAGTGCAGGGACTGTACAATAGAATCTGGATTTATAATAACATAGCAGTTTTCATACCACTGTAGTCCAAAGTGCTTTACATAGCAATGAGTTAGATACTGGCAATGCAGCGATTGTAGAACAGAATTTGAATTTATATAGCACCTTTCATACACACTGTAACCCAAAGTACTTAGCAGAGCCATGGGTTAGATACTGAGAAAGCAGGAACTGTAGAATAGAATTTGATTTAAATAGTACCATAAGCCCTGCATCTAATAGAGTTTTATATATCATAGAAACATAGAAACATAGAAGTTGACGGCAGATAAGGACCGCAAGGCCCATCCAGTCTGCCCATTTCTTTTTCTACCTTATAAATGTGCCATCGGCCTTTGCTATGTCAGTGACCTATCTATTCATAGTCATTTGTATTGCTCCCTTATGCCTATCCCATGCCTGTTTGAAGCCCTGCACTGTATTCATAGCCACTACTTCTTGTGGTAAGCCATTCCATGCATCTACCACCCTTTCTGTGAAAAAGAATTTCCTCACATTCCCCTTAATCGGCCTCCTCTAATCTCATGCTGTGTCCTCTTGTCCTGCTATTTTTCTTATATTTAAACATGTTAGACTCTTTCACCTTGTTTATGCCCTTAAGGTGTTTAAATGTCTCGATCATATCACTCTCTCCCTCCTTTGCTCAAGGGTATACATATTGAGCTCCGTTAATCTGTCCTCATATGTCTTCTGATGCAGTCCCTGCACCATTTGGTTGCCCTTCTCTGGACTGCCTCAATTTGGTTAATGTCCTTGTGAAGGTGTGGCCTCCAATACTGCCGCAGTACTCCAGATGGGGGCCTAACCAATGTCTTGTACAGAGGATTATACACTCCCTTATGACTTATGACACCCCTACTAATACACCCTAACACCCCCTAGCCTGCCTACTGCTTTAGAGGTCTGCTTGGATGATTTCAGGTCATCAGTGATGATGATGCCCAAGTCTCTTTCTTCCTTGTGACTGCTAGCAACTCCCTCCCAGCCTATAAGTGGCTTCAGGTTTCTCTCCCTATGTGCATGATTTTGCACTTCTTTGCATTAAATCCCAGTTGCCACTCTTCTGACCATTCTGCTAGTTTATCCAGATCTCTTCTCATTCTGCCCACCCCATCTGGATCATCTACTCTGTTGCAGATCTTGGTGTCATCTGCAAACAGACAAACCTTACCCTCTAGTCCATCTGCTAGGTCACTAATGAAGATGTTGAATAGGACTGGCCCCAGGACTGATCCCTGAGTACCCACTTGTGACTTGCATCTCTTCTGACTGTATACCATTTACCACCACTCTCTGTTTTCTGCAGTCAACAGTTTGCCACCCAGTTGACCAACTGACCACCCCAGCCTACCTAGCTTATTTATCAATCTTCTATGGAACAGTGTCAAAAGCTTTGCTGAAGTCAAGGTAGGCGACATCAACTGCTCCCCTTGGTCCACCACTCTGGTTACCCAGTCAAAGAAATCTATGAGATTAGTTTGACAGGACCTTCCTTTGTAAACCCATGCTGTCTTGGATCCTGTGCCCCTATGGATTCCAGGTGTTGCACTATCCTTTCCTTAGGAGTGCTTCCATAATCTTGCCCACTACTGAGGTAAGACTGACCGGTCTGTAGTTCCCGCCTCCTCCTGCTACCACTCTTGTGGAGTGGGATCACATGAGCCCTTCTCCAGTCTTCTGGGACCTCTCCTGTGCTCAGAGACTCACTAAACAATTCTGCTAATGGCTCTGCTAGTTCCTCCTTTAGCTCCTTAAGTACCCTGGGATGTATGCCATCAGGTCCCATTGCCTTATCCACCCTGAGCTTAGCAAGCTCTTGTAGGACCCTTTCTTTTGTGAAGGGAGTAGTGCTCACCTCCCTCCCCTGTGTCCATGATGCTGAGCTGTGGGCCCTGCCCTACCTTCTCTTCAGTGAATACTGAGCAAAGTATCTATTTAGGATAGATGCCTTTACAGGGTCCTCCTCCTCACATGCTCCCTTTTCCATTAAGCTTAGCAATACCCCCTCTGGACTTTCTCCTTTCACTAATGTATCTATAGAAAGTCTTGTCACCTTCTTTTACTGTTTGTGCTAGTGTTTCCTCAGTTTGGGACTTTGCCTGCCTCACTGCCTTACCTGCTTCCCTTAGGGCAGTTTGGTATGCCCCCATATCAATATCAATGCATTCAATGCATTCAATACTGGCAGCTCAGGGACTGCTTGAAGCACAAGGTTTACAGCAATATTCTCCCAAAATTTCAGACAGAAGGTGCCACAAAATTGTTACCCAAGCTTTTTTGAGTTACAGAAGTTGTAAAGTTTTTTTTTTTAATGATTATTAACTTCTCTACCATATACACTGTTTTGTTTTTACTGAAGTGTAGCAGTCATAATAAAATTGAGTTGTCTCTGAGGGATGCAGTGCCCACTTTCCGAAGCTTTACCCCCTTTTCCTACCCTGATATCAGTGCAGTGCCCACAGTGTACACTGTGTAAGGCAGGTGAGCCCCTACCTTCGCAGACAATTCCTGCAAACTAAATTACAGGCCTGAAGGAGTAATTGCCTGATGGTGGGAACAAACCGGGAATCTGTGGTCTCGGAGTCAGCAGCTCTAACCATTCAGAAAAATAATGATATTCCTGGGAGCTGGGAGGTTAGATTTCTGCATTGGAGTTTCTTGCATTGGAAAGGGTGTAACCGTGGCTCCAGCAGCAAGGCGGGAAAGTAGTGCCACAGTATTCTATTCTACCTGCGATAAGCTGTGCGCGTACGTGACTGCGAGCAGAAACACGGTACGTCACCAGTTTACATCCTGCCATTTGTTTACCTGAAAAAAAACACTGTTCTGTGCACTGCTCTCAGGAGGGTCTCACCCACCCAACCAGGCCCTTCAAAAAGCCACCTCTGTCATTACTAGTCACCACCCACACCCCACAAATGCTTTTTGTCTCCAACAACCAAGAGAGAAAACTGTAAAACAGAGACATGCTTTTTAATAGTTTACCCCGACAGTCTGAGATGCAACATCTCATTTTCCGTGGGGTCCTGCTTCCAAGACCATTTCAACAGGGAGGAAGTGAAGCACAGCGATCTCAGGTGACTTGCTCTGGGTCACCCAAAATTTTGTCGATTAATTAACATAAAGACTATGTATATTTGTACCCTGATATGCATTTATAATTCTGTACTTCAGGAAACCACTGTAAATGAGGTAACACTCAGTGGGTTATTTTCCACCTTTTTTCCTGTTTCAAAATAAAAATCATGAATCTTGAAGCCCAGGATCTCCTGTTTCCTGGTTTCGTGCTCCAACCTCTGGACCACACTGTTGTCCCAAGCATGGATTGCAGCTACTTCCTAACTGTTCTGTACATTACATGTGTCAGATTTTAATCTTCTTAAAAGTCCTGGAGTTTCTAAACTTTGTCTAAAAACAGTTTGAGTGCTGTAAAGACCCTGTCCCCTCCCCATGACATGTGGAAATCTGGGCAGAACAATCCAAACAGAAATCTTTGAATTAATAAGGAATTCCCTTAGCTCTGAAAGCCTTCATTTTATGCCGTTTGAAAGATGTTACAAAAGTAATATGCCTTACCTGAGATCACGCAGAGGACTGCCAAGAGACAGAGAAAAGCCATTGTTGCTCTGGGGGAAGAGGAGTGGTGTATAGACCACTCAGTTGCAGCCTTTTTATAGTTGAGTCAGAGAAGGTAAAAAAAAAAGGCAGCGTTTCTGGATATATATTAGATATAACCAATCAAAACAGAGTGTAGAGGAGGGGGGCACAGAGAGCAACATGCACTGTAGTCCCCTTCCTCAGCCATCCCCCACCAAAAAGGAAGGGATGATGTGGTTTTCATCTGCGGTGCAAGTCTCTGTCTCTCTCTCTGTCTCTCTCACTAGGCCTCTTTGTTCTTTAGTTTCTGAGACAGGTGCTGCTATATTTAGGCACATTGTGTTCAGTAGCAGGTCCAGACTAGAGAATATCTCCCTCAGCAGTGGTACAGAGCAGTCAAAATAGTACAGACTGAACCCCTGCCTGTGTACCTCAGAAACACCCTACCTGCAGGGCTGTGTCAGGACTGTAAGGGCCCCCATGCTAAACATTTTGTGGGACTTTCCCTTCCCCACTAAATGTAACATAACCACTACGCTTATAAAATATCTTTAGCATAGGTTCTTTGCATCAATCCTGCTGAACATCCGTATTTTGTCCATGCTGCCCCCCAACCGATGGCACTAGTATTAAGGAACTAAACATTTTTTAGCCCTCTGGTCCCCTAGAACTGCCAAAGGGAAGACTGGTAGGGCTGCAGCAGCAGTCAGGAGCCCTGGCAGGATCAAAGCCAGGGCTCTCCCACCATCTCTGCAGCTGGAGCTGCTTGTCAACCCCAGGACTGCTCTCTGGGGGCTGAGACCGTGTAAGAAATGTGGCCATCAGGCACAAATGGGTGGTTTACTGGCCCCATGAAGACATTAGGTCAGGAAACAGAGATGGCCACACCAGTCAGTGTAAGCGCTGCCACGGCACCACCACAGAGCCAGAGGTCCAATCAGAAAACCTCCGGATGCACGTCCAGCCATCTTGCCTGTTCCATCAACAGACACCTGCGGTATCTGTGAAGCTACAAAACCATGAGAAACCATCAGGGTTTCGCCCTCACAGCATGGGAAAATTGTGACTGCCATAGGGCTGAGGGAGAAGCCTTGGGTGGGAATTTGCCACTTTAATAGACCCAGTCAGAAGACCTATGGAGGCCATCTGGCCACCCATTTGTACATGGATCACAAATAGGGTCCCCTTTTCCATAGTTTATAGCTTAGCTGTTCAACAGTTTGGGTTTGGGTTTTGCCTGCAACAGTTAAAGTGTGTCACCGAGCTCCTGCCCTGCTAGCAGCACCTGCGTCCCCAGTAAGGTAGTCTAGTAATTTTATTTATTGAATGTCCAATCCCAGAGGCTCTGGGTGCTGTACATCATAGAAATACATATAATTAACAATAACATAACACATAATAGATACAGACAACTTAAAGACATGCAAGTGCAAATTTAGCAGCCAGGATAAAACCAGTGGGGTTAAATTAATCAAATGTTGGACTGAACAGGTGGGACTTTAGGTCCCTCTTAAAGGCGCACTCTGCAGGAGCCTCCCTCAGATATCTAGGAAATAAATTCCACAAAAGTGCAGTCTATATCTCAATAAACAAATATCTTGAAAATTGGGACTGGAAATCCGGACTTGCAGATTATGACCTAAATACCATCTGACTTTAAATTCATGAGAAATTACAGCACTGCATAAATCTTTGGGTACACACCAGAAAAAAAATACAACAAAAAACCAAAACTATATAAACAAGCATTTGTCAATGCTGAATGTTGATTGCTTATATGTGCTGCTTAGGTATTTGGAAGTGAAAGTACCATGCCTAAGAACTGTCATGTGCCCCCCACCCCCACCCAAGACATCCACTGTGTCTTTCCATTCAGTATTCACAGAAGAGGGGGAAGGGAAAGAGCCACACCAGTACAGCAGTTGCAACGGCTTGAAGAGGTGGACAATAGTCCATTCACAGGCAGAAGAATCCTGCAGAAGGTGAGTAAACTGAAGGTGGACAAAGTGATGGGACCAGATGGCATACACCCAAGGATATGAAAAGAACTGTGAAGGGAGATAGCAGTACCTTTGCCAGCCATGTTTACGGAGTCATTCAACACAGGGGTGGTACCAGAGAACTGGAGGAGGGCACACGAAGTCCCTCTATAGAAATCCATCAGTAGGGAGGAGGCAGGGAACTATAGGTCAGTCAGCCTCACTTCAGTAGTGGGGAAGATCATGGAGACATTGGTTAAGGAAAGGATAGTGGGGCATGTAGAAGCCATCAGAGCCCAGGGCTATAGGCAACATGGATTGACAGTGGGGAGGTCATGTCAGACAAATCTGGCTGATCTCTTTGGGCGACAAAGGAAGTAAATCAGGGTGGGGCATTGGACTACGCTTACCTTGATGTAAGCAAAGTGTTTAACACCATCCCACATAGGAGGCTGATAAACTAGCTGAGTAGGGTGCACTTGGGGGAAAGGGTGGTAAAGTGAGTTAGAAACTGGGTAACAGGCAGGAGGCAGAGAGTGGTGGTAAATGGGGCACAGTCTGGGGAGAGGGGGTGACCAGTGGGGTGCCACAGGGATTGGTCCTGGGGCCAGTCCTGTTCAATGTCTTCATTAGTGACATTGCAGAAGGGCTGAAGGGAAAGGTCTGCCTGTTTGAAGATGACATCAAGATCTGTAACACAGTGGGTACCCCAGAGGGGGTGGAGAAAATGAGGAGGGACCTGGGGAAGCTTGAGAAATGGTCTAAGGACTAGCAACTGAACTGTACTTCAAAAAAGTGCAAAAGTGTGGACCTGGAAGACAGAAACCCTGGGGAAAGGTACAGAATGGGGGAGGGTGCTGAAAGTGACAAAGAAGGAAAGGGACCTGGGGGTTCTTATTTCAGATGACCTGAAAATGTCAAAGTGGTAAGGCAGCTGAGAGGGTCAGTGACATGCTGGGGTGCATAGGCAGGGCTATCACCAGCATAAGGAGGGAGGTAGTGATGCCATTATATAAAACCATGGTCAGGCCTCACAAGGAGTACTGTGTGCAGTTCTGGAGGTCACACTTTCATAAGGATATTAACAGGCTGGAGATGGTACACAGAAGGGTGAATGAGGTGGTACAGAGCTTGCAACACACGACTTATGAGGGGAAATTAAGGGACCTCAATATGTACTAAGTGGAAGAGAGGAGGGAAAGAGGGGATATGATAGAAACATTCAAATTCCTCAAGGGTATAAATATAAGTACTGAGAAACAGGAGACAGCTGCTATAGGGATATGTGCCAGCTTCTGTGTGATATTCTTTTGTTCTTATAAATCTGTAATCCCCAGTATTTCAGTAACCACATGACCACACTGCCTTCTGCAGGCAATTTTATGCTGGTTGATGCCTGGTGTCAGATGGCAGACAGAGGGCTCACCAGATTGTGTTGCCATTTGAAAAACTTCATAGAGTGTTCTTTTACTGGTAAGCATTCTGGAAAGCTGGTGAAGGTCTCACCATTTTTATTATGATATTATCTCCTTATGTCTGTCCCCTTTGGTTCCCCCATCCCCACACCCCAACAGTCATCAGTGGCCACAGCTGCAGCCTTCTTCTTGCCAAGATGGTGAGTGAGAAACATAGAAACATAGAATCTGACGGCAGATAAGGACCGCTTGGCCCACCTGGTCTGCCCATTTCCCTACCTGATGGATAAGCTGCAGATTCTAGTTAATCAACAGCTTACTTCCTCCTACCCCCCCAGTAGAATTTCCTTATGTTTGTCCGTGAGCAGCTGCCTTCACAGTCTGTGAAGTCTGACCTCTTTTAGTGCCGCTTATTGGTCATCTTCCAACACAGGTGAGGCACTGCCAGCCCAAAAGTAACTCAGGACAAGCAGGTTTCAAAGTGGGGAAGAAATGGAGTGAGCAAGAATCAAGTACTCATTCAGATGCGGTGTCGATTTTAAGATCAGCATACTGGTGTGGACACTGCAAATAGAGCCCCAGCTCTTTAAGCAGCCTTATGAAGAGTAAATGCTTCTCGGAGCACTGGGGCTGTGTTTATTGTACTGTAAGTGGGCTGCATCTAATTCAGTAATTTACTGCACCTTACATCTGGATGTATGGTAGGGCCAACTTTAAATAAACACTGCACCTGAATTAACTCATGATGCCATAGAAGCATAGAATTCGTCAGCAGAAAAGGACCGCTCAGCCCACCCAGTGTGCCAAAGTGTTCTCTACCTACTTGTAACTCCTGCCTGTATTTGTTACTGCATGTGTTATACTGCCCTCGTCTATCAGGACCTCCTTGTGAGTGAGCTGCTTAATGGATTTTTCCTGCAATGAACCTGAACCTATTCCACGTCCATGGCCCTATTAAGCTCCATTGACCCCCTAATTCTCCTTTCTGCAATATACCCCTATGTTTATCCCATGCATGCTTCATGCCCCCTACCATTTTAGCTTCCACCACTTCTCCTGGCAGTCTGTTCAAGGTGTCTACCACCCTTTCAGTAAAGAAATATTTCTGCACATCTATTCTGAATCCCCCCAGTTTCATTGTATATTCCTTGGTTTGGGTGCTTATCCTCATTTGAAGGAAACTCCCCAACTGTACCCTCTTTACCCCTGTGAGGTACTTTGTAGGTCTTGATCATGTCACCTCTCGCCCTCCTCTCTTCCAGAGTGTACATATTGTTATTCTTCAGCCGTTCCTTGTAGGGATTCCTGTAAAAATTCTGAACCATTTTAGTTGCCCTCCTGTGGAAAATCTCCACCTTATGTCCTTTCTGAAGTGTGGACTCTAAAACTGGACACAGTACTCCAGCTGTGGGTATACCAGGGAGTGATACAATGGCAGCACAACATCCCTCCTCCTCCTCCTACTGGAAATGCCACTCCTTATGCACCCCAGAATCCAATTTGCCCTGCCCATAGCCTTGTCACACTGTACTGCCATCTTGAGGTCCTCTGATATAATAACCTGAAGGACCCTTTCATGTCTAGTGAGTATCAGTACCTCCCCACATCCTATATCCAGCATCCGGGTTCCTGTGCCCTAGGTACATGATTTTACACTTGTTGGCATTGAACCCCAAGTAAGTAAGAAAATGGAATTGATTTGAATGAATTGCAGGCTTTAAGCAGCTTTTGGGGAGTGTGTAATATATGTGTGTGTTTGGGGGAGGCTCTGGTACAGGCAGTACCTCCAAGAATGCCACCGACTTCCCCACCCCCTCACACTGCCTGCTCAAGTACTCAAACCTCCCCCTCACTACTTCCACAGTGTCCCCCAAGTCGTTTGTACCCACATGCAACAGTAAATGAGGTTTCTTCCTGCCCCTCGCTGCACACTTGAGCAATGCCTGCCCTGCCCCTCCTACAGTGAATCTGGGGACAGCTTCAACCCAAATAGGGGTGTGCCTTTCCCCTTTCCACCCTTCTCACCCATTTCAGTATAGAATCCTCCAGGACGAGTACCCCCCAACCCTTACCCCCTTTCCCTTCTAATGCTCCTTCTACCACCCCAGTATTCATTCTTCCTTGTCCCTTACCCCCGCCAACTGCACCCTCTGTGACTTCTGTATCTGCACCCCCTACTTCCACCTCACCCCTTTTCTCTGCCTTATTCCTCCCATCCCCCTTGAACCCCTTCCCAGCCTGACTACTTCCTACTGGGCTTCCCATGTCGCTCTCCCCTCCTCCCCTGCTGATTTCCAGCCCCTCTCCTATCCTCGCTGTTGTCGATATAGAGCCCCCATTCCCTTCTACCCCAATAGTTAGGCCCCTCCCATCCTTACCCCTTCCTGTAGCCTTCTCTCCTTCAGTCACAACACCCTCCTTCCTTACTAGCCCCCCTTCTACCCTTGTGTCCTCGCTATCTCTTCCTCTACCTGTTGCCATCCCTCTCATGCCCCGCTTGTCCTCCCCCCTTCAATATTTATTTAACTTATGTTCCTGCTCCCCCTCTCTGTCCCATAGCAGAGATTTGAAGCAATTCGTAATTGATACCTGTCCTACATCTTTTCCTCCTATCAGTTCCCCCCCTCCTGCTTGTTCCCCTCCGTGCCACCCCTGGTGCCTCCCTACCCACAGCCATCCACTCTCTCCCCTGGTACTCCTCGTGGTATCTTCCTCCCCCATCAGGAGGCAGCCCCGGCCTCCCCTCGGGCACCCCTCCCTTCTCCTCTCTTTTCTGCTAGTGCCTCTGATGCTGGGGTTGGCTTCCGTCCCTAGTTATTCTTCCTCTGTCCCCCTTTGCCATCCCCTATTCCCCCCCCCAGGATGCCTACCATACTCATCTGCCATGCCACTTACACTCCTCCCTAACCTGCACAGTTCCTCCCTCAAACTAGCCAGTCATCTACAGACCATACACCCCCCCATCCTCCGAGCCCAGTTCAGGATCATGGCGGCCATGGACCCACACCCTGTACACCCCTCCACCCTTCCAAAGATGCCCGCCCTAGTGACATGTGGCACCTGCCCCATTGTGGCCCCATCTTATGCTAGGGGCTCTTACTCCCAGGTTCTGTACCCTACTACAACTGTTAGTCCCCTATTTACTCAAATTCCTCTCCCCCCACACTAGTCCCCCTACTGACCCTTTGCTGATGGGGGTAATTCAGGCTCAAATTTCATCTGTTAGACACTGTATTACTGTAGCAGTACTAAAGCCTCCTTGTCTGGTTTTCACCCCTCAGCTACCATACTTTTTGTTCGCGACTCTCATATAGTTTCACTTAGCACAGTTAGAAATCCTATTGCACTTCAAGTATTACTCAGTTCAGTTAGAGAAATAAACAGAACAAATAAATATGTATTATTACAGCAATCATAACAGTATAGCTCAGTACTTAGCTCAGTTAGTGAAAGAAACAGAACAACTAAATCTGTGTTTTTACAGCAATCCTAAAGCTTCCAGTCATTGCTTTGTCTCCACTGCAGAGACCCTGCTGTAATAGAGGACCACAGAGGACCCTGAGTGGGAGGGGGGGCAAGTCTAAAGTCCCGGCTCCATTGAGCTTGTTCACTCCCCCTCTCTCACTCGCTCATTCTGTTTCTCCTGGCACTGCAGGCTGCCCTTTTGTACTGGGCTCCAGCCTGTGTTGGCACCTTTTTCTGCCCACAAAGAAACCTGCAGCAGTCCCAACAGAGCTCCGTTGAGCTCTCTCACCCCCCCCCATCAGTCGCTCATTCCATTTCTCCCGGCACTGCAAGCTGCCCTTTTGTACTGGGCACCTGCCTGCACTGGCACCTTTTTTGCCCACAAAGAAATCCGCAGCAGTCCTAATAGAGCTCCGTTGAGCTCACTCAGTCCCCCTCTCTCACTCGCTTGTACTTTCACCCACCACTGCAGGCTGCCCTTTTGTACTGGGCTCCTGCCTGCATTGACTTCTTTTTCTGCCCACAAAGAAATCCGCAGCAGTCCTGACAGAGCTCCGTTGAGTTCGCTCACTCCCCCTCCCTCACTCGCTCTCTCGTTCTGTTTCTCCTGGCACTGCAGGCTGCCCTTTTGTACTGGGCTCCTGCATTGGGAACTTTTTCTGCCCACAAAGAAATCCGCAGCACTCCCGACAGAGCTCCGTTGAGCTTGGTCACTCCCTCTCTCACTCACTCGATCTTAATCTGTCCCAAACACTGATTTCCCACAGT
Source organism: Neoceratodus forsteri (assembly GCA_016271365.2). Lineage (NCBI taxonomy): Eukaryota > Metazoa > Chordata > Ceratodontiformes > Ceratodontidae > Neoceratodus > Neoceratodus forsteri. The sequence goes on from JADMNL010000026.1 coordinate 18,938,030, forward strand.
GACTGTGCTATTCTGTGGCAGGAGTGCAAAAACTTATTTTGGCCAGGATGTGAAAAATGACAGCTATACTGTTCATAAGGAGGTGTGAAAAAATGCCAGTGTTGAAAATGTGGCGTGAAAATATTACAAATTTACGAAGTTAAAAGAGTGCGTGGAAACAGTTCAACGCACGCTTGTTACACAGTCATTTTATGGACTTTCATGACCAAATTTTTAACATAGGGATTTTAGGACTGCTGCTCATGAACAGTGTCACTGTCATTTTCGTAATCTGTCCAGAACTCTGACTTCCCACAGCGACCGCGCTATTCAGTGCCGGAAGTGCGAAAACACATTTCTGCCATTGTGGGGAAAATGACATCTATACTTTTCATAAGGAGGTGTTAAAAATTGCCAATGTTGAAAATCTGGTGGGAAAATATTGCAAATTCATGAAGTTACGAGCGTGCGTAGCAACTGCGTAATGCACGCACGTAAAACAGTCATTTTCTGGGTTTTTTCCACCAAATTTGCAACATAGGTTTTTTGAGAGCCCACGTCATGAACACTGGCATTACCGTTTTGTTAATCACCCCCGAAAGGTGATTCCACACAGTGACAGCGAAATCACCTTTCCGGACTGAATAATGCAATGACAGTGACTGAATTCATGAGGAGGGGTCCCAAAAACTCCATGTTGAAAATTTGGTGCCAAAATTCCAAAAAATGCCTGAGATATGCACCAAAGTTAAAAAAAAACAATTTATGCCATTATACAGCTTGCTGGCCTTTCTTCAGTTCATGGTTGGCTTTGAAGAGTGCAGACATGTTCTTGGTCCACCAGAGATCATCGCGCCAAGCTCCAGAGGTAAGTATGGGATGAGGGGTGTGTGGGTAGGTGGGGTATACAGTGGGAGGATGCTGGTTGGGGGAGGGGGCGCAGACGGTGAGGGACTGTTTTCTTCTTTTCAGGGTTAAAAGATGCCGCAGGACAGGTTTTTTTTTTGCAGGTACTTTTGGCATGCTAGGGTGGGCTCCCAGTGTGCCACCTGCATGTTTTGGGGTGGGGGGAACTGGAGCCGATGGGGATTGGGCACCCCCATTGGTACATACTGGTGGGGGGTCTCATGAGCCAAGGAGGATTGGGCACCCCCTCAGTACACAAGAACTGAGGGGGGAACATGCCGATGGGGATTGGGCACCCCCATCGGCAAACAACACAAACCAATGGGGACTGGGCTCCCTGTCGGCAAACTGGTCAGGGAATGCAAGGGAGCCCTGCAATGATGGTTCGCTCCCTCATTGTAGCAGATGACGCTGCAATGACGAGGCAGACCCTGATTGCAGCGGCTGAAACTTTTCAAGGTTGTGGCACGTTGGTTGAACTAGTGTCAACAGCAGCATGCCACAGCATTAGGGACAGCGGGCCAAGCCTTAAAAGGCAGTGGAGGCATTGGCCACAACAGTGCTGCACCTCCACAACCTGCTTCTGGAGTAAACTGACGCAACATGTTTCTTGCGCATGCGTGCAATTAACATACACATACTGTATAAAAAACACTCTTCATCTAGGAATTGAACAGAATATAAAAAGTCAGCTAATAAAAATAAATCCATGATAAAACTAGGTATCTCAGTTACAGACATCGAAAAGAACATTTTCAACTGCATTGGATCTATGAAGAAAAGCAGCCCAACAATTGGACCCCTAAGGACAGCAAAGGGGTTAATAACAAATGAGGTGGAAATGGCTACAGAATTAAATAACTACTTTATTAGTGTATTTAGCTCTAAACTGTCAATGTCTGCAGTTAGCACAGAATCTTTAAACATCATTCAACAATTTAACATTAAAGTAGTACTAGAGGCCGTCAGCATGACAAAACCGGATAGTTCTGCAGGTCCAGATGGAATTCCACCCTACTTCATAAAAAAACATAGCAAATCGGATAGCCAGCCCATTAACTGTCTTGTTTAGTTCTGCACTTAATTCAGGTTCAACTGTCCCAATATGAAATCAGGACACAGTAATTCCAATTCATAAAAGCGGTAGCAACAATTTTCCAGAAAATTACAGACCAATAAGCTTAACAGCAGTTTTTTGTAAATTATTGGAGAGACTGTTAAGGGAAAGAATAATGACACATCTAGCAGATGTTGGGCCAACAGATATTACCCAGTACGGGTTTGTCAAGGGCAGATCTTGTGAAACAAGCCTTTTAAATGTTTTCGAACCTGCGAGCGAAGCTCTGTACAATCTGTCGATGTTGTCTTTCTAGATTTTTCAAAAGCCATCTACTCTGCATCTCACAATATACTAATAGAGCAGATGATAAACTTACAAATCCACCCCCTAATTATAAGTTGGGTAGAAGCATGGCTGTCAAATCGAACGCAGCAAGTCTCATTAAAAGATCACCTATCTACTTGGGGTCCTGTTACTAGCAGTGTTCCACAGGGATCAGTCTTGGGACCAGTTCTCTTTCATTTATTAATATCTCCTATGCAACCCCTAAATAAAAATTGTAGGATGGGGAAGTATGCCGATGATTGCAAACTTGGCGGCATCATTACAGATTCTGCTTCAGCATTGGAACGTCAAAAAAATTTCACCCATCTTGAGAAATGGTCAGCTGAAAATAAACTGTTGTTTAATGAGCTCAAATGTATGGGAAAAAACAACCCCTGTTATCGTTACAAACTAAATCAATCAATCAATCAATCAAAATCTTTATTTATTCAGGCGGACATCATTGAGCAAAGCTCATTTACAAGATGGACCTGATAGGTCAAGGAACAAATTGAAGGTACAATAGCAGACATATACAGAACACTTCTATTTAAACAGATACATTAATATAAACATATATATACAAATGGAGGATAAGGGTTGATAAAACTTGACAGGGCAAGGTAGGATACAGTAAAAGTACCACGCAACACAGGGTAGCTGGTATTACAGGCTCCAAGGCAAACTAACGCAGACAGACAGATATGATTGATGACTGCTAAAATTATGATAAACAGCCTCTGAAGAATGACATGGAGGGGCTGGTGGGAGATTTAGATAGAGACTAAGGCTACTAGTAGTAGGAGGTATGAAGGAGTGATTGGGGTAGAAGTAAGTGCCAGGAGTTGATGTGGAGGTCTTGGTCAGGGGTAGCAAAGCTGTAGAAAAAGGTATGATAGGGGCTGAGATACAAAATAAGGGGGCTGTGAGGGAGGGAAAAAACTAAGGGGATGATTTATGGAAGAGCTGTCAATAATAATTGCTGGCTGAAAGGGGGGGCGGTTTATGAATGTGATTGGACTAGGCCTTGTGATAGCAATTGCATTTCTCTGGGAAGAGACTTATGTAGAGCTTTTTAAAGGATGTTAGAGGTATAACGATGGACAACTTTAGGGTCTTCTGTAGAGAATTCCATGCCATTGCTAGAGAGTATCTGATTGCAGATCTCCCATGCCGGGTACAGGCTTTGGGTAGCTTAAACGTGATGAAGTTGTTGCTTCTTAGGGCATATGACCTAGCTGTGGCCAGTGTAAAGCAATCTAAAATATAGGATGGAAGTTTGTTAGACAGAGCTTTGTATATCCATAGTGCAGCATTTCTATTCCTTCTGAGGTGTAGGGATGTCCAACCAACTGCAGCATAGAGAGAACAATGATGAGTGTTGAATGGAAAATCTGTGATAAACCTTAGAGCTCTGTGGTACAAGGTATCCAATTTGCTTAAATAGGAAATAGGACAGTGACCATAAAGGAAATCTGCATAGTCGATAAGTGAAAGAAATGAGGCCTGGATTAGTCTCAGCCTTGAGTCTCTGGTTAGAAAATGTTTAATTCTGAAGAACAGGCCGAGCCTCTGGTGAAGTTTTTTCAGAAGTTCTTCAATATGCTGAGTGTAATCAAGCCTGTTATCAATCCACACCCCTAAATATTTGAATTTGTCTACATAGTCAAGGCTTTCTCCAAGGATGGTGGATAGTTGGGGAAGATTGCTTGATGAAGAGGTGTTAGTATAGTAATTGGTGGAGAAGAACATAGCTTTTGTCTTCTTTGCATTTAAGAGGAGTTTTTTTTCAAGTAGTTGGTATTGCAAAAGGGAGAACTCTGATTGTAGTATTTCACAGGCCATTGAAGGTGATGGGTTACTGACATATAAAACAATGTCATCTGCAAAGAGGTGAACATTGGCTTTGGTGAGATTAGAGTCAATGTTGTTAATGTAAATGGCAAAAAGGATAGGGCCCAGGATAGATCCTTGAGGAACTCCTCTTAGGAGTGGTTTTGATGAGGATAAGTCACCTTCAGCTTTCACCTGCTGCATTCTATCAGTGAGGTAACATCTGAACCACTTGAGAGAGGGTGAAATTACATAACCTTACAAACAACAGATAGTGAAAAAGACCTTGGAGACACCATTTCAAGAAATTTATCTTTCAACATACATACAAAAAACATTGTACAAAAAGGTCATCAAATACTGGGCTGCATATTGAAAAATATCAAAAACAGAAATGAAAAGGTCATGATCCCCCTCTACTCCAGCCTTGTGAGACCACATTTGGAATATTGTACTGCTGTGCGTAATCCACGATCAGTAAGAGGAAACAAACTAATAGAAAGAGCTCAACGCAAGGCAACTGAAAAAATTTTACCCACACGAAGTCTAGACTATAGCACAAGACTGAAACACTTAGGCCTGTACTGAATGCAGTATAGGAGATCAAGGGGCGACCTGTGCCTAACATACAATGCAATAAATGATAAGTCAGTATTTGAGACCATTGGGTTAACCAAAAATCTCACAACTATAAATACAAGAACATGTGATATGAAAGTCAGGGGCAGTCAAAATAAAACGAACAAGAAGAACCATTGGTACACTCAAAGGATTATCTCCATATACAATGCTGTACCAAAAAAGTTTGTGGAAAGCAACACAATAAATACTTTTAAAAATAATTTGGATGCACACATCGGTAATATAAAATTTGATTTCCATCAGTAAAAATGGTGGCAAGTTCATAAAAGGCAGCCCTTGCCTGACAAACTCGTAAATCACCGATGATCCTATGATCCTAATGTCTTGAACCTGGCCCTGGGGGAACTAGGTGAAAATAATGTCGGCACGATAGCACCAACCAAAACTGTGTGTCCTTAGCAGCACGACCCAGGACGGCATCACAATGTTTGTGCCATTTAGCCCCCCACAACCCCGCACTAAATGTAACAAACTCCAAGGCAGGCAGTAGAGTATACATGGCAATGCCAGGAGAATGCATGACACACAGATTGCCGTGCACTGTTAGGAGTTGTGCTGTTAAGACCTGCACTTTTGCACAGTTTGGACCCTGTGCTATTATACTGGTGCTATGTTAACCAGATACCGGGCCCTGGGAACTGCTAAGAGGCTCCTCTTAGAGAAGCAGAGAGGGTGAGCTGTGCAGTAAGACAACAGGAGCTCACTCAGATAACCCAGACCCAGTCCATGCAGAGATCTGTAGGTCAGCAAACCATCCTTGAAGGATATATTCCACTTCACCAGCAGCCAGTGCAGGTCACGCAGAGTCACATGACATGATCATGGCAGGCCTATCAGTAACCTGGCGGCTGAGTTCTGCAATAGCAGCAGGTTTTCATATGAACACTCCACTAACCCCAAGATACAATTTGTTTCAGTAGCCAATCCTGGACGTCGCAAAGGCATGTACCAGTGAGGGTCAGTCTTCTGTTGGGAACAAAGCTTTAATCCAGGTGATGTTGTGAAGATGGTAAAAGCCTTTCCAGACTACAGATGACACCTGAGCCTCAAATGTCAGTCTTTCATCCAGAATTACACCCAGATTCTTCTCCTTGGTAAAGGCCATCAGACCAGAGGAACTGAGTGACAAGCCAGTCCTCTCTGCTGTTGCCCCCGCACTCTGCTGTAAACAAGGCTCAGTCACTAGTACCATTGTCTTGTCTGTGTACCCACTGCAGCAGAAAAAGGAGAGCTCTCACCCATGGCCTTTGGCATAGGTGTTGGAAGTGGAGTGCCCATTGTGCTTCCATACCACTACCTTTATTAGCCCTTTTGATGTTGCTGCGGCCCACCTTTGGTGCAGTTCAAGCCCAAGTAATCAGGCAACTCTCCTCCCCCACCTCAGAGTGCATACTTACTGAGACAGGAAACATTCCAGAAGTGGAGCTCCTGTGGGGGCAGGGGGATCAAATGCCCCTTTCAGCTCTGCTGCCTAAAGTGCTTAATTGGTTTGGAGGTCGTAGGTGGAGGCTCTTGTATGCCTATTGACTGAAGAGTCAGCTGGAGAGAGGTTTAAGTGCTAGACAATCACTTAAGTGGGGCACTGCTGTTGAGATTTGAGGCACAATGGCATGGACCATGACAGCTGTTCTCTGAGATGGCAGGATCCAAACCACTGAGGGCTGCACCACTAGGACTCCATCTAATAGTCAAGCTGACTGACTTCCTAACAACAGGTTGAGGGGCCTGGGTTCAATATTATGGTACCTCCACCCAGAGTAACAATAGTGGAGGTATCTACCTAGCCTGGTATAGCCCTCTGGGAAGCTCTAGCCACCCACAATCCCACCCAGTGACCAATTACCCAGACACAAACAATGACGCTTAACAGCAGTTACCATACAGTTTGCAGCTTGCAGTAACAATATGCTCACGGTTGTCCCACTTACCAGCAGAGTCTCTGGTCCTGGTGTGTGTGCCCTGCAAGCCCCTGTAAAAGACAGCTTGGCAAAACAACATGCACTTTTAACACATTCAATTTCACATCTATACTTTAAACCCATAATAACATGCTCACCGGCCACTTTCAAAGTAACACAGCAAATCAGATCTATTGAGGGGATGTGAACAAGGAAGGGGGTGTGAATCTGGATGAATGATTACTTTACTGATTATCTTCAAATCACTATGCATGTACTTTAGTCCTACATAAATCAGTCCTACAACATTGGGTACCCAGGATCTATGCTGGTTGGCCAGATGCGTTACATAGATACATAGACAGTGTCAGAAGATAAGGGCCTATGGCCCACCCAATCTGCCCTTTCCACATTTTGGAAGAATTTCTTCAAGGAATCCTGTTTTGCAACTTCAGCTGTAAGAATTCTGCCACCTGCAGCTGTGAGAGAGCTGCAAGGACCTGCAACAGTCAGCAGTGAGAGAGCTGTGGGGAAAACTACACTTCAGCAGTGAGAAGCTCTGCTTAGATTGTTGCCTTGTGGTGGCCAGCATTGCAGCTGTGTTGGGGCCCTTGGTGGAAAAGAAAGGCAGTTAGCATGCATAAACAAGACTTGGGAGGCAGTATAGCGCAGTGGTTTAAGTTTCTGAGCTGCAAACCCGGAGACCTGGGTTTGAATACCACAACCTCCCACTTGCATACTGTGTGAGCATGAGAAAGTCACTTTATTTCCTTGTGCTCCCAGGTCACACCTGGAAACATGTTTCGGCTTAGTGTGCTACTCCTGGTTAAACTATTTCCCCTTCCCTATTTGTAATCATGTCCGGTTGGTTCAAATTATTACATTTAAATGTGAAAACAATTAGATGATACCACATGAAGATTTAGTGGACTGTTGCAGGGAGCTACCCTGAATTTACTCATGTACCTGTCAATTGCAGACAATGTCCTGGTGAAATGAAGACCTGAGGCTGGAAGCTGATGCACATAGGGAAGCTGGGCCATCACGACTCACCTCCACTTCACAACCTTTCCCTGAAGGTGGCGGCAACCTGCGATGGCTTTCTGTGCAGGGGCTGGATCCCCGAAGCTGGTCTCTCTCTGATGACACTGAGGCTGGCACACAAACAGATGGCATGGGCTGGCTTGAACAAAGGCCCAAGGCTGGATCAACACTCTTGGCAAAGTTTGGTTTAATTTCTGGTGACCTTTCTAGCTGGCAGGCAGTTCGCACACAAGTACAATACCTGTGGGCTCCTTTCTGGCAATCAGGAGTCCCTGGGCAGCAGACATTGATCCATTACAAACATTCAGTGCACGTAAAGGAAACAGCATTTAACTCTCTACCTCTCAGTTCAGTTTCAGGCTGGTACGCAATTTCAGTTGATTCACTGAGCAAAACCTCCAAAACTGCTGGCAGGCAGTTCCTGGCAATTAATATTCCCTTTCCAACCACCAGAAACACACAAAAAGTAAATAGGTCTCCTGCAGGCTCGAATCTCCATACAGCCTGCTCGGTAGTTCGAGCTGGAGTCCCAACACTGGCCTGCCTTGAACTGCAGACTGCTCTCTGCAGTCCCTCTCAATCTGATCTACTTGCAGAACAGCTTGGGATTCAAACCATCCCTCTTAAATAAAGGCAGAAATCCTTGGAATCCAATTGGCTGTTCAAGTTGCCTAACACAGTTTAAGTCTCTCAATTGGCTGCAATTTAGGTGCCCAAACTTTGTCCCTGAAAATCTCCCACAAGGCTATATTACATCCCCATGAGTCTCTGTCTGAAATTCTAGTTTGTGATTGGCTAAAGCACTCCAAAAATGGTGGCTGCTGTGAAAAGTACTATCCCAGTTACGCAGTCCCACACATTTAAAAGTCTGGTGCAGCCTGGATAAAAGTTATATTATCTGATTCTCCCCACGCTCTTATAGCTCCAGCACTTCTTTCTCAAATGAGCCCACATTCATTAGAATTTCTTTGGTACTCTTGCTGTCGCTGCCACCAAAATACTGTCCCCCTAGGCAGCAGGCAGTACTTATGAATATTGATAAAGGGGCTCATGTGAATTAATCAGCTCCGAAAATGCCCCTCATTCAAACTTTATTTAAAATCTTTGGCAGCTTCTGTGCTGCATTGCTAAGATCTCTGGCCCCGTCTTAGCTTGCCAGAGCATTGGGACCAGTGAAAGACTCCCTGTTGTACCGCTAGATTGGCGGTCAGCAGATCAAATGCACTAGCTGCACATGCGCGGTCGCTGACTCTTAAAAAAACATGCTGGCAACCTGTGGTTAAGCATTTTATCCCAAATGGGGCTTAAATACACACAAAGACTGCATGGGGAAACAAAGGGCACCAAAAGAGTTTGGGAGATGAGGGAACTCTTGGGGGAACACCAGCAGCAGCGGAAGGGTAATGGGAGAAACAGACAATAACTGTAAGCCCCCAAGGGCTTTATTTTAGTTATGTATCAATTTGTTTAATTGTTTTTTTTTTGTTTTTTTGGGGGGGTTTTGTATATTTGCTAATTATGTGTGGTTTTATGTGTAGATGTTGAAATGTATAATTTACTGCGATCTGGAACTTCATTGAAAATGAGCTTTGCTCAATTGAATGTATCCTTTTATTCATTGTGAATAAAAAATGATTTACTACTACTACTACTACTACTACTAAGGGGGGGGGTTACACATGGTTGGGAGCCTTGCCTAAATCTCTGTCCAGTAATGCTACAGATGAGAAGAGAGACCCTCTTCTAGTTTTAGTGAGCACCTGCACGGTGCAGAAAGTGATGTCTAGTATTATGGGACTGCTCAAGTAAAAGGTGTGCCTTTAGTGCAATATTCAGGGTTTTCTGGTTGAAGCCCAAATGGAAGGTGCCTGAGTCTCTGCACTTGTGTTTTCAGTGTAAATCCAGAGACTGTGTTCCAGATATGAAAGGACCACAGCTGCTATGCTGACAGTGTGGTTGAAGAAGCCAGTGGTATCCAGATGTGTCTAAACTTCAAGAAGGAGGTAGAAAGAAAGAGTCTTCTATTCATGGTCAGCATTGGGAGTCAGCCTGGTAGTGTCACCAATTAGGCAGTGCCATTGTTCCTCCCCCTGAGAGGTCGAGCCTACATGTGGGGGTCTGAAGCATGCCAGCCCAGGTCCCTGTGCCGGTCTGTGTTCTAGATTGTGACTTCGACCTAACTAGAGTTTCAACCGTTAGAGAAGCTGAGATAGGTTCCAGCCTGCTGCAAAGGAAAGTTCCAGGCTGCAAGAGTCTGCTGCTTATCTCAGATTTCCTAGTATCCAAGTTCTACTAAGTTAAAGCCCCCCCAGAGCTACAGTCCGAATGTCACCTAGGACTGTCTGCAGAACCATGAGTAAAAGCAGGGAGTGTCCTGCCCCTGTGGAGCTATAAATAGTTGCTATAAATGGTTGCCAAGTTTCAAAAGTTAAAAATAGCTGCCACCAGTTGTTTCAAGTTTCAATATTGTAGTGGTCATCGAAGTTGTGAGTTTGACTGTTCTCAGAGGAAAGTCCAAGTCTCAGGACTCAGCTAATTGCTCCTGAAAAGGGGTTTGAATCTAATTTGTTCAAAAGTGCACCAACACTGGCCAACCAGCTGTCACATACAGGCCTTCAACATTTAATACCGGATACACAGGGACAGAATAGCGGGGTTCTTGTCAGGACTGGGGATTGGTACCAGTTGGGGTTTGTGTAATTATTAAAATATAAGCAGCTTGTTAGTCAGGAAGCTAATGCAGTATCATCAAAGGGCTGGTGGGTGCAATCGTTAAAACATGTTTAAATTCCGAATGCAAGATGAGTGCTTGATGCTGATTACTAAATGCCAATACAAACTGAAAGTGTTGCTTAACCTCTCCCCAGGTACACTTTCCTAACCCTCCCCAATGAAAACAAACTGTTGGTAACCCGTTTTTACAAATCTTGACTCGTGAGCATATTATTGTACCCCATGTGAGCATATTACTGTACCCCATGTGAGCATATTATTGTACCCCATGTGAGCATATTACTGTACCCTATGTGAGCATATTACTGTACCCCATGTGAGTATATTACTGTACCCCATGTGAGCATATTACTGTACCCCATGTGAGTATATTACTGTACCCCATGTGAGCATATTACTGTATCCCATGTGAGCATATTATTGTACCCCATGTGAGCATATTACTGTACCCCATGTGAGCATATTATTGTACCCTATGTGAGCATATTATTGTACCCCATGTGAGCATATTACTGTACCCCATGTGAGTATATTATTGTACCCTATGTGAGTATATTACTGTACCCTATGTGAGCATATTATGTGTACCCTATGTGAGCATATTACTGTACCCATGTGAGCATATTATTGTACCCCATGTGAGCATATTACTGTACCCCATGTGATTATATTACTGTACCCTATGTGAGCATATTATTGTACCCCATGTGAGTATATTATTGTACCCCATGTGAGTATATTACTGTACCCTATGTGAGCATATTACTGTACCCCATGTGAGTATATTACTGTACTCCAAGTGAGTATATTACTGTACCCCATGTGAGTATATTACTGTACCCCATGTGAGCATATTACTGTACCCCATGTGAGCATATTATTGTACCCTATGTGAGTATATTACTGTACCCCATGAAGCATATTACTGTACCCCATGTGAGCATATTACTGTACCCCATGTGAGCATATTACTGTTCCCCATGAAGCATATTACTGTACCCCATGTGAGCATATTACTGTGCCCTATGTGATTATATTACTGTACCCCATGTGAGCATATTACTGTGCCCTATGTGAGTATATTACTGTACCCCATGTGAACATATTATTGTACCCCATGTGAGCATATTACTGTACCCCATGTGAGTATATTATTGTACCCCATGTGAGCATATTACTGTACCCCATGAAGCATATTACTGTACCCCATGTGAGCATATTACTGTAGCCCATGTGAGTATATTACTGTACCCCATTTGAGTATATTACTGTACCCCATGTGAGCATATTACTGTACTCCAAGTAAGCATATTACTGTACCCCATGTGAGCATATTTCTGTACTCCAAGTGAGCATATTACTGTACCCCATGTGAGCATATTACTGTACCCCATGTGAGCATATTATTGTACCCCATGTGAGTATATTACTGTATCCCATGTGAGCATATTACTGTACTCCAAATAAGCATATTACTGTACCCCATGTGAGCATATTACTGTACCCCATGTGAGTATATTACTGTACCCCATGTGAGCATATTACTGTACTCCAAGTAAGCATATTACTGTACCCCAAGTGAGCATATTATTGTACCCCATGTGAGTATATTATTGTACCCCATGTGAGTATATTACTGTACTCCAAGTGAGCATATTACTGTACCCCATGTGAGCATAGTACTGTACTCCAAGTGAGCATATTACTGTACCCCATGTGAGCATATTACTGTACTCCAAGTGAGCATATTACTGTACCCCATGTGAGCATATTATTGTACCCCATGTGAGTATATTACTGTACCCTATGTGAGCATATTATTGTACCCCAAGTGAGCATATTATTGTACCCCATGTGAGTATATTACTGTACCCTATGTGAGCATATTATTGTACCCCATGTGAGCATATTACTGTACCCCAAGTGAGCATATTATTGTACCCCATGTGAGCATATTACTGTATCCTATGTGAGCATATTATTGTACCCCATGTGAGCATATTATTAGCGCAAGACAAAAGTGGCAAGTTATTGGAATTGTGGTTTCTGGTACCTGGTAATCCATGTGTGGGGTGACTAGAGGGGGAAGTGGGTAGGTACAGCATCCCAGGGGGTTGTACTACTAAATATCAGACACACTTATAATTTTACTCTTGGTGGAGGCACAGTGCTATTTATTGTTCTGTCTTGGGAAATAGCCCCCTGTTACACCAGAATGGAACCCAGGCCCCTGAACCTTGTTTCAGGCCTATAATTCAGGGGTGGTAGCCCATTGGTACATGACACCCCCCCCCCCCCGGGCTACAAGCATTTAAAGACTTGGTCAGTGTATTCTTGCATGTACCTGGAATCTACATACTGGAGTTTAATGTTTGCTTACAGTTAAAGACCTGTTCACATTTTGTTACTGTTTTATCTTAACTGGCCTTTTAGTAAATTCATTGAGTGTTTCTGACTCACACACACTGCTAGTTAAGAGCGTTTTAGAACAGTATGCTGTTGTTTATGTCCCTGTTAAGGACTTACATTGTTGGTACAATGCATCTGTGTTCTAATTTAGAATTCTGAGGTTCATAGAGACATAAACTACATCATACAATTTTCTAAAATGGCACTTAGCAGCAGCGTGTAACTCATAAATATCCATAGGTTAACTAAAAGGCCAGTAAAGATGGGGCAGTAACAGAACGGGACCCACTATATGAAAAACAGCTTCTACAAGAAACATGACTCACAGGTTCAGTGCAGTTCAGGCTTATACAGAATGTCATGTATTTTACCCAAATGGTAAGGAACTCCATCTTGAACATTCTCTGTAAAACCCTGACCCTAGCGCATTATTAACTGACCGATATTCCATTACACGATTACAGCAGAAGACTAAGCAAAACTATCTTGCTTATGATATTATATACAATTTATAAACCATTCCCTGCATGTTTTACAGGTAGCATTGTCAATATGGTTACCTTTCTTTCCTTAAATTGCCCTGCCATTCCCTGTACAATTGGATTGGGTTTTATTGCTGTCTAATAGGATAACTTATCATTGTGGCTTACTTACAGTATTTACTTTTGAAAAACAAGTTGGAAGTGATATACATGAGCTGAGCCCTTAATATTACTCTTTTGTGCTTACAGATTACTGCTGTAATCTACTCTGATTCAAATTGTTTTTTGTAAGGTATATCTTCTGTTACTGCTTTATTTTTCTCTGTAGCAAAGTGTTTTTTGCAGGGTATATTTTCTGTGAAATTGTTACAGGAGGTGCTTACATTTTTGTGACATTTTTTATCTGTCATTAGGCTAATCAAAATTACTGTTTGCTACTGTTTCATTTTTTTGCTGAAAGGTTTTTGGTTTGGTCCCAAAGGTGTTGCAGTCTTCTTCTCACATTGAAGGTGCTAACTGCTTTCCTCCCACAGCTCTTCCAGGGGATTAGGTGTGTAACTGGGAGGTGGAGCTGACAAATTCTTAGTAATGTCCAACAGAAGGAAGAGTTAAAAGGTCAGGTTAATTGGTGTTTTTGAGGTGGAAGACTAGGTTTGCTGGCAAAGGCATCTAGTTTCACCTGAGCTCATTTCTTCTAGGTTTGCTTGTAAGGACAGAGCAAGGAACATTATCAGAGCAAGAAAAAAGATTAAGGCTTTTTTTTTTAGCTAGGCAGGTTTAATGTGTGTCACTATTTTCTTTTGTGCTCTCAGGGTTTGTTACTGTTTTTTGGCTAACATTTTACTGCTTTATTGTTCTCTGATTCAAATTGCTGTTGCAGGGTATACTTTCTGCTGCATTAATACAAGATGTGCCTACAGGTTTGTTACTGTTTTATGCTTACAGATTACTGCTGTAATCTTCTCTGATTCAAATTGTTTTTTGCAAGGTATATCTTCTGTTACTGCTTTATTATTCTCTGTAGCAAAGTGTTTTTTGCTGGGTATATCTTCTGTGAAATTATTACAGGTGATGCTTTACAGGTTTTACAATTTTATCTATCATTAGGCTAAGCTTTCTGGGTTACTGCATTTGTTGTTGACTGATTGTTTCTGCTCTTACCTCCTTGTTCTTTCATCTGTGGTTCTTCTTTTTTGGCAGGGGAAGGGCCCAGCCACCCACCCCCATCCCAAACCACCCCATGCTACACTCCTTTTATAGAGTAGCACAGTTGTGACATTTCCTGTAGCAAAGCAGGAAGGGGCAGATCAGTGGGGTATCCACACAGTGACCTCACTTACAGGGGCACAAGTAATGTAACTTGTTATAACAAGTTATACAAAAACAAACAAACAAAACAAAAAATCTAACTTTTGTTTTCATTTTCCTCCTTCTAATTGCTTGGACCAGGTTATAAACCCAGCAACTCATCTCTGGAATGGATACTATTAACTGCAGGTACTGTGTAGGACACTTTTCAAAAGGGCAGTTATACAGAATTTAGGATGCTGTCTTACATGCTGGACCATTAGCGATCTAAGGGCTCAGCTCCAGGCAGCATGGGCAAAGAGTGTGTACTTCAAATTACATATTCAGGAGGAAATATATTATAAGACCTGCCTGCCATTTCCCCAACATCCAACTGAAGCACCTCGACCATAGAGGGTAGTTGGTCTGGGAGGTTGGCAGGTGGTTAGGAGGGGCAAATCGGGTGCCCCATCACTCAATGTTATCCAATGTATCACCTCTACAAACCATATAAAAACTACAAACAGGTATCTGCCTCTATCTCCAAAATCAAACAAAGGGACAGAGGACACTGCAGAGCAGGACACTGCAGCACAGGAGCTAGCACAACAAAACTCACCCAAAACAGGGACCAAAAGAAAAAAACAAAAAGGAAATCCAAAACACTTCTGATCATAGGAGACTCCATGATTCGGGGAGTTGATACCTACCTCCTGCCAGGGGTAATGGTTAGATGTCTGCCAGGTACATAAGCATGGAGAGACACTGACCACATTGTAAAGTTGTGCAGGAAGCAGGAGAAAACATTGACGTCCTGGTACTCATAGGGACTAATGTTCTCACCAGCTGGTCAGTTGTGGAGACCAAGGAACCCCCCCTTTCTTATTGAGCAGTTCAATAGTCCTACCAGGAGTTCTACCAGTTCCACTGCCAGTTCCCTGCGTATCCTCGGATGCATTCCATTTGGTCTTAGCTATAGACTCAGAAACAGACTTAATTAGTCAAGTCCAAATTTATCCGGGTTCGTGGGTAAGTGTTGGATCCAGGAGGGATCTGATTCGCAGCAGAACAGTCCACAGAGCCCTAATATTTATATTTATTTGAGTGTTATTTTTTTTTTGAAGATGAAGAAAACAATATCAATAAACTGAGACCAACGATGTATGTGCACATGAGGGTGCCTAGTGTGTGTGTGTGTGTGTGTGTGTGTGTGTGTGCATGTGTGTGTGTGAGAATCTGTCATTATTACAAGGATTTGTAAAACACAAATTCAGGCAGGATTTCAATCAGAATAATTATTTTTATGTAAATTTAAGCAGTACTGGGGTCCAAAGGACAGGCAATGGATACCCAATATAATGTATGACTGGTTCCAAAATGTTGGCATTATTACAATGATTTGTAAAAGACAAATCCAGGCTAGAATTCAGTCAGAATAGTTTTTTCATATAGAATTATGCAGCAAAGGGGCCACAGAAACAAATGATGAAAGGTTAGCAAAGGTAAACCAAACGTCTGTAGTGTTTTAATTCTATTATTAAACTAAAACATTTTTTAAAGAATGTTTTTACAGTTTAAATTCTAATTTTTTCATTGCACATCCAAGTTTTTCACTCATTAACATAACCTTTCAGAACATGAGTCAGCCAATCTGAGCACTCTGTTTCCAGCTGTTGTTCTGTAATATGTTATTGTGTGTATGTCGGCCAATCTGAACCCCCCATTTCCAGCTGTTGTTTTGTAATATGTTATTGTATGTATGTCAGCCAATCGGAACACTCTGTTTCCAGCTGTTCCATAATATGTTATTGTGTGAATGTCAGTCAATCTGAACCCTCCATTTCCAGCTGTTGTTCTATAATATGTTACTGTGTGTATGTTAGCCAATCTGAACCCTCCATTTCCAGCTGTTGTTCTGTAATATGTTAATGTGTGTATATCAGCCAATCTGAACACTCTGTTTCCAGCTGTTCCATAATATGTTATTGTGTGAATGTCAGTCAATCTGAACTCTCCATTTCCAGCTGTTGTTCTATAATATGTTATTGTGTGTATGTCAGCCAATCTGAACACTCTGTTTCCAGCTGTTCCATAATATGTTATTGTATGAATGTCAGCCAGACTGAACCCTTCATTTCCAGCTGTTGTTCTGTAATATGTTATTGTGTGTACGTCAGCCAATCTGAACCCTCCATTTCCAGCTGTTGTTCGGTAATATGTTATTATCTGTATGTCAGCCAGTCTGAACACTCTGTTTCTAGCTGTTCCATAATATGTTATTGTGTGTATGTCAGCCAATCTGATCAATCCATTTCCAGCTGTTGTTCTGTAATGTTATTGTGTGTATGTTAGTCAATCTGAACCCTCCATTTCCAGCTGTTGTTCTTTAATATGTTATTGTGTATATGTTAGCCAATCTGAACCCTCCATTTCCAGCTGTTGTTCTGTAATATGTTATTGTGTGTATATGTCAGGCAATCTGATCACTCTGTTTCCAGATGTTGTTCTGTAATATGTCATTGTGTGTATGTCAGCCAATCTGAACCCTCCAGTTCCAGCTGTTGTTCTGGAATATGTCATTGTGTGTATATGTCAGTCAATATGATCACTGTTTTCAGCTGTTGTTCCATAATATGTTATTGTGTGTATGTCAGCCAAACTGAGCCTTCCATTTCCAGCTGTTGTTCTGTAATATGTTAATGTGTGTATGTCAGCTAATCTGAACCCTCCATTTACAGCTGTTGTTCTGTAATGTTATTGTCAGCTAGTCTGAATACTGTTTCCAGCTGTTCCATAATATGTTATTGTGTGTATGTTAGCCAATCTGAACCCTCCATTTTCAGCTGTCGTTCTGTAATATGTTATTGTGTGTATGTTAGCCAATCTGAACCCTCCATTTTCAGCTGTCGTTCTGTAATATGTTATTGTGTGTATGTCAGCAAATCTGATCACTCCATTTCCAGCTGTTGTTCTATATGTTATTGTGTATGTCAGCCAATCTGAACCCTCCATTTCCAGCTGTTGTTCTGTAATATGTTATTGTATGTGTCAGCCAGTCTGAATACTCTGTTCCCAGCTGTTCCATAATATGTTATTGTGTGAATGTCAGCTAATCTGAACACTCCATTTCCAGCTGTTGCTCTGTAATACATTATTGTGTGTATGTCAGTCAATCTGATTGATCCATTTCCAGCTGTTGTTTGGTAATATGTTATTGTGTGTACGTCAGCCAATCTGATCATTCTGTTTCCAGCTGTTGTT
This sequence comes from Neoceratodus forsteri, assembly GCA_016271365.2. Taxonomy (NCBI): domain Eukaryota; kingdom Metazoa; phylum Chordata; order Ceratodontiformes; family Ceratodontidae; genus Neoceratodus; species Neoceratodus forsteri. Next base: position 18,955,888 of record JADMNL010000026.1, read on the forward strand.
CTGTAATATGTTATTGTGAGCATGTCAGCCAATCTGAACCCTCCATTTCCAGCTGTTGTTCTGTAATATGTTATTGTGTGTATGTCAGCCAATCTGATCAATCCATTTCCAGCTGTTGTTTGGTAATATGTTATTGTGCGTGTGTCAGCCAGTCTGAACACTCTGTTTCCAGCTGTTCCATAATATGTTATTGTGTGTATGTCAGCCAATCTGAACCCTCCATTTCCAGCTGTTGCTCTGTAATATGTTATTGTGTGTCTGTCAGCCAATCTGAACCCTCCATTTCCAGCTGTTGCTCTGTAATATGTTATTGTGTGTATGTCAGCCAATCTGATCAATCCATTTCCAGCTGTTGTTTGGTAATATGTTATTGTGTGTGTGTCAGCCAGTCTGAACACTCTGTTTCCAGCTGTTTCATAATATGTTATTGTGTGTATGTCAGCCAATCTGAACCCTCCATTTCCAGCTGTTGCTCTGTAATATGTTATTGTGTGTCTGTCAGCCAATCTGAACCCTCCATTTCCAGCTGTTGCTCTGTAATATGTTATTATGTGTATGTCAGCCAATCTGAACCCTCCATTTCCATCTGTTGTTCTGTAATATGTTACTGTGTGTATGTCAGCCAATCTGATCACTCTGTTTCCAACAGCTGTTCTGTAATACGTTATTGTGTGTGTCAGCCAATCTGAACCCTCCATTTCCAGCTGTCATTCTGTAATATGTTATTGTGTGTATGTCAGCAAATCTGATCACTCCATTTCCAGCTGTTGTTCTATGTTATTGTGTATGTCAGCCAATCTGAACCCTCCATTTCCAGCTGTTGTTCTGTAATATGTTATTGTGTGTGTCAGCCAGTCTGAATACTGTTTCCAGCTGTTCCATAATATGTTATTGTGTGAATGTCAGCTAATCTGAACACTCCATTTCCAGCTGTTGCTCTGTAATACGTTATTGTGTGTATGTCAGTCAATCTGATCGATCCATTTCCAGCTGTTGCTCTGTAATATGTTATTGTGTGTGTCAGCCAGTCTGAATACTCTGTTTCCAGCTGTTCCATAATATGTTATTGTGTGAATGTCAGCTAATCTGAACCCTCCATTTCCAGCTGTTGTTCTGTAATATGTTATTGTGTGTATGTCAGCCAATCTGATCATTCTGTTTCCAGCTGTTGTTCTGTAATATGTTATTGTGTGTATGTCAGCCAATCTGAACCCTCCATTTCCAGCTGTTGCTCTGTAATATGTTATTGTGTGTATGTCAGCCAATCTGATCACTCTGTTTCCAGCTGTTGTTCTGTAATATGTTATTGTGTGTATGTTTGTGTTTGAAATTTCATTTGCAGATGTCTGCAGTTCGGTTCTAGTGCCATCTCTTCTCCCCGACAGCTGCTGGCTACTCATTACTAATGGTAGATCAACAGTTTCTCAGTGCCTCTTACCTGTCACTAACTCCTCAAGGCTCTAGCACTGTGAGATCTTGGTAAAGATGTCTTTGGCATCCTCATCACCCTTAAGGGACTCAGTGATGGCATCAACACTCGAATCCGCAATGCGGTGACAGGCCTTGATGTCCCTCTTCTTGAAGTTATCATCACAAACGGTATTCAGGGGCTCCTTGATCTCATCCTATAGACATGGGCATGGATAAAGTACAGTTAGGAAAGTGACCTGACCTGACACTGGCAGAGAACAAGGCAATCAGAGGCAGTGAACAACCCTCCTTTATTTAGGGAAATCCAGTTAAAGGTCAGAAGTTTGGGCACTTATTTATTATTATTATTCCTCCTCCTCCTCCTCCTCCTCCTCCTCCTCCTCCTTCTTCTTCTTCATCATCAAACCCTTTTTTAAGAGCTAGGTAGTTTTGCCCTAGTGGTCAGAGCATAGAGCTGTAGACCTGAACACCCATATTTAAATTCCCCCAGAGCCCCTTATTCATTGTGTGACCCTGACCAAGTCAGTCAATGTACCTTGACATTACCTCCTGCCCCTCCCTCCCACTGTGCTTTCCATAATATAATACAGCCTCACTTTGTGTTACCTTTCCTTCATGGTTCCCTGTATCCCACACCTCCTGTATTTACACATAATGGCTACTGAAACAGTCCATGGCACTTTTTCTTTGCTTCATAAATTTGTACGAAAGAACATAGCAGTATAACATTCAACAGCAGCATAATGAACTGTATACAAAAGAAAAAATAAACCAGATTTGCTAAAACTTAACAAAGTAATCAGTGAGGAGTAGTTTAGAACTGAATATTTCCTGAGGCTAATTCCATTTTACCAAAATTAAATGCAATCACTGCATCACTGTAGGACCAGGATAGGTGAGTAAATAAAATCGAAAAGAACTGCAGGTACAGAAAGGGACCCAAATGGAGACAAATAGGACTGGCTTATTAATTATGGGATGGCTTGGTGGTCATTTGATACTAGGTTGCCCACATAGTGCAGTTTGTTTTCAAATGAAGGGAGAAGCAGTGTCTTCCATCTTGATAGAATTACTAAGATTAATGCTTTTGTCATGGTTTCCACTTTAAAACATAAATTTCATTATCTGGTCTCTGTGCCTATATGCAACATTAAAAATGTATACTGGTGCTTCTATCTGGAGGGAAGGGATCATAAATTTGGCTGAAGAGTCAGCCAGTCAATCCCTTCTCCTTTCTGGTTATTTAGCCCCGGCCCCTCATTCAGACATTTTATGGCGTCTAACAAGGGAGAGCACTAGAGTGCCCTCCAAATAAGTCTATAGGGCTATTTTGGTATGCGACTTTATACACGGTACTGCAGCTTTTAACATACTTTAAACCCACTGTTTGATTAACTAAGGCACATTGCCACAACTCAGACTGACAACTTCGGTGGCCTGCCAAGGGAAAACAAAATGATGGAGTGTTCAAAAAAAACATTTTAAGATGAAAAGGGATTTTTGTGTGAGTAAGCAGGGAGAACACAAAGTTATTTATTGTCTTCCACATATTAGTGAATGGTGGGGATTCCATAATACGTGACCAAGAGATGCACATTGGGAGGTACATCTCCAGCAGGGACCACTTTTTCCTGAATTCATGGGTCTAAAAAGGTTTGGGGATATAGAAATTATGTAAGGTGTGATGTAAAGCCACACGGCTGTTCTTTCCTTTCTTTTGTCCAATGAAAGGCCAGCAATGTTGGTGCTTCTCACATAGTATCTGAACCCTTTGCCCAATGAAAAGCCAGCAAAGGTTATGTTTCTTTTTTACTTTAAAAAGTTTATTAACATTTTCCAAAAGAAGACACAGCAGCAATACTTTACAAAGCGTAACATACAACACAAGCAACAGGACTATTCTCGAAAAATAATTAATTTCTTAGCACTTTTAAAGCAGAACTATAAATTACCTAAATACAAAACAACTTAGACATCTACAGAAACAAAGAACAGATTTATGAAAAACAATTACTTAGATTAATAATCTATAACTATATTACCAACACATTGATAAGACAAACTGTGCTGGGATGACTTAACCAGATAAATGTAAAACAGTTCTCTTCTAAGTAACAATTATTTGGTTATTTTATTACTCAGAAAGGACAGAAATGGGGACCATACCTTCTTAAAATAGTTTGATTTCCCCAGTAACTCAAGTGCTAATATTTCATTATTTATATTCACGCTCCTCTTCAAACTCCATTCCTGAAAAGGAGGAGGGGACTTCCAATGGGTCAGCAGTAGCTTCGTAAGCACTAAAACTGCTGCCCGAATGCTTTCTCTTTGTTCTCTAGAAAATAAAGTACATTCTGTGTTAATTCCTAAGACCAGGAATTTAAGGGGAAAATGGGATTGATGTCTGAGTAACTGATTCACAGACGTAATGAACCTTGTGCCAGAGTTTGGTTATTAAGGGGCAGCTCCAAGGTATATGTGATAAATCTGCATGTTTTTCTTGGCATTTCCAACCTGCCCCATCAAGGAGAAAACCCATGGACTCTAGTCTCAAGGAGGAATAGCAGTAGTAGTAGTAGTAGTGTAAAATTTTAAGCTGCACAGCTTTGCCCTGAATCTCCCTGCTACTCCTATAGGTATCCTCCCATGAAGAGGACCACTCTGTAGTGGATATGTGTCCCTTCAGTTCCTTCTTCCATGTCTCCTTCACTGAAAGAGTAAGAAGAAGGTGATTGAATGAATGTAGCAAAAGTTTGTAAGCAAGCCCTGCTCCTTTCCTCATTTTAGCCAGCTTGTAGACTTGGTCCCACTCTTTATGCACTGGGAGGGACCTACAACACCAGTTCGACAACAATTTTGTCAAATGATGTTACAGCGATGGGGTTATGTCAACTGCAATTGCAGCTGGCATAAAGCCATCCAGTGAAAAGATTGTTTTTCAGTAGGCCTATTAGCAAAATCCTATGATCTGGGTTTTGCTTATAGACCAGTTCCAAATTATGCAATTCTGTTTCTTTTTTTTGGATAGTTCCTTCAGGGTGTCCTACATTTTTGGCTGCAGAAAAATAAATATTCCTCCCCTTATGAATGCTTTAGAAGAGTCACATAAGGCGGGCAAGGAGACCACCATTACCTTCAATATGAAAGAAATACTCCGCTTCTTCGTTTAACTATTCTTTAAATTTTGGATCCTGCAACAGGGAAACATTAAGTTTCCATCTGAAGCAGTTACTCCGCCTTTTCTCAATAGATACTGTGACAGCCATTGAAGCACAATCTGAGATTACAATATCATTGATTATTGCCAGCTCCAATTTAGAGATTAGGTCACAAGATACAAAAATGTGGTCTAACCTGCTTTATGAATTATGCCTTGCAGAGAAGAAAGTGTAGTCTCTACTCTGTGGATTAGCTATGCTCCAGGAATCAACCAAATTCTGATCATTCTCTAGTTTGTGAAATGATTTCTGAGAATGAGTATTCCCTAGGGAATGGTAGCCTTCCCTCTGTCCAACAGGGGATCTAAAAACTCACTAAGGTCCCCACCCAGGATGATGTTTTAGTCCTTAACAATACTCAGTTCCAAGTTAGCACAGCTACAGACTAGGTGGGCTATAGGCCCTTATCTGCCATCAAAATCTATATATCTATGTAATGACATTGAAAAAAGGAGGCCCATTCAGTATTAGGTACATAAACTGTGCACATTGTAATGCTCTGTCTATTTATGGCTCCAGATAAAATTCGAAATCTTCCCTCAGGATCTGCAGAATGAGTGTATTTTACAAAATTAACTCCATTATGAATCAGAATTGTTGTTTCCCTTTTTATGTTTGCTTGCACGAACAGCGTACAAGAAACATATTGAAATAGCAGAGCATTGCAGAGGCGTGGCAGTGTTGTGGCCAAAGCAGTGGACGCTTTATTGGGTGCATCCCTCGGCCACCAATTAATGCTGAAGCTTCCGATGATGGCAGTTTCAGAGTGAGCTCCACACTTGAAAAAAAATCTGCCGCTGCAGTCAGGGGCAGTTCTGTTATTGCAGAGGCAGATCCTCCCAACCAGGCACAGAGCAGGACAACAAATTTAAATGTTAGCTCCCTCCCTCCCACTGCTGCTGCCTGCCCTGTGCCCTCCGTTCCCCGTCACACTGGCATATAATGAAACCCTCCCACTGCTGCTGCCCGGCCCACAGCCTCCATTCCCCGTACCAGCATAAAATCCTCCCACTGCTGCTTCCTGCCCTGCACCCTCCATTCTCCATTGCACTGGCATATAATGAAACCCTCCCACTGCTGCTGCTGCCCACCCAGCACCCTTCATTCTCCATCTCCTGCCAACATCGTGGTGCTCAATCCCCATATCAGCATGTATCATCTCTCCCCCATTAATGTAGCACACTGGAAGCCCATTCTGGTGTGCCAAAAAATACTTCTTTGATGTTTCTGACAATGGGATGCCAACTCCCAGTGTTGGATGTGCCGCCTCCCCTCACCCCAATGTTCTCAGCCAACCTCAGGATACCCAATCCCCAGGTCAGCACTGATTCCCCCTTCAGTATTCTAGCACTCTGGGAGCCCACTCCAGTGTGCCAAAATTCATTTTGTTAATATTTCACCTGCAAAAAAGAAAACAGTCCCCCGACTTCATTTTTTTAAAACCCCAAAAAAGAAGAAAATGGTCCCTCGTCATTCCTGCCAGCCCCCTTCCCCAACCCGCACATTCCCTCTGTGCACCCCACCTCCCCACACCCTTACCCTCAGCCATATTTACCACTGGAGATCAGGAGCAGCAATCTTCTGTGGACCAGGAACATGACTGTACTCTTCAAAGACCAACTGGGAACTGAAGAAATGCCCTATAATGGCAGTCAATGAGGGTTTTTAACTTAGGTTGATATGTCAGCCAATGTTTGAAGTTTTGGTCCCAAATTTTCAACATGGGATTCTTTGGACCCCACCTCATGAACACTGGCACTGTCATTTCGTTTCTCAGTCCTAAAAGGTGATTTTGTGGTAGCTGCATGGTATCACCTTTTGGGACCAATTAATGAAACAACAGTGCCACTGTTCATGAGGTGGGGTCCCATAAAGCCCTTGTTGCAAATTTGGTGAAAAAACTCCAGAAAATGACTGCGTTTCAAGTGTCTGTTGTGCAATTTATACATACACTCGTAACCGCATCAATTTTTAATATTTTCACTCCAGATTTCCAACATTGCCATTTTCTTACACCCCTTATGAACAGTACAACTGTCACTTTTTGCATCCTTCCCAAAATGTGTTTCTGCTCCTGTGGTGCAGAATCAATCAATCAATCAATGTTTATTTTACCAGGCGAAACATCATTGAGTGGAAACTCATTTAAAAGATGGACCTGGGAGATTCACAATTAACAAGAGAACAAAAGGATAAGAACAACAATAATAACGGTGAATCATAGTCTGATAGACATACATGTGAATGTAACCAGATAGCCATATTATATGCAGCAATCATTGAGAAAAATAAACTATCTGATGAATTATAATGCCAGCTGAGTATATACACTATACACAATATATACAAAATGGTACAATTTTGCAATAAGAATGGAGATGAGTTACAATGACGATTCTGAAGATTAGGAAGGGGGAGTCAGTTGGAAACAGTATAAAGGATAGATAGTCATTGCTTGAAGCAGTTACAGGTCACAATGAGAGAGCGAGCCAGCAAGGTATTAAAGGTAGGGAGCTTGACCATTAATGTTAATTTCAAGGTCTTTTGAATGATATTCCAGATAGCAGGTAAGGCATGGCTTATAGAGGCCTCACCAAATCACGTTTGAACTCTGGGGACAGCTAGGGCTAAATAGGAAAGACTCCTAAGGGGGGCATTCCTTGCAGTGCTGAAAGGTAAACAATTTGATATATACTGAGGCAGCTTATTGGTAATAGCTCGATATGTTCAGGTGATTGCATTCTTCTGTCTTCTGAGATTCAGCAATAACCAGCCTAGTTCAGAGTATAGAAAGCAGTGATGGGTAGAGAACGGGACACCAGTGATGAATTGGAGAGCACGGTGGTACAATGTGTCAAGTTGGCACTATTTCGTGCCAGCTGTACTGTTCATAAGGGGTGTAAGAAAATGGCAATGTTGGAAATCTGGAGTGAAAATATTAAAAACTGATGAGGTTATGTGTGTGCGTATAAACTGCACAACAGTCAAGGTAACTATGTTAAGACTGTAGTTAGGTCATTGCAGGCGAGCTCTGGGCAGGGTCTGTCTATGTAAAGAACTGTGTCATCCGAGAATAGGTGGACGTTAGCAGCTTTGATCCCGGAGCTGATGTTGTTGATGTATATAGCAAACAGTAAAAGACCTAAAGTGGACCTTTGAGGCATGCCTCTAATAAGAGCAGAGGGGAGAGGCCCCATCTGCTTTGATCTGCTGCTGGCAGCTCGTAAGATAGCTAGAGAACCAGTTCAGCGCAAGACAGTCCAGGCCAATGTTTTTCAGCAAGAGTAGAAGCAGATCATGGTCCACCATATCAAAGGCCTTGCTAAGGTCCAGAAATAAAGCACAAACATAGTTTTTGTCATCCAGGGACCTTAACCAATCATTAGAGACCTTAGCAAGGGCAGAAACTGTGCTGTGACATGACCTGAATCCTCACTGCACTGGGTTCAGAATGTTGAATGTTTCCAAATGCCTTCTAAGTTGGGAATTAACTATTTTTTCTAGTAATTTGGAAAGGATGGAAAGGAGGGAACTGAGTCTGTAATTGTTTGGGTCACTCGGCTCACCAGATTTGAAGAGGGGGGGTGGCTCTTGTTGCATCAGTGACCCAGTTTAATGACCTACAGATGGCAGCGCAATCGGGAGGACTGAGGGACAGGTGTATGAATGCTTAGTGTATCAAACAAACAGGCAGGCGTACCTCAGTGTACCCAAGGGAGGGAATGCTAACCAGAAGAAAAAAAGCAGTGGGGTGAACTGGAGATGGCAGTCATGCCCCCCCCCACTTCAGTAGTGCTACCCAGACTCTTATAGCCCTCCTCAGTCTCCTTCTCTTCATATCATCTTTCTAAATGTATTAGATGACATCCCTTGAAGGAGTAGGAAGCCACAGGAGAAGTCCTACTGGAGTGGGAAGCTCTGTCGGATGTAGTGGCCTGAGTCGAGCATCAGATTGCTGTTTGAACAAAGGTCATGCTTTCGAGGGAGGGGCTATGGGCCAGGACAGATTGATGGTTGAAAGAGAGCAGCATCCCCCCCCCAGAAGTTCAAAAATAACAGTTTTGATCTATACCAGTATGACCAGTTGATTTTCAAAGAAATTAAAATTACATCCAGGCAGAACAATAGATAATCACCACAAGCAGCCTCACAAACCCACAAACAGTGAGTCCTTCACTCTCCGACTCATGTGTCAAGTAATAACCTTAATGAAATGGGTAGGGAAACTTCTGCTTCCTGGTTGGTGGAGAAGATTCCAAAGTTGTGCAGTTCAGGAATAGGACCTGTATTATTTATTGATTGATTAATTTATTACAATCTCCGGGGGCCCTCCGCCTCTCAGACCACAGCTCCATCATATCTACTATTGACTATGGACTAGTGGTCTATGGGGCAGCAATGGATACAGCAATCAAGAGGGTTCAGACTGCACTCAACAAAGCTTGCAGACTCACCCTGGATGCTGAGTGTGGCGCGTACACCTGTACTCTGTACAAACAAGAAAACTGGCTGTCATTAAGAAACCAGGTCAAATTCCAGGCTTGCATCTTAGGGAAGAAGGCTCTACTGGGTAAAACACCACCTTGTGTATGCAATTTGATCAAGCTGGCCAACTCATTACAGGTCACCAGGGGTAGGACTAGATGGTTCTTGGCTATTCCCTTCCATCGTACCTCACTTGGGAATCATGCATTTGCCTACAGGGCCCCCTGTGGATGAGTGAACTCCCTGGGCACCTCTTCACTGCGAACCAATGGGCGTGCAACCCTACTGAGCTGTCAGTCGGCAGGTGGCGAGGCGGCAGGCGGGTGGGTGCTGCCACCACTGGCTGACCAGGGGAGTGGGGTGGTGGGGCTCAGTGGGCGGGTGGGGAGGGAGTACCACTAGACCAGCCATATTGGACGGGGGTTCTTTTATTGCAACAGATGCCTGCAATCGGTAGAAAGTGGGATATTGGACGGGGGTTCTTTATTACAACAGATGCCCACGATCGGGCAGAAAGGGATATTGGATGGGGGGGTTTCTTTTATTGCAACAGATGCCCACGATCGGGCAGAAAGCAGGATATTGGACAGGGGGGTCTTTTATTACAACAGATGCCCGCAATCAGGCAGAAAGTGGGCTATTGGACAGGGGGTTCTATTATTACAACAGATGCCAGCAATCGGGCAGAAAGTGGGATATTGGACAGGGGGGTTCTATTATTACAACAGATGCCTGCAAACGGGCAGAAAGTGGGATATTGGACAGGGGGGTTCTTTTATTACAACAGATGCCCGCGATCGAGCTGCAGGGGGCATCAGTCCCTGATGGCTGCTGCCTGGCAGGGCAGCAAGTGCAAGTTGTCGGAGATCGGCGCACCTGCATGCAAATGGAATGCAAATGGGGCCATAATGACATGCAAATGGGCCCCATGTGCGCCTTGCATAAATTATGGCCCCATTTGCATGTCCCCTTTTGAATATCGTGGGTGCTGTGAATGGCACAATGGCACTTGCGCATCTCCATGCTTCACTCTGGCCACTTGCGCTGGTGCAGTGCTACTGCGCCATGCACACTGCGGGTGGCCAGGGTGCGATATTCAAATCTGCTGAGCCATGGCGCAGCTCCGTTGATTATCGCCCAGGCCACACCCCTGCGCAGCCAAGTTGCGCCCATGCTTGCACCACAGCCTGGCACAGTTTGAATATCTGGGCCTCTATCCCAAACTAATAACGCCATGTATCACAAAACGCTATATCCCAAACTAATAACGGCATGTATCACAAAACGCTGTATCCCAAACTAATAGACGGCGTAATATCACCAAAGCGCGTTCCCAAACTAATAACGGCATGTATCACAAAACGCTGTATCCCAAACTAATAACGGCATGTATCACAAAACGCTGTATCCCAGGCTAATAACGACATGTATCGCAAAACGCTGTATCCCAAACTAATAACGGCATGTATCACAAAACGCTGTATCCCAAACTAATAATGGCATGTATCACAAAACGCTATATCCCAAACTAATAACGGCATGTATCACAAAACGCTATATCCCAAACTAATAACGGCATGTATCACAAAACGCTATATCCCAAACTAATAACGACGTGTCACAAAACACTGTATCCCAAATTGCTTTAGAAAGCAATGAGTTACATACTGGTACTGCAGTGACTATAAAATAGAATGGCATTTGAATATATATATAGTGCCTTTCATACACACTGTATCCCATAGTATTTTATAAAGCAACGAGGTATGTTCTGGTAGTGCAAGGATTGTGGAATAGAACAGAAGCTGGTTTCATGTAGTGCCTTCATACACACTGTATCCTAAAGCACCTTACAAAGCAGAGAGTTAGAGGCTAGTAGTACAGGAACTGTAGAATAGAATTTAGATATACATAGCACCTTTCATACATACTGCATTCTAAAGTGCTTTACAAAGCAATGAGTTAGATACCACTAGTGCAAGGGACTGTAGGATAGAACAGAATATGGAGTTAGTGATTTATTTATTTGGAATGTTCAGAGTTACACCTTTGAGCTGAGCTCATTTACAAAGGTTTCACGTCAGAGTTACAGGTTACGTACAAACACAATTACAAAGCAATACATGTGGAAAGGACCACGTAAGGTCCCAAGTCCTTACAATATTCAGAACTTCACTGCACAAGCTTAGAGTGAACAAGTCCACATGTATAGGTTTAATACAGAGGTACAGAAGCAGCAGTTGTGGCCTTGTCTATGGTTAGAGCTTAGGTCAATTGCAGAAGTGCAACTTTGTCTAAGGAATGCCAGGTATGTTTTAGTTAAGCAGAATATGGATTAATATAGCACTTTCCATGGACATGTTAATGTAACGTGATTTACCAAGGGATGAGTTAGAAACTGGTAGTGCAGGGATTATAGCATAGAATAGAATTAGGGTTTGTATGGCTTCTTTCATTCACGCTGTATCCCAAACTGCTTTACAAAGCAATGAGCAACATACTAGTAGTGCAGGAAGTGTGGAATAGAACAGAATTTGGTTTTCTATTGTGCCTTTTATACATGCTGTATTTCAAAGTGCTTTGCAAAGCAATGCATTAGATACTGGGAGTGCAGGGACTGTAGAATAGACTAGAATTTGAAATTTGTATAGCAGCTTTCATACATACTGTATCCCAAAGTGCTTTACATAGTTAGGTACTGATAGTGCAGAGACTGTAGAATAGACTAGAATTTTGATTTATATACCATCTTTGGTTCCATGTCATAACAGCAATCACAGAATAGTGATCCCCGTTACGGTGAGTGTACATTACCAAAAATTAATTTTGGCAATGCCTACTCACGACGAGGATAAAGAGGATGCCTGAGACCTACTAATTTTTCATTAATGCGGGGGCCTTCAACCCCCTTCCTCTGCACACCATTATCTGAGGTTTTTTTAAAAGTTACAGCACTTGGAAAGGTATTTTTTTCAAAGATTATTAGTTATTGCACTATATATGCTGTTTTGTGTTGCTGATGTGTAGTAGTAATTATATTGTGTTGGCTCTGTAGGGATAAAATGCCTATTTTTGCACTTGCTGCCACCTTTCCCTACCCTGACATCAGGGTTGCAGTGCCTGCACTCTGTTCTGTGTAAGGCGGGTGAGCGCCTGCCTTCACAGACAATTCTTGCACACTTAAGTACAGGCCTGTAAGAGTAATTGCCTGATGGTGGGATCAAACCAGGAATCCTTGGTGTCAGAGCCAGCTGCTCCAACCATTCAGAAAAAAGGCCACAAAACCTTTAGCTAAGCTTTTTAAAAGTTACAGCCATTAGAAAGTTTTTTCAATGATTATTAACGTCTGAACCGTATACGCCATTTTAATTTTACTGAAGTATACCAGTCATAATAAGATTGAGTTGGCCCTTGGGGATGCAATGCCCACTTTCCCAGGTTTTAACCCCTTCCCCAACCCTGATATCAGTGCAGTGCCCATAGTGTGTTCTGCATAAGGTGGGTGAACACCTGCCTTCACAGACAATTCCTGCAAACTGAATTACAGGCCTGAAAGAGTAATTGCTTGGTGGTGGGAAAAAAACAGGAATCTGCGGTCTCAGGGGCAGAAGCTCTAACCATCCAGAAAAATAAGGGATATTCCTGGGAGCTGGGAGGTTAGATTTCTGCATTGGAGTTTCATGCATTGGAGAGGGCGTAACCGTGGTCGAAGCAGCAAGGTGGGAAAGTGAGTCCACAATATTCTATTCTGTCTGCAATAAACTGTGTGCTTACGTGACTGCGAGCAGAAACACGGTGCGTCACCAGTTTACATCCTGCCATTTCTTTACCTGAAAACCACTGCTCTGTGCGCAGCCCTCAGCAGGGACCCATCCACCCAACCAGGCACTTCATAAAGCCACCTCAGTTACTGCTAGTCACCACACACCCCCCACATCCACTTTTCATCTCTGACAGCCAAGAGAGAAAACTTCAACACAAAGAGATGCTTTTTAATAGTCTACCCCGACAAGCCAACTGAGATGCAACATCTCATTTTCCATGGGGTTCTGCTTCCAAGGAACTTTGCAGCAGGGAGGAAGTGAAGTGCAGGGATCTTAGGTGACTTGCTCTAGGTCACCCCGAATTTTGTTGTAAATTACGTGTATTGTATACTGATATGTATTTATAATTCTGTACTACAGGAAACCACTGTAAATGAGTTAACACTCAGTGGGTTGTTTTCCACCTTTTTCACCTTTTGAGTAAAAATCTTGAACCCTGGGATCTCCTGTTTCCCAGTTTTGTGCTCCAACCCCTGAACCATACTGTTGTCCCAAGTTGGGATCAGAGCGTCTTCCTAACTGTTCTATGCATTTCATGAGTCACGTGTTGAACTTCAAAGTTCTGGAGTTTCAAAACTTTGTCTCAAAAATAGTTTGAGTGCTGTGAAGAAGTTCACCCCTCCATGATTTGTGAAAATTTGGGCAGAGCAATCCAACCAGAAAACTGAGTGAATTAGGAATCCCCTTTACTCTGAATGCCTTCATTTTACGTCGTTTAAAAAGTGTTGCGAACGTAAAATGCCTTACCTGAGATCACACAGAGGATTACCAAGAAACAGAGAAAAGCCATTGCTGCTCTGGGGGAAGAGGAGTGGTCTGCATACCCCACAGTTGCAGCCTTTTTATAGTTGAGAGAAGGTCAAAAGGCAGCGTTTTCGGAGTTAAAGATAGCTATTTGATATAACCAATCAAAATAGAACATAGAGGAAGGGGGCACAGAGAAGAACACATTCTGTAGTCCCCTTCTTCAGCCACCTACCACCAAAAAAAGAAGGTATAATGTAATTTTTATTTGTGTTGCATCTCTCTCTCTCTCTCTCTCTCGCTCTCTCTCTCTCCCTCTCCCTCTCTGTTCTTTCATTTCTGAGAAATGTGCTGCTAAGTTTTGACTGGGGGCTGAGTGGGGGGGGGGCGGTATTACAAGTCTTATCTACTTGCTTTTTTGCTATATGCTTATGCCTTCTTAGTAACTGTTGTGACGCTGGAAGGGATCCAGCTTGTCTGTCCACCATCCTTCTGTACAGCAGTGACAGTACCAATTCGAGTACAGAGGCATCCAAGCTTCTGAACCAGAATGCTACTCCGACTCCTGGTAGCAGATACTTTCCTGGTCGGATTTCATTTTTTTCTTGAATCCTGCTAAGTAGGGCTGCCATGCCTATAGAGCCTGGGGTGGGAGCACATGGCTTCCCAAATTCCAATCCAAGCCATGATTTGGGGGCTGTGGAAGACTACAAATGTGAAATTTAGTGTTCTTGCTACATTCATTTTTATCCTGTAACCTACCAGAAATTCTCTTGGTTTGACATCCTTGTAGCCAAGAACACCGGGCCCCTTTGAGTTGCACTTTATTGCTACAGAATCATGTTCTGTAACTCAGACCCTTGGTACGGAAACAAAAAAACAGCATTTTAAGAGAGAAATCTAATCCAATCAGGGCACCAAATTAGACAAAACAGATTGGACCTCAAAGCTCACTCACCAGATTTAGAGCTGTGCAAACGTCCTGAAGTTCGACCGGCTGAACGTTGACTGTTGAACCATGTAAAGATTGCAAATTTCTCATAAAGAATACCTTTCCTGATTATCAAAGTCCCACAACTAAAACTCACCAAATGTTGTGTAGTGTTGTCCAAAGTAAAGTGCATGACTTGATTTTGTACAACTTGCTCTCATTTCTCAACAGTTTGTCTGTTTAGTTGTATCGTGCTTATGTCTCTGTTGGCAGACTTTCTGTGCGTTTATGTGCCCTGGGGGCGCTCCAGTGACGTCATTATATGGAGTGCTCTGCAGCTTCCCCGCCCGTCTGGCTGTGTCGCGTTCTCCGCTCGTTCTACTCAGTAATGCTGCCTACTGATTGTACTCTTGATTACCTTCCCTGGTAGTCTAGCGCCCCCCCCAAGCGGCGGAGGAATAGCTGGTGCAGTGGCACACGGGCACAGCACACTTAGAGGCCCATTTAAGTTATACACTGATTTTCCATTTTTTGGCAAGGAATCCACATTTTTTGTCATCTTGTCTGTTTGTGACACACAGACTCACACCCCCGACTAAGCTGTCAGCCACAGCCTGCGGCTGCCATGGCCACCCATACTGCAGATGGCAGCACTGAACAGAGAGTTGTGGGTGTCAGGATGCGCCAGCGAGTCGGCGATGTGCTGAACTGTCTGGCACTGCTGCAGAGATTAGAGCAGCATTCAGCAGGCACTCCTCCTCCCCCATGTATTGTGTACTTACAACTTACTGGCTGGTGTGGCGGCCAGTGGCGTGGCACCTTAGCGGGTTGGTGGTGACCGGGCTGCTCTCTCCGAGTGGGAGTCTCACTGGGACAATTGGGCAGTTTGGGCCATGGATGCCGTTGATTGGTGGGGTGGCTGGCTGCCTGTCATCTCATGTCACGGACGGTTGTGTTTACTTCATGCAGTATCTCCTTCCTTCTCCGCACAGTCACACGCATGGCATTCCAGACAGAGAGAGAGGACCTCGTGCTGGACTGATCATCGCTCCAACTCTTCGTCGAAAGTAGTGATTGACATTTTGTTGTTGCTTGGGGACAAGGGCCCCATTGGATTCGTCGCCACATCGGTACACAATTTTTTTTATAGCTGCAGCAGAGTGTTTGTTTAAAATTTTAATTGTTTGCTGTTGTGTTGTGAGTTGCGACTGAGGAGTGCAGGCCCAGGACAGAGACAGGGGAGGAGTGGGTAGGGCGGGCGGCCATGCTGCAGACTGGCAGAGATTCGGACCTGTCTGAAGTCGCAGAGCAGAGGAGGAGTGGAGGCCAGGCATTCACACAACCACAAGCCCACAAAAGAGATAGGCAGAGGAGTTAAAGGTAGGACGGTAGGTTATCTACCCTGCTTCTTCTTATGTGGTGCTTGACTGTTGCAAATGTAAGGGAAGCTGAAGCCATATCAGAGGCAGCCAGCAGGCAGCAGGGCAGTCAGGGCAGTCCCCACTGGGTGGGAGGGAGTCAGGACACAGAGCGGGTATAACCCACCAAGCCACTATGAGTGGAGCTGCCTAGATAGACCAGGAGGGACAGGGTCGGAGGTGTTGAATTGATGGGCCTACTGGGCCTCTGGTCAGGCCTGGCTGTATAGCATAGTCTAGAGATTAGAGACTCTCATAGAGACAAGAGTAATGAGCTGCAAATGGGCTTTGTCCATCCTTGCAGCAGACCACTTGGATTTGATTCCCACAACCTTTACTTGCATGCTATGTGACTCTGAGCAAGTCACTAACCTTCCCAGTGCTCCCTGAACACACCATTAAAGAATGAACAAAACTGCAGTGAGGAGACGGAACCCGCTGAGGTCGACTGCTCAGTTCTCACTCTCAGGGAGCTGGAGGGAGAGTACAAGAGGAGCTAGGAGGCAGAGAGAACACCTGCTAGTCTAGAACAGGAGGGGGCAGAGCAAATAAAAAGCTGGGTGTTGAATGCAAGCCCAGGAGGAGGAGGAGAAGAATGTTGTTGCATGCTGCTGTAGCTGTTCTAGCAGCATGCAAACAAGAGCAAGGTGGTATCTGGGAAATCGAGGTTTGTCAGCAAGTTCCAGAATGCCACACTGCATCAGCTGACAGCCTGTGGATGGGACCAGATTCATCCCGATCCACACCGACCACCACCACCACAGTCCACAGGCTAGCCTGGGGTAGGGGAAGGGGAGCAATTGGAGAGGCCATCCTGGGGGGGGGTGGGCAGTGCCTCATAGACAGAATAAATATTTTAAAAAGCAACTCTGAATTTGTATTTTGGTAATGATTTGATTCTTTTGTCAATGTGAATGTCTGTAAATGTGTGAGATCCCTCCTTAACTGGTCAGTCAGTACAACAGGACAGGCACCAAAAGTGAAGTTCCCTGAGGGGCTTGGAGTTTGTCTTGCCCTGTGGACCCTGCACTGGAGGGAGTAAGTCATGGGGGACAACTTGGAAGGGTAGTGGGGAATGGATGATGGGTCAGAAATGAATGGGTAGGGGGTTTATGAAGAGGGGAGCCTAGACAGTTTAAAAAAAAAGTTACCCTCCTTAATGCAGTTAAGGCTATACAGGCCATAATAATCTATCAATGGTGCTGAAACAAATGGTGACTGTGCCATTGCACCTCATTCCCATATCAAATGAGATCTGCACAAGGTGACATTGCCATGACTAGGGATAAAGTCCAGTTTGGCGAGAGGACTGTTTGAGTTGGGATAATGTATATACCTTCTCTAGCAGCCATCAGCCACTACTTTTGGCACCCCAGGGAGCTACTTTACAGAATCATCAGATGAAAAGAAGGCGGCAAGGCCATTCAGCTTTTAAATGTATGAGAAGGTCCTTGTGCAGGACAGATTGTGTCACCTCTTAAGGGGGTTGGCGCTGTAGAATTGAAACTGTAGCCCTCCCTCCCTCCTCATTGTATGTATATGTAAGGGCTGATAAATATTATATAGCAGTATAGCCTAGAGGTTAGAGGAACGAGGTGTGAACAAGCTTGATACATCCAGCAGACCAGACCTGAGTTTGATTCTCGTAACCTCCACTTGCATACTGTGTGACTCTGAGCAGGTCACTTAACCGCCCAGTGCTCCCAGGTCGCCCCTGAAAACAGGCACTTGTGCCTAGTGGGCCTTACCCGGTTACCAAAGACTAAAATAAAATTAAAAAAAAAAATATTTGCATTAGGGTAACAGATGAACTAATTATTAGGAGTCCACCCCCCCCCCGCCCTGGCCTTCACTACTGCAGCCTGGGGGGGGAGGGGGGATGATGGATGTGCAGTGATTTGTATATGTCTTGCAAGGGGATGGGAGGCTGAGGGGGACCCAGACCTAAAGGTGTGTCCCGGGCCCAGAAATTTCTAACAGCAGCCCTGGGTCCGATGATGAGACTAGAGCAGGCACACAAGGAGGGCAGCATGGGTCCTTGGCTTCAGCAAGCTCAAGCTGTGCCTACACCACATGACTGGCTGGTTGACATGTCCTGTTGATTGGGTAGGGACACTGTCAGTCAGACTGTGGTAGGCAGGGCTGAGGGCTAATATATATGCACTTTGCAGCGTGAGAGCAGGTCATAAGATAGATTGAGCCGAGCACTAACGGCTAAACCAGTGTGTGTCTGTGGACACATCTTGTTCATTGTCAATTTGTGACTGGATTGTGATGAATTACTTATATTAGCTAGGAGGAGGATGACTAGGAGTAGCATAGCAGCGTGCCAGTCAGTGCCAGCCAGCCGCCTAAGCTTCTGCATTTAATTTTCTGTTTTTGGCTATTTGGTGGCACAGCCATGGCAGCATAGCAGCAGCCACCTTATTAAGCTGGGGTTTTGCTTTTTTTGTGGTGTGTCTGTGAGTGTGGGAGGTTGGGAGGGGTCGGTCCCTGGGAGGGAGTCACTCAGTGAGTGACTGCAGCAGCTGCAGCAACGTTAGGTAGTGTACAAAAAACTAAATAAATAATACAAAGAAAAAATAATAATAATACTGTGTGCTGCTGCCTGGGCAGGCCGGCCCAGTAAAGTTACGGGTCTGACTCTCTTAGTCTGTCTACTCACTCTCTCGCCCTCTCTCTCTCTCTCTCTCTCTCTTTCTCTATAGTACTACTAGCTAATGAGTGAGTCTGTAGTGTGTTCTTCTGTTTGCCTTGCAGCAGCAGTGCGTGAGATTCCTGAGAGTAGGCCTGCCTGCCATCTGACCCCTACTGTAAGTGAATTTGTGATTTTTCTTCTCTGTGTGACTCCAGCCTACTAGGCAGGCCAGCCCGTGCCTTACCTTGCAAGCTCTGTGCTGCCTGAGCTCTGAGCCTCTGCTGCTCTTGCCAGTAGCTGGCTAGCTAGCTGAGCTGTAGCTGCACTGCAAAACTGAACACCTCCTCATTTCTGTGAATCTGTGACTGACTCTTTGTGTGTTATTAAATTTCTTGATATTTGAGGGGAGGTGGGTGGATGAAGGGTGCATAAACAGATGCTAAACAAAATGTGGGGGGGGGGTGACAGGGCATTGGGACACCGGGACGGGGGGGGCCCAAAAATTACAACCTGTACTAGGGCTCATCTTTCTCTTCCTCCACCACTGCTCCCCCTAATCCTCAATGTCCCCCAGAATCATTTTATATCATCCGTGGTAGTCTAGCGGACCCATCCCCCCAATCCCTGATGTCCCACAGAATTAGGTTATCTTCCCTGATAGTCTAGTGCCCCCCCAATTCCTGATGTACCCCAGATATAGTTTTATATCATCCCTGGTAGTCTAGCAGACCTACCCCCCCAATCCCTGATGTCCTACAGAATTAGGTTGTTACCTTCTCTGGAAGTCTAAAGGACCCACCCCGATCCCTGAAGTCCCCCCAAACCATTTCTGTAATACTCCCTGGTGGTCTAGTAGACCCCCACCCAGCAGGCAGTGCCCACCACCCGCCCCCATCCCATCCCTGAGCCGGTGACCAGCACAGCCCTCCACTCCCCACCACAGCTGGCTGCTGACTGCGCTGTCAGTGAGAGTGTACTGTATACAGTGGTATATGTTCATTTAGAGCTAAGTCAGCAGACAGCCATGGTGGAGAGAGGAGGGTTGTACTGGTCATCGACCTGGGATGGGATGGGGGAGCGGGGTGATGGGGCACTGCCTGCCTGGGTGGGGGTCCACTTGACCACCAAGGAATGTTCCAGAAAGGGTTTGGGGGGACTGGGGGGTGGGTCCACTAGACTACCACGGATGATATAAAACTGTATCTGGGGGACATCGGGGATCAGAGGTTGCTAGACTACCAGGGAAGATAATCAAGAGTACAATCAGTAGGGAGCATTACTAAGAAAAACGAGCGGAGAATGCGATACAGCCAGACGGGAGTGGAAGCTGCAGAGCGCTCCGTATAATGATGCCACGCGCGACGGCAGAGCAGGACATTACCAACACTGTGAGCTGCTAGAAAACACCAGGCAAGCTGGGATTTTTTTAGTTTAAAAATATGCAAAAAGGATTGTGGTACCAGAAAAATGGAACACACAGGGAAACATTATGCACCCAGCTGGATTTTATGCATGAGGTAGCGAGGATGGGGGAAAGGTGCTCTTTAAGGGTGAACTAGTTTGCACTGGTTCAACCATTAAAAAGCATGAGACAGAATGAATAAACTGAATATCATAAATGACTGGGCTGATGAAGTACCCAAAATAGTCGGATGATACAGTGGGCCACACTGAAGGGTACTAGGTGCTATTGCTAGTACTAATAAAGAAGAGTTTGTGACTAAGTAGCAATCCTCAAATAAAAATAAAATGTAATTGTAAGGCCTATATGTGTGCCCACAAAATATCAGTACAGAATCCCACAGTGTGAGCTATTGATTCTAAAAATTGTGTGCCCATTGGGGCAGTACCACACACGGACAGTGCATCTGGTTCTGCTATGGTTTCATATGGGCAACATTGGCCCAAACATTATTTATTTGGCCTGTGTAGGCCAGTCAAACATTCGCTAAACATTAAAGACTGAATGAAGATGACAGAGCAGCATCTCACAGTGTGCGCTACTGGTTCCAAAAATTGTGTGCCCATTGGGACAGTAGCACACATGGAGGGTCCATCCTGTTCTGCCATTGATTAGTGTTGTACACACTGCATGGGCAGTGTTGCTCCAAATTATGTATGCGACCTGTGTAGGGCTGCCAAAAATTTCAGACATTAACCCCAAAGCAAGGCAGTGGATAGAGAGAAGACCCACTTTCTCCCGACTGAGAGAAAAAGTTTACATGGAACACTGCCTTGTGTTTTTTATGTGTTTTATTTCACTTTGTATGATATTGCATTGTGTCTCTTCTTTTTGTTGGATTGGAACAATTTTGTTTTAAAATGAAGTTTTAAACTGCCATGGACCTCATTGCAAATGAGTTATAACTCAATCGAGTTAATCATAATTCATATGAAACTTTATATGAATAAAACATTTTACTACTACTGCTTATTTACTTAGGTCAAAAAATAAGGCATAGCCCTCAATTAACTCCCAAGTTCACATACGGAGAAATACCTTCCAAAATGACTAGGTTGTTTTGCCATACCTAACCTGTGTACGCCTTGTAGGTTAAATATGGATTCTGTTACTATGACGACTGCTGATCCTAATACACTATTTTGAGTGCTATGAATTATGTACCCAAGTTGTTCAAGAAACGTGAATTAAAAAAAAAATCAAACATTAACTCATTCAGCCACAAGCTGACATTTTTTGAATAAGGTTAAGCATAGAACATTTGACTCGGGGGCGTGCCTAGCGGCCAAATGAACAAGATGTGTTCAGCACGAGCTCTGGGATACAGTCTCTAAAAGCTATTATTTTACTATGTAACTGGCTTCTTTTTGTGGCCTGCCTTTACTAGAACTAAAGTATAACATGCTTACGATTAAATAATCATACTTTTCAAGCAGATGGGCAAGCCTAAACAATCTGCAGCTTCGGACTCGGGGAAGGGGAAGCCGCCAGAAGGGCCCTCTGAGTCGCCTAATAGTGTTGTTCTCCAGGTAGTGAAGGATTTAGAAAAATTTGTCCAGGATCTTGACAAAAACATTGACACCTTTAATAACAGAGTGTCAGTCTTGTAGACTAAGGCGGAGTCTCTTCAATCAGACGGCCAAACTGCTAGAACCACAGCTGAAGAGGCTGTGGCAGTTTTCTCCTCAGTTGCTCAGGAGAACAAGAAACTCCGACTTCAGCTACAACAGCTTGAAAATGGAGCCTGATCGCCAAACTTAAAACTGTTGGGTATCCCTGAGGGCTGAGAGGAACAGGATCCGGTTAAATATGTGACAGACGTTATTCAAACTACTCTAAATCTTGATCTACAAGGCTTAATTTTTAAGGTCTATCAAATAACTCCTCAGAGGCAGCCCAGGGATTCTGACCAGCTGCGCATTATTTATTTATTTTTTTAACGTCAAGATATTTTATTGAAATAAATTTTCAGCATCTAGTACAATTAGTTTAAAAATGAGTATATTTCCATGGTCTAAAACATTAACTAATAATCATCCACAGATTGATAGCTATAGAAAGTGTCCATGGTAAAATGTTCCAACAGGGTACTGGCAACCCAACATAATCTCTGGTCCTTGAGATATTAATCTCCAGGGAATCCATGTCTTGCTGGGTAACAGGTTCTATGATGTCTGTCACCATGGTGGATGCAGTAAAGACAGACCGTAACATAGAGCCACAGTTAAGTACTTTAAACCCAGCCAGGGCAAGAGCCCTTCATTATGTAAGCAGTCGTGGACCCTGGCGAGATTATAATGAGCTTTAAAGGATCTAAACCCTGCAGGGCAGGGATCCTGAGGGCCTCACTGATCAGAAAACAGATTTATCTGTGGGTCAAGAAGATTAGCTGAACAACAGGCTGTGTGTAATAAATATGCACCAACCAGATGATGCTGCTGTACAATAAGACAATGTCTCACAAAGAAAAAACAACGCTAAAGAATAACTTTATGTAACTGTATAAACCCAGATGCATTGCCTCCTCCCCCTTACATCTCTGAACATGTGTTAGACAACTGTTTTATAATAAGTCAGAATCTAGAATCAACTGTGCTTGATGCCAAGGGTGCCATAACTCCAAAAATTTGTTGTGTTGCAACCTCACTCGGCTGTTTTTTCTCTCCATTCTTTCCAGGTCCGCCACCCTGGATTTCCAGTGTTCTGTGGTGGGTGGGTCATGGAACAACCATTCTGAAGTAACACATCTAAGTGCAACCACTCACAAGATCTGACCTAAACGTCTAGTGTTGCTCGGGCAAGTCAACAGAACAGGAAACCCTAAAACCAATTTTGTGAAAGACAAAGGAGTCCCTTCCTAGTGAAAGATGTTAAGTTGGTGGAAAGGCCACAATGGTCCTACACAAGATTGATATCAGGATGTGAGGGTTTGAATTATGAGGATAGATTACAGAAGTTAGGATTGTGGTCCTTGAGAAATAAGAGAGCTAGGGGGGATCTACTGTTCTTATACAAAGGTCTAAGAGATAAAGTTGAGGGGACATGATAGGCAGTTGAAGGAAATAGTATGTAGGACAGAAATAAGAAGGAATATATTTAAATGTAGGGCAATTAAGATGTGGAACAGATTACCTCAGGAAGTGGTGGATGCTGAAAATGTAGGTATGTTTAAGGATAGATTAGATAAGTACTTCACTGAAGTTGGTGACTCAAGTTACAGCCACTGAATTGTGGGGAAAGCTTATATGGGCTTTGCCTTCTTGACTTTCTTATTTTCCAGTATGAAATCCAGTATGAATAGTAAGCCCTGTTAATTTTTGAACTTCTGAGTGTACTGCTTGCCAAAATCCCAAAAGTTTAGGGCAAGCCCAAAATACATGGTGATGGATCCCACTGATGCCACAACCTCACCAGCAAAGGTCTGCGTGGGTGGAGTTCAAGTGTTTTGTTTTTATAGGTGTAGGAAAGAATCTAATTAGAACTTTCCAATTAAATTCCCACCAAGAGGGACACGCCATGACCTGCCAACCCAATTTTAGCCTATTTGACCATTGCACTATCTGTGAGCCATCTTCCTGTTCCTATTTCTCCCGTTGAGCCTCCAGTGAGATGGGGGAGGGTTCAGATTGTGTCAGTATTGAGTAGAGTTGAGTAGAGCCCTGACAAGTAAAGTACCCTTTAAGGGTAATAGCATGATAGAACAATGTTTCCAACCTGGTACGCTCTCTTCCAATCTGGGGAAGAGTCTTGTACTCTTTTGGTAGTCACGGTGGGAGTTCACATTCGGGACTCAGTACTCTCCACTGCAGAAATGAAGGGTCAGCTCACACTCATAGATGGCTCCAGAGTGTTCTGCTTTCCCGACCTCTCCCACATGACCAGACAATGTTGAAAATCATTTGATTCTGTCAGGGCTGAACTCTGGAAATTGGGCATCGTTGTGCATACTCTCCTTTTACCAGCAAAATTCTGGCTCTCCTACTCCAGTAATACATATTTTTACACATCCTGGAGACTTAAGCAAAAGTCTACTGAAAATTAAAGAGGACTTTGACAGGTGAGCCTTGGATATGTCTGCTGAAGCAGGAGACAGTTCTTTACACTATGACATTTGGTTTGTCTAACTTTGAAATATCTGTGAAGCTTCTTACTTTTTCACTGTTAAAGACTGATGAGCTGTTAATGGCTTTACTTTCAGCATTATGGAAAATAATAGGATAGTTTTATATGGGAACATTTTATACCTTTTTTTTTTGCTACCATTATAACTGTGTAGTGTTGGCTACAGCATTGGTGACATGTAGGCAGGCTCCTTGGGAGTCTTAGAGCGGAGGGGCTGTGCTTTAAAATTTCAAGTGACACTGAGAAGTTGTCTGCACACTTTCTGCAACTCCCTGCAGAAGAGATTTACGCTTTTCTAAGGTGCTAAAAGGGATGCTCTCTACACAGTATGTGCATATTTTCATGAGACATTTGTTAATGCTTATGCTGTTTACAAGGGATATTTACTCTTTTTTGTAATGCTTGCAATGATTTGATGTTTTCCCTATACAGCCAGAATGGGGACTACATTATATGATGTTAATATCCCTGTATATCTCATTGTTATTGACTTTTTTAGAGGCTGCTTGCTGTTCCCTGGACTATGAGACCACGCAAGTTAATGACAGTCCATATGGACGCCGTTATTAGTGTATATCACTCTGGATAATATTGAGTTTCTCTAACCGGTTAATTGCTTGTGGTCTAAGCACCTTTTGCCATTTACAGCGATATACTTTGTATGTTTAATGCAATTTTTATGGTATCCCCCAATATGTGGTAACATGGGGAGACAAGAATAATAATCAGTGGTATATAAGTTTTCTTGCTGTAACAATTGATATGCCTTGGAACCAGGAATTTTTCTGTATGTTTTACTGAGATATCTAATAAAAACAAAATATAAAAAAAGAACCTTTGACTCATATATATGTTCAGGTATATATATATATATATATATATATATATATATATATAGTTCAGTTAAATTTTATTGTTTGACAAACAACATTGTCATTACAAATACAAAAAAACATCATAAAAAGTATTTGTGAGTCTACATAAATATTAAATTAGAGCACTCTAATAAATATTAGCTTTCATTTAAAATTTTTAATTATCACATTGTCATTATCATTAAGATCATCCTATTTCTACTGGAAGTCTGTTAGACTTATTCTTATATTTTTTTTCTCTTTTTCATCATCCATTTTCATATGTACTGATTTCCTTTCTATAGCTCTACAAAATTGCATTACTTTATCTAGAGTATACTCATCAGAGGATTTCAATAAAACATTTACTTGGTATTTAGGTTCCATTTCCAATTTACCAAGAATTTCACCTAGATATAATGTACGGTAATACTCATACAATGGGCAGAGTATTAAAATATGTATGTTATCATCAATCCCTAGCCCACAAGCACATCTCATGTTTGAGTCCCTGGTGTATAGTCCAGTCAATCATCTTGATTTGTTTAATTCAAAGTGGAACCTTGTAAAGCATTTTTGTTTATCCAGATTTTTTATTATTCCCAAGTATGGTTCTATTCCCAAGCTTCCCTTTTTATTTTTCCCCAACCAACTACTTATTTCCCTATTATTTATTGACTCATTACTTTCTTGTATATATCCATCTTTTATTCTATTCATAATTACCGGCTCTGCCTTTTTCCCATAGGGAAACCATGGCGTAATTTGCTGTTATAAAGGAGCATTTATAACGGCAAACACACGCATGGCTTCCCTTGGTTTGTGCATGCGCCCGCTAGTTTGTCCCCTCATGCCACTTGCCTCTCGCCACTTTCATCTTCAGCGAAACTCAGCCTCCATGCCATAGGAATTTGGCAGTAGGTTAGTTCTTTTTTTAAAACTGGTATTTTTCCAAATACAGAGGGACACCAGAACAGCTGAAAACAAATAAAAAATCTGCCAATCTACTGACAAAAAATGGACCAGAGCATGACAGCACCAGAACGTCCGGGGGAACATCCTGTATTTTATATAATTGCTGAGGCAAAAAAGGCAAACCCGGCAATTATATAAAATAAAAAATGGGTCAGGGTGTCAAACTCAATTTTTACACACACCCTCATTGTGGGATGCTTTTCAAAAACCCCTCGGGCTTTGTCCTCGGGGTTTATGTAGCATCCCACACCTCGGGTGTGTGTAAAATCTCGTTACACACCCCGACCCATACTTTATTCTATATTTTAGCTCTTCTTGTATATAATCAAATGATTCATTTAGGCTATACACCAGGTAATCCAACAATCTATGTGGTTTAATTACCTTTTCCAAAATATTCATAGCTGGTAATACAAATCCTCTGTCCTTGTATGCTATGGCATCCTCCATACATATTCTTGGTAATCTTACGTCTTTCAGTACAAATACCTTAAACCAGTAACATACTAGCCTTTATTTATATAACATTTAATTGGCAGTTGCCCTAGTTCTCTTCTAGCTAATACAGAAGATGCTCCATTGGGTAATCCCAATATTCTCTTATAATATTTATTAAGTGGTATTTCTAATTCCATATTATTCCCAAACCCTCAAATCTCTGCTCCGTATACTATCTGACTTTTAATTTTAGCGTTGAGGGCTCTAATATTCCCCTTAATGGAGCAACCACCATATTTATACATGAACCTTTCACCTGCCAGAGTAATTTTTTTATTTTTTTGAGTATACTCTTTTTGTGTTCATTCCATTTTAAATTATAGTTAAAAACTATTCCTAAGTAGCAAAAATTCCATACAGTTTCCAAGGTATAATTCCCACATTTCAATTTACTATCTATCCCCTTCCTGATAATGACTTTATTACGTATCACATACTTCATTTTTTCAAGATTTATTTCTAAATCTGCTTCCTGACATTTAATTCTAAAGTGCTCCAAGCTTCTTTTTATTCCCACATAACTTGTGGCCATTAATACAATATAATCCACATAAACCAAGTATGGACAATTTCTATTGCCCCTCTTTGGCATATGGTGATCATCATTGTATAAACTTCCCAGCACTTTGTTCAAAAAAATGTTAAATAAGATAGGTGAAAGGATGCATCCCTGTCTTAAGCCTATAGTGGATGTAAATGTTTCTGTTTTATCACCTTCTTTATTGTATCTTATACACGTATAGTTATCACTGTACATAGCAGCTATTATTCCTATTATTGACGGTTCTAGGCCATAGTCTTTCAATACTTTCCACAACTTTATTTTTACTCTATCAAAGGCAGCTCGAAGGTCCACAAAGACACAATAGAACTTTTGTTTACGAATATATATATATATATATATGAATGAGATGTGATAACACAAAGCATTGGTCAATCGTAGAGTGAGATGCCATGAATCCTGCCTGTTCTTCATCCATAATTCCTTTTTTAACAACCCCTTCCATAATTCTCTTGTGGATTATCTTTGCAAAGATTTTCAAAGAAGTGTCTAATAGGCTTATAGGTCGATAATCTTTTGGGTTTGTTTTGTCCCCTTTTTTAAAAATTGGCACTATAATACTTTCTTTCCATGTTTTAGGCATTTCTCCATATTTTACTATATAATCAAATAATATATTTAATAAAGGGACCCACAAATTTATATAATTTAAGATTATGTCTATAGGCACTCCTTCCGGACCAAGTGCTTTGTGTCTTTTCACTGTTTTTAACGATTCTATTATCTCTTCAATATTTATTCCTTCTTTCAACTCTATCAATTTTTTTGGTAGGCCCTCAACCTTTATATTATCACTATCCTGAAAAATTTCAGCATAGTATTTTATCCAATCAGGTTCTATATAATTTTAATATCATCTGAGTAATTATCCCATCCTTTAGCTATCATTCTCCAAAATAATTTATCATCTTTATTCCATACTGCCCTCTCTAATTTTGCCCATAGCTTTTTCCTATATTGCTCCCTTTTGTTGGTCATAATTTTTTTATATGTATTCCTCACTATCATCATTAGGTCCCTCTTGTTTTTTGTTGGATTCTTACTTACCAGTCTTGCTTATCTATTTAACTCAGTCTTTGCAGATTTACATTCTATAGCAAACCATTCACCACCAGTATGTTCTTTTGTTAATAAGGCTTTCACAATCAATGATTTTATTTTCCTCATAATATCTTAAAAATCCATTATTATTTTATTCTTAATTTCCTGTAAAAATTCCTCTATTTCTTCACTTATTCCACTTTCCTTTAATAATTTGACTGATGCATAATTGTCTATATAATCCCATTTCACTCCTATTTAAGTCAGTACCACCTTGATTGCTTTATTATTTATTTGTCTTTGGTCTCTAACATTTATTATTATCTCTAGAGGGCTATGTTCTGTTTCCATTCTTTCCCATTTTCAAATCTAAAAATAGTGGTACCAGGTTCCAATTAACCCAGCAAAGATCTATGACAGAGTCTCCCCTATTGTCTACATATGCGAAATTCCCCTCTTTATCACCTTTAGTTCTACCATTAAGCAATATGAAATTCCCTTCTTGTAGTATTTGACTAATAATCTTTCCTCTTTTCGAGGTTTTTTATCTCTAGACTTTCTGTTTTTAGCTAATTTCTCTTGTCATACAAATGCATGTCCTCATTGGATAGTGATTTGTTATATCCTACCCTTGCATTAAAGTCACCCACTATCAAGATCCCACTTCCTGGCTCTTCCACCCTTCTCTCCTCTCCTCTATAAATTTCTCTAATGTCGTTATTACATCTTTATCTTTCTGCTGCTTGCTAACTGGAGGAATATATAAATTAATAATTATCATATGCCGATCCTGCCCCCTTATTCTTACTCCCAAAATGTTATCGGATTTATTAGATATTTCTTCAGCCTTACGCCCTTTCCTTATCTTTAACCAAATTATTAATCCTCCAGAAGCTCTACCAAATTTCTTCTTTTTTATCGCCTTTTTACAAAATATTTTGTATCCACTTAACATCCCTTCCTGGTCTATCCATGTCTCTTGTAGGCAGATACAATCACACTTTTTTAAGTATTTTATAAATGTCGGATCCCCTAACCTAGTTCTAATTCCTAATATATTCCATGATGTTTATTTTTGTCAATTTCCTTTTCCTCAAGTGACTTTCTTCCCTTATACTATTCTTTTTTCCTGATTTATCCTTCATGTACAATTTTTGTCAGTCTTCACTCTGTATTTCTAGTACCTGATATTTATTTGTTGTTTGTATCAGGTAACTCCATTCTTCCAATCTTTTTTTATCTCTGCCGAAGGATGTTGTTTTTCCTCTCCTACCATATTAATCTCAATTTTGTTGAGAATCTCAGCTTTTGATAGTAACTATCTATAATTTTCTCTGTTATTCATCCTCATTATCTGACCATTATTTTCCCATCTTTTTACTTTTTTGATACAATTACTCACCCCTTCTGTCTTCAACAAGCTTTGTAATAATTGTATGATTTTCATTTTTAACTTATTTTTGGATTCATTTGTAAAGTTATTTATCCCAAATATAGATATTGGTAGATTCGTTGAGAAACTATTATTTATATTTCTCAATTCAAAATATTCAGGAAACAAAGCTTTCACTTTTACTACACATTCAACTTCAAGTCCCAAATTCTTTAGTTTTGTTTTTTGGTTTTCTATTACTTTAAGTACATAGTACTGTTCTGAAATCAGTAACACCAACTCCTGATCTTTCATTTGTCGAACTATACTCAAACAGTCCAATATTGGACAATGATTGTTACTATTTTGTAATACTGTTGTTAAAAAAGTTTTCAGATGTTTGTCTAGTTTTTCCTCAGTTTCCTCTGACATTACTACCACTTTAAACACTGGCACTACAAAGTCTGAATCAGACATACACTGTAGCATTTTTTCCAGCTGTTCTAGCTGTTCCTTACTTTCCTCCTGTTTTAAACTCGTTTGAAGCTCATTGTCACTTTGTTCTGTATCTTGATGGATTTCATCCTTCTTCCCCTAATAATATTTAACCTTTCTCGTACTTTTCCTGGCTTCTTATTTTTTTTAATTTTATTTGTCCATTCTGTTTTTCCTTGTTCAAGACTTTTTCACTCACACCAGTTTTCTTTCTCCTTTCCTTTTTTTTTGTAATTTGTCTACTGTTTAACCCCTTTATTTCATCGCTGTTACTGCTTTTATTATTTCACTTTTTTTATTTACTTTATTACCTTCTACGCTATCTCTCTCTTCTACATCATTCGGTTCTATAATTATTTCGCTGTGATTACCTTTCTCTCATTTTTGTTCTACTCCATCGATCCTAAATCTTTGTTTGTCTCTGCTTTTGTGTAATTTTCCCTCTTGAGCCAACCCTTTCTCCCACAAACTTATGTTACCCTGCCTTATTTCATTTGCCACACTCTACTGTCTCCAGTTAGCATCTGGTAGCATTATCAGCTCAGAATCATTGTCTTCATTCCATGAGCTCTCCATCTCTCATGTTATTACATTACAATCCTCTACTTTCTCAATCAACTCCTTTGAGGATACTTCTGATAAATACATTATTTCTTCCTCTGCCTTTTAACTAGTTTTTCAAATGTTCTATCCCTAAAGTGTCTTCTATATTTAAATTCACATCCTGTTCCACATATGTATACTCCTTCGCCAACTGCAGCTCTCTTTGGTGATATTTGTCCCGACTTCATATTTTTCATGTGTTTCTTTCCTCATTGTTTGTATATCTATGATTTCTTTAATATAACCTTGGTTCTCCAGACATATCCCTTTAAGAAAGGAAGCATATTTCTTAATTGATAATAATTGCTCATACATCATGAGTTAGTCATCATAGGATCTCTCATTGCCATGCACATTTCTTCAGTTATATTATCAGTAATCAAATTGTCAGCTCTAATAGGACTCACATTGTATCTCCCATAGTGTTCCAACCTTCTGTTGGGTCCTCAATTTCTGTTGTCATGTTTTTTATTCCCAGGTTTTCCTCTTTGTCCAACCTCTGATTTGGACTTTTTTCCTGCATATTATGTCCTTTATACCCTTTATACCATTCTACTTCTAAATTCTGTTTGTTTTGTATCTCATTGACTAAATGTGGAATACCTACATTTATTCTAATTGCCTTAATTATATTCTCTATTCTTTTATTGTATTCTATAGTTTCTCTAATTTCTTCCATCATTTTATTTATTTCCTCGCTAACAATGCTTACCATATCTGGTTTATGATTTCCTTTTATTCCTTCTGATCTTTCTGTATTGCATGTCCTTTCCTCCTCCATACCTTGTTTTTCTTTTCCCATACTTGTTGACTCTATTTCTACCTCACTTCCCTTTCTAGCCACATTTCGTTTAATTTTTCCAGTCTCAAAAATTTCATATATCTTTGATTGTATAACTTTTTTTCCTTCATCATTATTATTCGAGGTCAAGGTTATATTAATCATTCTATTCACTTATTTTTCACCTTCTTTTCCTCCTCCTCTACCCCCACACCCACCCCATCTGTTTCAAAGCTTCTACACTTTCTGTCAACATCTTTTTATTTCTTATTCCTTTCAAATTTGTTCTAACACTTCTTCTCCTCTTATTTTTCCTTTTATCTTTTGTGCTTCTTGTCATAACTGGCATTTCTTCTGGAAGTCCTCTAATCCTCCCTATCACTCTAATTATCTTTCTACTTAATGTAGGTATTTAATATAAATAATAAACAATCACTTTATGTCCCACTTACTCCACTACCCTCCTACTCCTGGAGGAGAGTTTACAGTTGTATGTTCTAAAATAGCAATAATACCTAAATTTGTTTAAACAATCTGCCAAAGTCACAAGACTTGACTTATAACCCCAACTTTTTCCACAAGATACAAATTATTCAGAGTATATTTATTTTATTTATTTATTTATTTATCATGAAATCAGTTTACAAACCTTTGAGCCAGGGGCTCATTTCCAAAAGTACCTCGTCGAGCAAAGATAGATAGTACATAAAATACAGGAAGCAGGGTACATACAAAGTAAGAGCAAATGTATAAACAGGCACACAAAGTGGCAAACAGGTTACAGTCAAGCTAGGTAGTGTAATACAGAGCACATTCTGGTATTATCAGCAACACTGGAGAGTACATGGTTTAGGAGCATAGCAGTAGGTCATTGTAGAAAGAATACAGCCAAACAGGTAAACTATGTCAGGTTATAATGAGCATAGGGCATGATACAGGGCATAGGACAGGTAAATCTATAACCCAGTCTAAACTGAGCAAATGATAACAGATTACAGGATCGTAGGGCGGAGGGGAGGGAGTATTACAGAAGGGGGTATGATCTGGAACGAACAGGGGGAATATCAGTTAAGCATATGCTGTATCGCATGGAACGTTCAAGTCAACAGAGATACAGTAGGCAGCGGGGTAGTAGCAGTGGTGTAGAAATAAGTAGTAGGAAGTGAGGAGACGGAGCTGCCCAATGGGCATTGTCAGTACGGGGGGGGATAGAGAATCCGTTAGGCACAGGAGCAGCAGCGCTTGCTGAATAGCTCGCTTTTGAGGGCAGTTTTGAATCTAGTAAGTCCATCTAGTATGTTCCTGTGAAATCAACTCGTGCCTAAGCAGGTTCTTTCCTTAATCTTTCAGCACTATTGACCCCTTTCAATTCCTTTTGATATCATTTGTTGTCCAAAGCTACTTATGTTACTTATTCATTGTTGTTCTTCTCCTTTTTTATCTTTCTGACCAGATCCAATGAGAGAGTCAAGCCAGCAAAATTGGCATAACCAACAGTTCCAACAGTACCAACAGCACCAATAATATCGAAGCCAATAACATTTAGACCAGGGCCGGAAATGAGGAAACAATATTGAAAGGCCTTTTCCCACTTTCCTTCCTTCCCTTCAGACTTCTTCTCTTCACTGTAAATAAAACAATAAATCTAATAATAATTTATATCTAATACAAAGCTCTCGTATAAGAAAAGAGAGGACTAAAAATTGAAATTTAACATTGCTTCTTTAAACAAGCTGCTCTAATAATAAATATAAATAGAGGAGTAATGTAGTACAATCTAGGAAAAACTTGAACCACCTAGAATACTGTTCATTTACTGTTCATTTACTGTTCATATACTGTTCATTTACTGTTCATATACTGTTCATACGCTGTTCATTTACTGCTCATATACTGCTCATTTACTGTTCATTTACTGTTCATATCATTTTTACCATGCTACAAAAATAGCCCCCAGCTGAGTTTCTTATAAAAAACAGAGTCCTTAATATTTGTACTTACTTCTCACAACCTGCATGAGCTAGAGTTACCAGAAGCTATCCAGCAACAAGTTAGGAGCCTCACTGGAGCAGTCTCAAAAGCTTCAACAGCTGCAATCTCTTCTAAGTTGAATAAGTATTCAAACAGGTTTAACCATGCCCACATTAAAAAAAAACTATTTAACACAGCCTATCTGTGCTTTGTATAATTTGCACAACTTGTGGTGCTTTAATCGCACCTCTCTCAGTCACAAAGGTAAAAAGAAGCAAGTCAAAGCACAGAAGTGAAAGGATTTTTATGCACA
Organism: Neoceratodus forsteri; assembly: GCA_016271365.2. Taxonomy (NCBI): domain Eukaryota; kingdom Metazoa; phylum Chordata; order Ceratodontiformes; family Ceratodontidae; genus Neoceratodus; species Neoceratodus forsteri. Next base: position 18,989,626 of record JADMNL010000026.1, read on the forward strand.
GCCTCCTTGCGGTGTTTCTTTGGCTTATTCAATTGAATAATTGCACTCGATACCCTGAGATGCCCACACATGTGCTTTATGCTCAGAAGTCATGCTCCTAAATGCTCCAATGAGACTCCAGCTTCTGGATGTGAATTTAACTTACAACTTTAACAGTTTAAACAAACATTTACAAAAAACAATAAAAAACTACTCTAAGAAATAACTTCAGGGTACTAACAAGAACAAATTACATAAGTATACTGAAGAAAAAATCAGATCGACACTTCCCCTGCAGCGTAGCACAATCCCCACCACAATCCACAGGTAAATACACACTACTAAAAGGAGAAGACAACAGAATAAACCAAAATATAGATAAAATATAAAGTAGTT